>CM039481.1:30381217-30415886 GCA_022433065.1 Begonia loranthoides
ATGACGTGTATTGATGGGGAAAATATTTAGGAAGAAAATGTGAGGAGAAACTGGAAAATAGGAATTTGGATGAATGAGGATGATATGGGGATGAGAAATGTCATCCGTAAATGCATGGAATGTTATCCCTGTGTTTTGGGATGATGCAGGACGAAGCCCTTATGTTATAATTCGTTCCCTGTCTCTAACTAGATAGTTTCGAATGAATGCGGACAACTATGGATGGATGCATGCCGACACGGTCATTTCGAATCTGTCCAATTTCTGGACAGTTTCACTTGAATGCGGACGCAGGATTTGGACACCTTCCTTCATTCAAATGACAGATTCAGACAAACGTGGACGCAGGAGGATGAATACGGACACATCAATTTTGAACCTGTCCGATTTTTGGACACTTTCGGACGCACGCGGACGAGACTAGGATGCACACCCTCATCTGAAAAGTCTCAGTTTTGTATAAAAATTAAGTTTTAAATAATGAAATTATGGTTAGATTACCAGTAGAAAAACCCACAAACTCGACCTCTAAAGGTGGTCCCCCCACCCTCCACGTTTTTCCTCTATGATTGGTGTGATTGCCTCTCTCTAGGTAAGGCTTCACCTTTTAAACACCAAATTAGGTTTTCTCAGGAGATGATTGGGAGAGTTCCCTGCGAGAGAAAAAAAATCTTCCTATAAGTTATGAGAATTCTGAGTGGCGTGTGGGTGTGATTTTCTTCAAGAAGGATTCAAGGTTGAGTAATGAATGTAGGATTCAGTAAGTTTAGGATTTGCTAGTTGTTGTTACTACCTTGCTGTCCATGAGAAAATTTCTTCAATAAGGGTAAGGATTGGGTAGTGTCTTGGCTATTTAGAGGCCTTACCCATAAGTAGTGTGCGTGAGTTATGTTGATTCCTTTGTTGATAAACTATTGTTAGCTCCTACAATTTCTTTATTGCATATGTTAAAGTGAAATGCTTAGAAAAGTGATGAATGTTTATTGAATGTTTAAATGATTATATCTGATGTTGACCCTGTAGTTGTAAAGAATGATGAACTAAGACATACTACATTACGTTAATGCGGTTTATTGTTTTACTTGTTGTAGTTATACTTTCCATATATGTTAGTCTTATGTTATCCTGCCATTGTTAGTGTGGAAATCTTGGTCATAATAAGAAGTCATTACTTCACTAATTTGAACATGTTTCATCAACAAGGATAAATTATTGATCCTCAATTCGAGCATCTTAATTGATTAGTATAACAATTATAATATGACCCTTAATCTCAGGATGTTTAATTAAGCATGTTTCCACAGTCGTATCCAATCATTAAGCATGTCCCATAAGCTAATTTCTAAAGAGTTGAGCATGTTTCCATTTAAATTATTCATTCCATGTCTACTTAATAATATCGAACATGTAATGTCCGAGGTATTTAAATTTGTGTAATTATTGAATTTGGTTATTGGTATTTTATAAAGTATTGGAACTTAGATATATGAATTTATAGGTTAAGAACATTTAAAGAAATTGTACAAAATTAAACAAAAATTAAGGAAGGAGAGGGTAGTCGATCTCGGCGGTCGATCGCATCCTAGGCGATCGACGGCGCGATCACCTAGTGTTGCAAGGAATAAATTTTGGTGGACCTTCAATGAAAGGTTGATTGATCATCCTTCAACTGAATCTATCAACTACCATAAATTTTTAACGTCTAGAAGCGATATTCGATCGCCAGAAATGTTGAACGTTCGGCTTTTGATGTTCCAGTGACATTTAAACGTCACTCGACGCTTTGTCTTCAAGGAGTTACTGATGAGTCATTGAGATGCATTATATATAGGACGTGCATATGGATGTTTTTTTGCTGGCAAAACTAGAGAGGGCGAGGGTTCGACTCTGTGAGATTCTTTGAGAGTGTTGTCGACAAGAAGGATTATTATCGAAAAGAAAAGGAAAGCTATACGACGTAAGGAATATTGTGTGTGATTTGTCCGTAAGGACCTACATCATAGGAGTAGGAAGTTGCCAAGTTTTTGTGTGATGTAGTTTACGGTTTGCTCTATGGAGATTGACGTTCAATAGATAGGATAGTTTTATTGCATGAATAAGATGTTGTTGCTTCTATTATTATTCTATGGAGAATAGACTCTATGATAGAACCATCATTCTATAGGATTTTATCGATGATTTACAGTGATAGAAATGTTTCGATAATAATTATGTGTTAGTATTGTTCTGTCGATAACTTGCAAATTGTTGTAGTATAGGGAGTTAATTTCTTAACGGACAGAAGAGTAATCACAAAGGTTTTCAGATTATATTACATAGAGACTCCTATAGTTGTATGCTTTATAATTATTTAGGTTTAGTAAAATTATGAAAACTTACAGAGGGAATAAAATGAAGTATTTTCACATTTAATTTTCTCAGATAGTTCAGGGTTTAAATTGTGATATTTCCTAAATAATAAACTGGACTTTAAATTAGAGTATGTACACTTGGTGATTAAATAAATTGCTTAAAATCGTTATTCATTGCATGAATTTAAATCAATTAGCTATTAGATGGCAAAATTAGAAGAATGAGTATATTACGTAGACATAGAGAAATAGTAGCATGATGAAATGTGTTTAGTATTTTAATTGAAGCATAGTAATTGTTGTTAGTTGTTTGTAGTATTGTTTGCAATATATGAACTTCTATGTGTGACATTCATATAGTTATGTTAATAGGATGTACATCATGCATGTCATAGGCTAATAATGAATATAATAATGGTGTTTTCTACGTGGGTTTGGAGACTTAAGAGGTTGCTCACATGTAGAAAATAGCTCATTTGAGTAAGTTTGGAGACTAAAGAGGTTGCTCTTACTCAACGACTGGTGAGTTCGGAGACCCAAGAGGTTGCTCTCACCCAAATGATAATGAATGTAAATGTAGGTGGGTACGTTTTTACTGAGTTCAGAGACTAAAGAGGTTGCTCTCATGTAAAAACGAATCCAAAGGGTGAGTTTGGAGACTGAAGAGGTTGCTCTCACTCAACTTATAAATGTATCAGACTTAATCATGTAGAATTGTCCTAAAGGTTAAAGTTGCATTTTATTTTATATTCTTTACTGGGCAATAAGTTCATTATTCCTCTTGTGATGTAGGTATGAATGGTGATCTGGTTGAAGTGAACGTTGAAGGAGTGTGATGTGATACGAGCTTGTGTTACCATGCGCGAAACGACCTCGGGGGTTATGGCTCTAAATGAATAAAAGTTATTTTAAATGTATAAAGACTTTGTTATAAATTTCAAGTGTTTATTTATGTTATTTTTGTAAGACAGTTAAATGTTTTATTTCCACGAAATGTACTCTGATGATCTTTAATTAAGTTTGTTTTAAATGAGATTTTAAAATGTTCAAAATTTTACAAAAAATTCAAAAATGGAAATGGGATGCTACAGAACATGTCTAATTCCGTTGAGCATCTTGTAGGATTTATTGATTTCAATTTCAACATAAAAGCATGTAAATTGTTAGCACGTTTGCTGTCGTTGTTAGAAGCATGTTGATTTGCTGTCATGATTCGTTATATGACTTTACTATTCGAAGCATGCTAAACTGCCATTTCTTTTATTATTGCTATGCTCTGAAATTCAATTATGTCATTCATTGTTTTAGTTCGATGCTATGATTGTTCTCTTTTTTGCGTTTTAATTACTGTCATTCACTTATATGTGTCGTTCAATTATTGTTACTTTCATTTATATGCGCTATTCAATTATTGTTATTTTTATGTTATACTGTATCAACATCCATCATGCTAATAGAAACAAATAGGGAGTGTCACCTCTGGGGTGGTACTCACATGCATTATGTGAGGAAAAATGATAAATGAAAAGAATGAATGAAAGAAAAGATGATGGGAGTTGGGGGGCAGATGGATAGTTCGAATCAAACTTGGTAGCTAGGCAACACCCCTCCCTCGTCGGGAATGGGACTAGCTACCCACAAGAGCATAGAAGCTGACCAAGACTATATCATCTCATATAAGTCCATCAATCTCCCACACAACGTATGAGTAATGAACGAACGAACGAATGTAATGAAAAGATTGGTTTGGTGCGGTACCCACTTCAAAAGAACTAAAGAGATGCATAATCATAATGCATAACTCAATTTCTTACTGGGTCTTTAAGCTCACATCTTACTTGTGGTGTAAGTATATATACGAGAAATGATCAACATATCAACAAATAGGGATGAAGGATTTGCACGCGAAGTGTAATGACTCGGTTTTTTATAAATCCTTTGAAATGCACAGAAATTTGAACTTTTACAAAACTCTTTTAAAACGGTATCAGAGTGCGACGCTAAACCGAACTGCTACTAACCTTTCATTAAAACCGTTATGAAAACTCAACTAACGAAGTGCGGAAGTGTAAATAAAAAAATTCATTTGTTTAAAGCATTGCGGAAGCGTAAATAATTTAAGCGAAAGACGTAAACGATTAAATACTGCGCTCTGAGGATTTAAACCAAAAATAAAAATGCAATTTTTATGAAACTTAATTTAATTACAATTGTTCCTCTTTTACCCTTATTATGCCTGGCCAGCCCCAATCACGCTCGTGCGAATCCGTCATCCCCGCTTTACTTTTCTGTTCGTTATCTGTTCATCGTTTGGACCTACACCTACACCACAAGTAATTGTAATCCCAAAGGCTTAATAAGGAAAAATGGTTTAATGCAACGTGAATGCCTCTCCTTAGTCCTTTTGGAATGAGGGCCATCCAAACCAATCCTTTCATTACGTCATTCGTTCGTTCATTACTTTACATTCCTTCATTCATTCATTTATTACTCGTACATCGAGCGAAAGATTGAAGGGTTCATAAGGGATGAAATAGTTGACCATATCTAACCTTTTACTTGCGATTAGGTCCCCATTCCTAACATGGTAGGGGGCTTCGCCTAACTGCAGACTAGATACGCTACCCATCTGCCCCCAACTCCCCGTTTCATTCATTTTCTTAGCATTTTACCTCATATAATGCATGTGTGAGTACCACCAGATGACACTCCCTATTAATTTCTATTAACGTGATGCATGATCGTACATTCTCATCCTAACATGATGCATGATGCGTAACTTTAACAGTAATTGAAGTGCGCATATAAAAGGAAGTGACTGTAATTGAAATTGCGCATATAATGAATAATATAAATTGAAAGCTCATATTAATGAACAATGGAAATATGGAACTGTAAGCAGCAAAGCACATATGGGAATCAGGTAATGAACGCACTCAATAAGGCATTATAGAAATTGAACACCCATATCAGAACAATCTACAATGAGTTGAAACAAGGAAAAACATACTTGGATTAATTAATATGCTAATTATCCTAGTTAATTTCCTAGCACATTTATATGCTTCCTACATTTATTATTCAAGGTAATCATTATAATCAATTAGTAAATTAACATACTCACTAATTAACCTAGTTAATTAACATGCTTACTAATTATAATTAACATGTTTGCTAGTAATCACATTTAGTTAGTTAATTAGCATGCTTATGGAAGTCATTATAATTACTAGTTTAGGATTCTAGTCAATTAGCCATTAAACATGCTCAAGGGTGTTCTAATTAATCTACATTCAAGAAGGATTAACGATTTACATGCTTACTATCATATGCAGAAATATTAATCTATGTTGCTTGAACATAATAGTTATGATTTACATGCTCAGGGAATAATTAGGTTTATTATCCTAGTTAGATATCCTACTTAACAACATGCTTGAGTCGAATTATAATTATTAATCTAGTTATTTATCCTAGTTAATTACATGCTCATCCTGAGTAATTATATGTTCAGCACATGCTCAAATGGTTAGTTAATATTGACAAGCATCCGGAGATAATCAAGTGAATAAAACGTGCTCAACTAATTAATTAACATGCTAGTCTAGTTATTAACATGCTCGATTTAGTTATTCAATGGCTAGTTAATTAATTAGATTAATTAACATACTCAATTGATTAATGATCAACTACATAGATTAGCCAATAAACAGACTAGTTAATTAATCTAAACATAATTGGGTTAATTTAACATGCTATAACTTGAATTAATGAAATGAAAGTTGAATTAATGCAGAGAATTAAAGATAGCAAGTATTTAACAAGGGACATCACAGTTACGAAAATCCTTAGCTCATTCATGTTACTCATCGTTTACACACTCGTCATTCTACACTTATCACCTTCAAACCTTAAGCATTTATCATAGCAATTTATCAGTCTAAGCAAATCACAAAACAAGTCAATAAACTTCAGAACGAAACTAAAAAAATCCACAGAGTACAAAACAATCTACAAAATCATTTACACTATCAATCAAGTACATATACAACTAAAAAACACAATTCACGCACTCTACTTGTGGTGTAGGGCCACCACAGGCTAAGACACCCCTATCTCTTTACCTAGGGGATGAACCTAAACAGGGACAACACTCCATTTCGTGGTTCCTCACAGTAGTTGGAGCTTCACAACAACTCACTCACGGTTTAACACTCAACTCACAATGGCTAACTCACTCAGAAGCTCACTCACTCACAGTCAATCACTCTCTCACACACGCAGAAGCTCCTCATGCAGGGAAGAGAGAGCTCATGCAGGGGAAGGGAAAACGCTAGACTATCGAAATGGCAGAGAAGGGAGAGAGGGTTTTATCACCCAGGTGAAGGAGACATCGTACATGTAGGGAGGTAGAGAGGAGGCAGTTACGGGCAGGGGGAGGCGGCGTCCTACGTAGAGGGGCTATTTGGTGTCGAGGATCGTAGGAGTAAATGACTAAATGACAAGATTTCATCATTTCTAACTGTAATTTATTGTAGGTCTGGACTATTTCGGATGAGTGCGGATGCACTGATCTCGTCTGCATTCTTCCGCAAGAACAAAATCTCTAACATGGCTTCGGACGGGAAAAGGCGTCCCCATCATGTCCATACGGTCTGCAATCGAGGTTCGGACGCAATATGTCGTCCGCACGTAGCTTCTGCAAGCGTCTGAAAGTGTCCCAAAATTGGATAGAGGCAAATCGGACGAGGCTACTCCATGTCCACAGTCGTCTTCATGTGTCTAGAAGTCCCTAGACTTTGGACAGATTCGATGTTGACAAAGCAACTCGCGTCCGCATCGTCCGGGACTTCATCCGCAACTCCACTACACAGTGAAGTCAGGACGTAGAATCACATCCTGAGTCATCCCAACCCATTCTTCGTGTGTGCAATGCATTTGCGGGCGATACAACTCATCTGCAGTGTCGTCTGCAGGCATCCAGAAACACCTTGGATAGCTTTTCCTCCCATTTTCTCACTTAACTCCTATCCCATAACAATTTCCCCATGAATACCCCTCATAAAATGACACGCATAAATACACGATGTAATTTCCCAATTACCCCATCCTTCAGTCACATTGCGTATGCGGAGAAAACGTAACGAAAATACCCCCAGACTTAGTCCTCCGAAATGTCCTTGGTAATCCTCGATAATTGTCCACTTAAAAAATATCGGGTTGTTACACGCGGGACTTGAGGCTGGCCATGCTAAAAAAAGTAAAAGAGAAAGTAATTTGTAATTAATACAAAATTATTTGTGCAGTATTCCTAAAGTAAATTCCTTACGCTTTCACTACATTTTGATAAATGATTTTATAGCTATGGTTTACTTCCGCTATGTTTTGATAAATGATGTTTTGTTTCTGCCACGTTTTGATAAATGATTTTATAGCTATGGTTTACTTCCGCTATGTTTTGATAAATGATGTTTTGCTTCAGCTACGTTTTGATAAATGAGTTTATAACTATAGTTTTCTACCGCTTATAACGATTTTCATAACGAGTCTAACGAAAGGGTTTTAACGATCCGACTTTTTAGAAAGGCACTCTGATTTATTGTAGTTATTTTAATCAAGTTTTAAATTTAACTTAATTTTAAAAAGGGTATGAAAAGTCGAGTTGTTACAATCACAACCAATAATATTTCCAACAGATTATTGATTCCAAACAATTAATCATTCCTATAGAGCATAAAACCCAACAGTGTACATCCAACGTACACACACCAACAGAGAATATTATTAACACATCAATGTCTAGTATTACAAAACTACAAACCAAGCTAAAATGTAATCGGCCAACAAAATCCATGACAACACCCAAATAGAATCCAATTAACTAAACAATGGAGAAGGAACCCATACCAGCAGGCAGGACCGACCCGAGAGTACTCAGCTCCTTCTCACCTCCTCAATTTTTCCTCCCTTTTCTACCAAATGCACACTCTCCCTCACACTCTGTCTCCATTTTTCTCATTCAGAGAGACACACTTGAGAGCATTTTCTGTCAGCCTTCCCTCTTTTCTGTGTTTCTTCTGCCTTTCTAATTCATCCAGAGACACTCTTTCACCATGCCTCTGCCACGACCATGCCCTGGCCATACCCACACATGTTCCACTATCAGTTTCTTCAAAGCAAAAACCAGCCATGGTTGGACTGATTCAGACCAAACCGTAGCTACTCCAGGCATTTCACTAAGCTGAACCGTTGCCCTTACCCTTCGAAGCACCAATGCCTCCGACATTATCTCCTCGTTGCCGATCACCACGCCGGCGTCAAACCACTTCGCTGTTGCCATTCCATCGCCGCCGAGTATCACCAGTCATTCAAGGCCCGAAGCCCAAGCCCTCCTATCCTGCGATCCGATGCTTCATCGGTCCATCTCGTGAAGCCTGACGCCCCACGGAACCCTAGCTGTCCCTCACCATTCGTCGTCGTAGCAGCCAATGCTCACCATTGTTGATCCCTCGCTCGCGGTCTCTCCTGATCGTCTTTTCCCTCTCTCCCTTGTTCTTTCTCCCTGCTCTCTCTCTCTCGGTCTGTTTTCCTTCTCCCTTCAGAAGAATGTCCGACCACATTCTTCATTAAGTATTTTCGCCTATTTTATGCTCTCCAGCAACAAATCGAACAGGATAGTAGAGAATGAAACTAAACCGGTTCTCTCCCTCAAAAATATCAATTTATCATATTTTAATTTAATCCCTCTTCATTTCTATATTTATAATTCTTCAATTTAATTAATTATAAATCCTCAATAATATTAAATATACTTATGTATCAAATATACGTACCATATATTACTCGACCCAATTCAATTCCCAACCCATTCCAAATATCGGTTAACGATTATTACAGGTCCAAATTAAATTTTCCAATTTTGTTTCGTAAATTAATTTCCCTCAATTAAATCTTCAGTAATTATCCAAATAATCCAATTTCACCAAATTAATTTTCAATTTTCTTTATTAAATTTTGATATAAAAAAAGTCATGGTATGGCAAACATGTTTAACCAAATCTATGTAATGTTGCATATTATTTTGGGACTTAGACTTTTTAAAGGGATGAATTGGAGTTGTTGTGGTTGGACTGCAGACGAGAGGATACGACCCAAACTGGGTTTTGGTCTATTGGTCGAGTAGCGGTCGAAGTGCGGTCGAAGCCCTGTCAGGGAAGTTTCGAATCTACCATATTCAGCGTTTTTGTGGATGACACACGGTCGATGGATTCAGACGAGGTCGGCGACCGAATGTGCAAAACAGAAAGACTCGAGTGATTTTGGATGCAACGTTGTCGAGCTATGCGACCGAAAAAGTCCAGTTCTGTACAACGGACAGATTTCTAATGGTCGGATTTTTAACGGTTCAATGTACAACAGCTATATGCGGTTGACCAAAAAGGCTTAGGCTGAATCGAAAATGTGCAATCTAAAAAAGAAGAGAAGCACTCCAAGCTCTGAAATGAACAAGAGAAGTAGCAAAGCGCTGATAAAATTTCTACTCAACTTCTCATCAAATTTGTGAGCATTGTAATCCAACTCTCCCCATTCATAAACTTGCGAGTTATTATTGGGAGAGTTCGGATCTAGTTTTTTAGCTTTATTTTCTAATTATATATTGTGCGAAATTGTAAAGGGTGATGCCCTATGAATTAGTCATATAAGGGCGACGCTCCAAAATAGTCAACGACTCGATTGAATGCCTGTAACTTCAACCGAAGGATGACGCCCCGTTAATAGTCAAAGGTTGACGACCTAAAATAGTTAAAAAGGTGATGCCCTTAGAATTAGGCTTTGTAACTGTTTAATTGGCACCCGTAAGCCAAATAGTTAGTGGGTCTCCAAGTGGAATCTTGGAGCGTGGACTTAGGCGGGTTACCGAACATCATAAACAAATCTTGTGCAATTCTCTATCTTTTACTCTTTACTTTATGCTTTTAATTGTATGTTTATATGTGATAAATCACTTAGGGATAGTCAATCAAATATCGCACAAAAAAAATTAGGACGCTCTATTCACCCTCACTCTATAGGCGTGCATAGGGACCAACAAACTTCTCACATCACCTACGCTCTTCGGTTGTGTCCAATTGATGATTGCCTAAATTTTCGTTGGGTCAACTGCAATACCATTCTTAGAAATTACATGTCCCAAGAAGCTGACTTCACAGAACCAAAACTCTCACTTCAAAAATTTTGCGTATAGCTGGTGTTGCTCCAAAACAAATAAGGCAATCTTTAGGTGTTCACGATGTTCTTCCTTTGACTTAGAATAGACCAGAATGTCATTGAGAAAGACAATAATAAATTTGTCAAGGTAATCCTTGAAGACCCAGTTCATCAAATCCATAAAATATGCTGGAGCGTTGGTCAATCCAAACGACATCACCAGAAACTCGTAATGTCCATACCTCATTCGAAATGTTGTTTTAGGTATATCGTCTGGTTTAACGTTCAGTTGATAATATCCCGAACGAAGGTCGATCTTTGAAAACATGCTGGCACCGTGTAGTTGGTTGAATAAATCATCAATCTGAGGCAAAGGGTACCTATTCTTGATCGTCACTTTATTCAACTCATGGTAATCAATACACATTCTCAGCGATCCATCATTTTTCTTGACAAAAAAAGATCGGCACTCCCCAAGGTAAGAAACTTGGATGGATGAACCCCTTGCTGTTTAATTCTTCTAGTTGAATCTTTAACTCACACAATTCTGTTGGCGCCATTTTGTATGGATTCTTTGAGATGGGTTCCATGCCAGGATGTAGGTCGATTACAAATTCGATTTCTCTATTAGGAGGTAATCCGAGGAGATCATCAAGAAAAACCCTCGAAAAGTCCCGAACCACAACCACTTCCTCTAACTTTGACTTCGATGTTATTGTGTTGTCCATAACATTTACTAGAAATCCTTCACACCCACTATTCAATAAATGGTCTGCCTTAAGTGCGGAAATAACTATCATCTTGCCCTTTTCCTTAACTCCTCAAAAAATGTGTTGCTCGCCACAAGAAGGGCGAAAATGGACTTCTCTTCACATACACAATTGATAATCGCATGATGGTGGGATAGCCAATTCATGCCCAGAATAATGTCATATCCCTTCATGTCCATAATAATCAAATTGGCATGGAATATGTGGTCATTTATCTTAACTGCATACGCTTTCAGAATGCCACAAGCGGTCAAATAATCTCCAGATGGCAAAAGCACTCTATATTCACTCTTCATAAGACTGGAGAGACAATTCACTTTCGCACAAAATTCAGTTGAAATAAACGAGTGGGTAGTTCCAAAATCAAATAATACATATGCAACAACATTATTAATATAAATAGTATCTAGCATGACTAGAAATTTTATTTATTTTAAATGTAAAAATTCCTAATGCGATTGAGGAGTATTTCAATATAATAAGCATGCACATAATTACTTCATAAGTTATGTGCACCTGATACGATTGTTGGTTGCTCCTCCTCCTAGTTGTTTCCATACAGGGAGAAAACCCGTGGAGCCACTCTTCCTTGTCCTCCACTGTTAGCTAGGCAATATTAGATGATGTGTCCAGGATCTCCACATTTGTAGCATTGCCTAGATCCCACCTTACATTCTCCATGGTGGCTTTTCTTACACTTCGGACATACATTGTGTTGATAAGTACTTACTCCCGGAGGGGCAGAGATTGCCTCAATCATTGGGTGCTTGTCTTTTCTCTTCTACACTTCGTTCTCCGTTAATCTTTTAACCCCTCGGTTCACAGGTGGACTGCCCCATTGTTGTTGGCTCTGGTTGTTCCTCCAAAGCCTCGGGTTCAATTCTCTTTGCTTTGCTGCCATCATTTCCACATTTTCCACTGCTAGTGCATTTGCGACAATCTTCGCATAGGGAACATCCTGAGTACCAGATATTGTAACTCCTTTGAGGATCTCCATTTTGAGCCCTTGCACGAAGTGATGGACCTTGTGCTCATTGGTGGCGACCAGATGTGAAGCAAATCGAGATAGTGCCTCAAATTTCCAAACATAATCTGACACCGTCTCCCTGTGTGGCGCAATTGTGCAAACTCCACCAGTTTATGAGTTCGAACTATATGATTAAAGTACTTTTTGTAGAACAGTTCTTTGAAATCATCTCAGGTAAGAGCTCGGACGTCTTGCGTCGTCTTAACTGAATCCCACTAGAATCGGGCATCCTGAACTAGTAAATATGCAGCACATTGCACTTTTTCAGCCTCTTGAATGCTAGAGTACTCTAACATATCTTCAAGGGATCGGATCCACTCTTCAACCCTTGTGACGTCAGAAATATTTTTGACGAAACAGGGAGGCTTGAGCCGTTGGAACTTTTCCCAGCCGGCTTCCACAGGAACCACATCAGCTCGATTATTCTCATTTCCATTTTCTCTTTCCATAAATCGTCCATGAACTGAAATTGCCGCTCCACTACAGCGGTTAGGCTCTTGAAGCCTTCATCTCTCTCATCTCGAATATTGGCATCGTCAATGTCACCAGCATTTTCTTGACTGCCAACGGTCTCGTCCCTTTCGTCATTGATTCCTACATTAGCTCTCATCCTTCTAGCCATTCTATAGTTCTATATATTTTCACATTATAAAATAATGAGTTAAAGAAAACAATGGAAGAAACAAAACAAAACTTATAATCGAAGGAGTATTCCATGATGAGTCTTGTGTTACCACCCATCTACAGAACCATGTTTGACTTGGTTATGCTGCTAATACCAACTATAACGACCGACATTCTCAAGTCTTATTTTTTCTTAACCAAACAAAATTTTCCTTTTTAATTCATTTAAAATGCAAGAAGGAAAAACAATTAAGAGTAAATAAAGTGGAAACAGATAACAATTTAAAATGTACTTTTAATTAAAAAATAAAATTCATGCTTTAACAAAACATTCATCTTGTTTCTAAAAAGAAAACATTAACTGAAAACATCAACTGTTTTAAAATCCAAATTTATTTCTTGTGAGCCATAACCTTCAGGTCAAATTCACTTGGTAACTCAAGTGCTCATCCTGAAATGCTCCTTCCTCTGGTGTATAATCTGTATTCTGTTCATCACCTACACCACAAGTAAACTACGATCCTAATGCCCAGTAAGAGATAAGATGTAGTATGAAAGATGCAGTATGATGTATGTATATGTCTGATTATGTCAGAAATGAATCCACCCAATCTGTTCTTTACTCATGGTTTCATATCATTAAGCTAGGACATTGGGGAGAATAGATACATCATTGTGGTTTAGCCTGAGCAGAATAGGTCACTTGATCCCTATGTGGGAAGGGATACATCGTACTACGCTCCCAAGCATCACTGTTACTAGACTCCCCAATTCCTTTTTTCATTATATTCATTTAATATAGTCTCTCTCGTGCAATGCATGATTCCTAATTGTTTCTAAACATGATGCATGTAAATGCAAATTATGAACAAAACTCAACAACATATATAAACACTGTAATAGGAATATAAAGGAAATGCATTTAAATCCACATAATCAACCTAAGTATTAGCATGGAAATAACAAGGGAGAAACATACAGATGCATCGCAATATACCATTCTTTTCAACCATGTACCATATCGTCTTTAAACTTCTTTCCATATAACAGTCACAATTAGAAGAGCGAATAACTTCTCAGTGCATTCAAAATAACAGGGAACAACATGGCGAACCTCACAATAAACTAACAAATACTAAACCATGCATTAATCAGAATCAATGAGAAGAACATCTCAGTGCATCCAAAATAATAGAGAATAACATGGCAAACATCACAACTAGAAGGTCGAATATTCATCACCAAAGCAGAATCAACAGTTTAATATTCCAGACAACAACCAGAACACTTCCTATACTTGTAGTGTAGGCCTCCACTGGCCACAACACGCTATTATCCCTTACCTCACTCAACGATTCCTTACAGCTGTACGTTTTCCTTCACGCCAAAAGCAGCGATGTCCAAACAACCCCAAAGTAGCGACCTTTTTCCTTCCTCGCTTTCTTAGTACCTTTCTCTCTCTCTCTCTCTCTCTCTCTCTCTCTCTCTCTCTCTCTCTTTTCTCATTAGGGAAACCCAGAATGCCATTCATTCACTTCTGCCTTTGTTTTAATAAGCAAAGAATTTCCATGGATCTCGTAAATTGCCTTGACATTTGCCAACAACTCCTAGGTAGCACCACATTCGATCGCCATATGTACGAGCATATCGTGTAAGGAGGATCGAAATGCCGAAATACTCGCTGGAAGGGAGCAACTTCCTTTTCGAAAGATATCATCACCGCCACGATTAGCCGCTCACCATTTAAAAGTGAAAATCGATATGAAGGACGTTCATTTTCTATAAGGGACGTCCCTCGTCTCGAATCCTACAACCCTACTTCGTTCGCTCTCTCATTTGACGGTCATAAAACTCATCCATTTTCCTTTTTGATTCACACGTGCCTTACACGTGGCCCTGTTTTTAATTCAACAATGGACATCACTTATGAACGATGGACATCCCTCTTGCTAATCTAACGGTCCACAGTTCGTCTGATATTTCTCCTATGAGACATACGTTAATTTTTCGCTATGAGAAATGTTCGTTCCTCAATAAAGGACGTCTGCTATCTTCATAAGTCTTTTCTCTCTTTGTTCCAAACGACGCCATCCCACTTAAAACTTAACGCCGTTCACGTTACTTTTATTTTGGACGTCCTTTGTCCATTAAGAACATCCCTCGTATCAAAACGATGCCGCTCTCTATTTATTCTTAAAAAACAACACCATCTGCTTTTCATCTTCTATAACGGACGTCCATTTTCCCCTTGAGGGACATCCGTCATAGCCCAAACGACGCAGCTCCACAAATTTCAACACCATATTTCATTTAATTTGGAACGTCAGTTGACACTAAGGGGCATCCATCATGCATTCCACATAATTGACCGCCACACCACAAATCCTTATTTATTAGTTTATTGAAAATTCCTTCCGCATATATTTAATTATACTAATACCATTACATTTCATTCCAACCTTCATTACCAATATATTTCCCAGGCAATAAAATCCATAAAAATTATTCCATAATTTTCAATAATTCGTAATTAATATTATTCCTAATTCTAGCATAATCCCGGGTATTACATTATCAAACATCTAACCTACTCGGTTTAGTCCTCTAAACCGATTTTTTTCCTTCATCTTTCTATCATACATCCATAATCTTATAAAAATCCTTAACAAAATTATGATAGAACTTAACTTACCTTGAATTGCCATAGGAGAAGAGATGAAGAGCTTCAGGGGAGGCTTTGAGAGAAAAACCTTTTCTTTTCTTAGAAAACCTGGATGTTTAAGTTTCCTCTCTATAAATTCTCAGATTTCCTTCTTCTCGAGTTCAAGTTGGAGGTGGTGCTACATAATTTTCAATAAATAATGATTATATTCAATAGCTTTTGCTTGTTTAAATGAATAAATGAAGTTTTACTGATATTAGTGTTATGGTTTAAATTTCTATATAGAATTAAATTGGTAAATCATAATAAATTTCGTTAGAATATTGAATACATTTAAGGGCTTTTGCAAAATTATTGATCAACTATTAATGAATTTATTGAATTTAGATTTAGAAATGACCTAATTAAGTTTGATTTAAAAATTGATTTGGATAAAAATTTTAAAATTTCAATTTAGAGAAATTTTTAAGGTCATCCTTACTCAAACATCATTTGCACTCGTAAATTATAAAAAAAAAATGCTCTACTCGAGGAGGGAAGAAGGAAAAAACTCAAATAATTATGGTTCATATTAAATTTTTTTAATGAAATCATATAATTATGGTTGACTTGATAAATTGACGTGAATAAAAGAAAGAGTAAAATGTATTTAAAACCAAATCTTTGGGATCATTTAAAAACTACAGTTTAAACTTTTTTTTTGAAAAACAAAATCCCTACCTTTTAGTAGTTAACAATTTAGACTTTATCGTCAATTTATCTATTAAATCCTAAACGTGATATCACATTTTCTATTTAGTTTAATGTTTTAACTCAATATCTAATTTCTCAAGAAATTTTTAACTCAATTTCGAACTTTGTCGATTTTTAAATAGATTTTGAAATCGCCAAAGAAGAGAATGATAGTGTTTGTAGATGAAAAATCATCAGATTTGTTAGAAATCAAGTCAAATCATCTTATTAAATAGAAAAATAGAGTACACGTATTGAATTTAATAGATAAATTGATGATAAAGTTCAAATTATTGATAGCTGAAAGATAGAAGCTACGTTTGTTAAAAAAATAGCTTAAAATCCAATATGTAAATGAGCGCAAACGTAAATGTTTAAATTACTCTTTCCATAAAAGAAATATTCATTATGCTTTTTTATTAAATGTAATGGTATGAATAGATTGAACAAGTATTTAAAAATAGGGCTAGAATCAATTTCGGTTGAACCATATAAACCGAACAGGGTCAAACCGAATACATGATTTAGGACCAATACAGTTTGGTTTCAAATTTTGAAAAACTAATTTTGAGTCGAACATAGTAAAGCTGAAGTTCTTAGTTCGGTTCTCGATTTTTTTTTCAAATACTTGTCAGAACCAAACTCAACCGAAACAATAATATAATATTTATAAATTATTATAATTTTAAAAATTACAAACGATGAAGTAAATCAACCAAAATCATCCCAAACTAGCTCAACTGAATTCAAATTAAAGAAATCAAAGATCGAAATCAAACTTAAAATGAATAGAGTAAAACAAAAAAAAAATGATTTAGTTTGGATTGGGTTCCACAATTAGATCGATTCTATTTCAGATTCCAAAAATTTGAAACCAAATCAATTGGTCCGGTTTCAATTAGTGGTATAATCGAACCGGATCAATTACATCCCGATTTAAAAAAAAAAATTGAAAACCCATTAATTATAAAAGGCTTTTTCTCTCGTCCAAAAGTTAGCCTAGAGAAAGGCCCAAACATGAAACAACTTCGGCTCTTCGGTTTCGGTTCTTATTCCATATCCGAATCTTCTTACTTTTTCTTTCTATAGGTTGGAATTTGAAAACGCCGGAGTGCCAGTCATCGAGAAATTTAGAGCAGCAGAAATCATCAGCAAGTGGGTGTTTCTTTAACTCGTTCTTTGCAAAGATTTTTGCTCAATCTTGTGTTCACTTCAAACTTGATCGTTGAAGGGCAATGTCATTGAGAGAAGCGGCTAAAAGATCACTGAGGCAGACCCAGGTGAGTGCGGAGGAGAGTAAATTCAACTCAATCAAGAGACCCAAATCAGAGCCGAAGAAGAAAACGAAGAAGAAGAACACTAACAAATTTGATGCCAAAAAGCCTAAGAAACCACCCACTGCTTTCTTCTTCTTTTTGTATGTTATCTCTCTCTTTTTTTTTTTCCGTTGAAGTTATATGCAGTCCTTTATTTTCTTGTCTGCAGGAATTGGAGCCTTAGGATAACATGCATAATTATTTTGTGCTTAATTTCTTCCTTGAGAAAATTGTTTCCCAGTTTGACCATTTTGCTTTTAGTTTTTCTGAACAATATGAGCCTAATATTTTGTATTTAAGTTCATTACGGGGATGGATAATGAGTTTTAGTTTGTTACCCTCGAATTTGAGATAAAGATGGCAACGACTGGCTTGTTATCGTGATGACCAAGTTGTTTAGGGTTTGATCAGTTCTTGATGTAAATACATCTTTTTTGTGTAAATGTTTTCTATTTTTTGGTGGTCGGAAAGAGTTCTCGCTTTAAGGAGATTCATAGTCTCTTTGATTATGCCTTGAAATTAAAATCAGTTTCTAGGGAGGCTGCCAAGGGTTGCAACTCCTCTTAATCCTTATTTTGCTTATATTGAAATGACCATGGAAATGACAAACGATTAATCTTCTATGAAAATTATGCAGAGGCCATATTTTTTCCTCACAAGCCAAGGGATCCATTATTTCCCTTTAATCGGTCGATTTGATTTTTAATGGCTTATTAAACGTTGGATAAAACATCAACATGTAAATTATGGTAGTTTTATCTTTGCCACAATATTATATATATGAAACATTGGGTAGGAGTGCAATATTCCTAAAACAGGATACATCAAGATCCATAGAGTAAATCAATAGCTCTTTTATTTGGTTTTGTGTGCTTTTGAGAATTTTCTTGTTTGTTTTCCCTTGTATATTATATTTTGGTATTTGTATTTTGAGATGAATCTACTGTTTAAAAGAATTCAGTCTTTCAAACTTTATCACTTTTTAGAGCTCTTTTTGTATGGGTACAAGTAGCTGTCTTATGGGTTTTAGAGAAAGAGATTAGGGAATTACTAAGTTAATGGTCATCAGAAGGCAAGAAACATAAGGTACACAGGAAGCAGGCTAAAAACACGTTGAAATACTGTTGAAGGGCTGTGAGAGATACTTCTAAATGCTAACTAAATGAATTGTTTGAGAGACCGGTCGTAAGTATTTGCACCAACTTTTGTTTTTCTTAGCAATCATGATTGGACGAAGACAATTATACAGGGCATAGCCATATGTTGAATTGGACTAATCCTTTCTATTAACAGGAAGGAGTTACAAGAATATAATTCAAATTTGGCGGCTGAAAAAAGCAGTAATTAATCATACAAGTATGTACTTAAAAGTTCTTAGTAATTAATCAAACTAGCTACACTTAGAGTATCTAGTAATATAAAAAACTGCTTAAAGACTCTCTATCGCATCAAGAGGGACCAAAATATTAACCATTAGTGCACGGGATCCTCTCATATTTTAAGTTTTTGAATGGTAAGTTTGGATTTTTTTTTGGGATTTATTCAAAACTTGTCATGCTAAGTTAATCTCGTATCGTTGTTTTTTTGTTGAGAATAAAATAGGAAAGGGCAGTTTGGGTTTTGTGCTTAGCTGAGTTGACAATATTAGTTATGCAAAGTTTGTTATTTTGTGGTGGAGTGTTAGCAAAAGAGAATGATGGGGTGTAGAGAAAATTATAAAAGGAAGAGAATGTTGCAAGGAAGAGAGTATGATTGTGGAGGAGGATATTTCTTAAGTCGAGCATTGTTGTTGGGGTTGTGAATACTTAGGGTTCTTGGTCGATTAATATTCGTTTAATGTTCTGTAATGGGTGTTCCTATGTTCATCATTTTGTCCCATAAAACTATAAAATTTCATTATAAAGCATTCTACTTTTGGAGTTTGGTTCTATGGATTTGCACATATATGACAAGTTCTTGAATTTTTTTAAATGCAAATATTGACTTGGATTTCTTTTCTCAAGGGAGGATTTCCGTAAGGAATTTCGAGAACAGAATCCAAATATCAAGTCAATGCGTGATGTAAGTATAAATTAGATGTAGTTTTTTGCTTTTTTACATTCATTCAATTGCAGTTTTAATTAAATTTTACACTCCAACCGCGTTTGTGGGACATGAAAATTTACTTCCATGTTTTCAGATTGGGAAGGCCTGTGGAGAAAAGTGGAAAACAATGACATATGAGGTCTGTGTTTTTATTCATATAATTTCTACTCAGCAATTTAATTTTTGAGTTCTTGTCAATATTTACAAAATGGATATTGTGACAGATTAGGCGAGCCATTCTCAGTTCTTACCGTTTACTGCAACTCCATAGTTTTATGTGCTTGTTAAAACTTTTACCAATATTCTTCTTGCCATAATCTTCCCCATTGCTTACCCAGTTTTATTTTACTCATTAACAAGAAAAATTTGCTCATGATTTGTTAATTTGAAAGTACAATTCAAACAGTGTAATCAACCAATGTCAAATGGCCTTGTTGCCAGCGGTTATTAAGGGTCGGCGCCATGCACTGACCTCTCTGTGTCTCAATGCTGCAGCCCTGAGACTCCTGTTTTCCACTTCCATTTTCTCTCAGTTCTTCTTCCTTGCATAAACCAGTTGTTTGGTGGCTTATCAGAGTTCTTATTAAGAGCTAATGTAATATATTAAATTAATTGGATCTCAACTGGGTAAGCTTTTGAAAAATTAGTACTACTCTTGGTTGATATTAAAGCTTGAGATTTTGAATTACAATCCATATTTTAATGCTCTACCTTCATTTAAAAATTTGAAATGTCCAACTGAGTAAAATAGTTAACGAATAATATAAATTATTAAATTAACCTCAACTTAACAGCATGATGATAAGCCTCCTGTCAGATTTACTTATATTCGGAGAAAGAGGGGATAGTTTTTAGTACAGTTGTACAATTAGTACAGTTGTACAACTTATAATAACTGTTTTAGTGAATTGGACTTTAATAAATAGGGGAATATACAATGTGGGGGCTTATGAAAATAGTGAGATTTGTGTGGTTGTAGAGATTAGTCTACAGTGTGTAACTCTTTTTTTTTCTTGAAAGGAATAAAAGAGGTGTTTCGTATCATTTTGGTATCAGAGCCCTTTCCTTCCTGAGGATAGGTCGTCGAGAGGGGAGACGATGATGACACGATCGGAAGCGCAGAAGGAGAACGCTGCAGAGATCCAGAAAGAGGTCGCCGGTTTCAAAGAATCGGTTAGTCAGGAAATCGCGCAGCTTCGAGAGCAGTTGGCGAGAGTTCTCAGACAGTTGGATGAGAACCAGGTTTCGGCGGAGTCGGTCGAGGTTCCAAGAAATGCGTCGGTCGAGCGTAACGCTGGGGTAGGTGATCGAAGACAGCTGCGAAATCAAGATTTGTTTCCACGAAGGTTAGAACTGCCTGTGTTTAACGGAACGGACCCGGAGGGTTGGTTTTTTAGGGCTGAGCGCTATTTCAACATCAATCGACTCACAGAGGAAGAGAAGATTGAATCGGCGTTGGTGTGCTTTGAAGGGTCAGCTTTGGCGTGGTTCCAATGGGAAAATGGTAAACGACCTTTCTTGAGTTGGAGTGTTCTGAAACAGAGTCTGATGGAAAGATTTGCTCATTCACGTATGGGCTATGGGTGTGAGAAGCTGCTGTCTCTGAAACAGTGGGGCACCGTCGAGGAATACAGAACAGAATTTGAAGCCATTGCTTCAAACTTATTTGGAGTATCGGATGAGGTGTTATTCAGCGCCTTTTACAATGGTCTGAAGAATGAGATTAAAGGAGACGTTAGGTTGATGAGACCAATTGGGTTAGCGGATTTAATGTATTCATCTCAAGTAGTGGAAGACCGAAATGAACTGGTTAGACCCAGCGGGCAGAAAAAGAACAACTGGGTGGAGAAACCTAGTACAGAGAAGTTTGGTTGGACTCCTTCTATTAGTACTAAGAATGTTTCCAATGTATCACAGCCTATGTCTGGTAGTGCAGAAATAGGAAGGAGGAAATTGACAGATGCGGAAATTAAAATTAGACGGGAGAAAGGTCTTTGTTTTAGATGTGATGAGAGGTACACTGTTGGTCATCAATGTAAGAAAAAAACATTGCAAGTCCTAATGTTACAGGATGACGATAATGATGAGTCTTTGGTTGAAATGGATCAACATCATTTGGCAAGAGTATCTGACAAAATTGTGCTTGATCAAGTTGGAGTTTCTCTTAATTCAGTAATGGGGCTGACAAATCCAAAAACAATGCGTTTATGGGGAAGCGTGAAGAATAGAAATGTGGTGGTGTTAATTGACTGTGGAGCAACTCACAATTTCATAGCCAAGCAGTTAGTACAGGAGTTACAATTACCTGTTGCCGCCACATCAGTTTTCAGTATTCAGTTGGGAAATGGAGAGGCAATCCGTGGCACTGGAATTTGTAAAAATGTTCTTCTTTTACAGCCTGAACTGGAGATTTTGGAGGAGTTTTTGCCCATTGAATTGGGTAATTCAGAGATAATTTTGGGGATGCAATGGCTAGAGTCTTTGGGCGAAATGAATGTGAATTGGAAGCTTCTTACTATGAAGTGCAAGTTGGGTGATAAAACTGTAATCATTAAGGGGTATACGAGTTTATGCAGATCTCAGATTTCCTTAAAAGCCATGATGCGATCAGTCAGGAAGGAGAAACAAGGTTTATTAGTGGAGCTTTATAATGTTGATGTTGGCGTTTCCTCTGGCCATTTGGAGTCTAACAATGAGCTGTTAGAGGTATTGCAGAAATTTGACCATATTTTTTGCTTACCTGCTGGATTACCTCCTGAAAGAAGCTGTGATCATGCGATTATTCTTAAGGATGGTGTATCTCCTATAAACATTAGGCCCTTTCGTTATCCAGTGACACATAAAGACGAGATAGAAAAGTTAATAAAAGAGATGTTAGAAGCTGGCATAATACAACCCAGTTCAAGTCTTTTTTCTAGCCCGGTTTTGTTGGTCAAAAAAAAAAGATTTGAGTTGGCGTTTCTGTGTTGATTATAGGGCTTTGAACAACGAAACTATAAAAGACAGGTTCCCTATTCCAGTAATTGATGAACTGGTAGATGAACTTTATGGTGCTACAATATTTACAAAGTTGGATCTCAAATCGGGCTACCATCAAATCCGTGTTCGGAAGGAGGATGTTCATAAAACGGCGTTTCGCACTCACGAAGGTCATTACGAATTTCTGGTGATGCCCTTTGGGCTTACAAATGCTCCTTCAACGTTCCAGGCCTTAATGAATCGGATTTTCAAAAAATTCCTTTGGAAGTTCATCTTGGTTTTCTTTGATGACATTTTGGTTTTTAGCTCTTCTATGGATGATCATCTGGAGCACATTCAAATTGCCTTCAGTATCCTATCTTCCCATCAGTTATTTCTGAACAAGAAAAAATGTTCATTTGCCAAGTCCGAGTTAGAGTATTTACATTATATCATCTCGGGAAAGGGTGTTTCAGCGGATCCTTCTAAGATTGCAGCTATTTCTGAGTGGAAATCCCCGTCCTCTGTCAAGCAATTACATGGATTTTTGGGACTCACAGGTTACTACAGGAAGTTCGTGGCTGGGTATGGTAGTATCGCCCTTCCGTTGACTGAACTTCTTAAAAAGGATAGTTTGTTTGGTCCGACGATGCTGAAACTTCATTACAAAACTTAAAATTGGCTATGATGTCCTTACCGGTTTTAGCTTTACCGAATTTTAAAGATACTTTCATAGTGGAGACGGATGCTTCGGGTACAGGAGTGGGTGCTGTCCTGATGCAAAGTGGTCGTCCTATTGCTTTCTTTAGTCAACAGTTATCTCGGCAAAAGCAACTCAAATCTGTCTACGAAAGGGAGCTCATGGCCATCGTGTTGGCTGTACAGAAATGGCGTCCATATCTGTTAGGTGCGTCCTTTATTATCCGAACAGATCAGAGGAGCCTCAAATTTCTTATGGAACAGAGGATGGTATCGGTTGAACACCAGAAATGGTTAACCAAACTGCTTGGTTACGATTTTGTGGTGCAATATAATCCGGGATGTGAGAATTCAGCAGCAGATGCACTGTCCAGAAAATTCGAGCATCATGGATGTTTGACTGCTATGACAGAATCATTCTACCAAGGTGTGATCAATACGAAAGATTTGGAATTTGAAGTCCTTAATGATGTTCATCTGTCTACTATCAAACAGCGTCTTGAGAATGGGGATTCTGTTCCACAAGGTTATTCTCTTTTTCAAGATCAATTGTTTTTTCATAACAGAAGGGTTATTTCTTCCACTTCCAGATTCATTCCTGCTATTCTCTCACTATTCCATTCCAGTCCAGTGGGTGGACATGGGGGTTTTACCAAGACATACAGGAGGCTAGCTGCTGAGTTATACTGGATTGGGATGCGTCACGATGTTAAGCACTTTATTAAGAATTGCGTCGTCTGCCAACAACATAAATATGAAGCATTATCTCCAGCGGGTCTTCTTCAACCCTTGCCGATCCCGATTAATATTTGGGAGGATATCTCCATGGACTTCATTGAAAAGCTGCCTAAATCCAATGGTAAAGATACTATTTTTGTTGTGGTGGATAGGCTTAGCAAATATGCTCATTTCGTTGGTTTGAGCCATCCATTTACTGCTCGTTCAATTGCTGGAATTTTTTTTGATAATATCTTTCGCTTACATGGGATGCCTCGCTCTATTGTTTCGGACCGTGACAAAGTATTTGTTAGTTCTTTTTGGAAGGAACTTTTTCGTTTACATGGTACGTCCTTACAGTTTAGTTCAGCCTATCACCCGCAATCGGATGGCCAAACGGAGGTAACTAATCGCACATTGGAGGCTTACTTGCGCTGTTTTTCTAGCGACAAACCGATGTCTTGGATGAAATGGTTGGCTTGGGCTGAATTCTGGTACAACTCTTCTTTTCATTCAGCTATTAGAATGTCTCCTTTTAAAGCAGTATATAAGAGAGACCCTCCTTCTATCTTGCGGTACGAGATGCACTCTCCTTCGGGTATGGCTTCTGTGGATGAGCAGCTTCAGGAGAGAGATGAAATTTTAGATTTGTTGAAGTTTAATATGGGTCAGGCTCAAGCTGCTATGCTTAAGTCTGCCAATAAAAAAAGGAGGCAAGTGGAGTTTGAAGTGGGTGATTTCGTTTGGCTCAAAATTCACCGGTATAGGCAACGATCCTTGGCTAAACCTTTAAATCTGAAGTTGTCCCCGAAATTTTTTGGTCCATTTCTAGTGCTCCAAAGGGTTGGTCCAGTTGCTTACAAATTACAGCTCCCTGCAACAGCTAGTTTACATCCGGTTTTCCATGTGTCCTTGTTGAAGGCTGTTCACGGTGAAGTGCCATCTCCCACACCATTGCCTGATAATGTTTTGATTAATAACAGCTTTCAGGTGGAGCCAGATATGCTGTTGGATGTACAAAGAAAGTGTGGTGATCCTCTTCAATTGTTGGTGTCGATTAAATGGAAACATTTACCACCCATGGAAGCAACGTGGGAAGACTTTGATTTTATCTGTGTTCAGTTTCCTTTCTTCAACCTTGAGGACAAGGTTTCTCGTTGGGCGGGGAGTAATGATAAGCCTCCCGTCAGATTTACGTATATTCGGAGAAAGAGGGGATAGTTTTTAGTACAGTTGTACAATTAGTACAGTTGTACAACTTATAACAACTGTTTTAGTGAATTGGACTTTAATAAATAGGGGAATATATAATGTGGGGGCTTATGAAAATAGTGAGATTTGTGTGGTTGTAGAGATTAGTCTACAGTGTGTAACTCTTTTTTTTCTTGAAAGGAATAGAAGAGGTGTTTCGTATCACATGATTCTTTTTGCATTAGTAGCAATTGTTCAGGACTCATTTGAGATAATCTTTCAATGATTTATCCATCTGACAACTTGGTTATGGAAGCAATCTTGGAATCTGAATGCAATCGGCTTTAGCTCTTCCACAACAATTATATTTCACACAAACACACATGTTCCTCAAATTATTGTTCTTGGGTTTGGGCCGTTTGGTTGTCTTGTTTCTGGCGTATTTTATGAAATCTATGTAAATGGACGATGAATCTGTGCAAAGAATGAATATCGCTTAGCTTAATATGAGCACTTACTAGAACTATCTAGTTCCACTGTGAAATCACCTTGGACTTATAGAACCAGCAGTAATGTTAGCAAAGTTTAGGACTTTGTTCGTCGCCTCAAATTAGGTTCATTGTTGTTTCAAGCCAAACTTTCTTGTAGAAACTTATTTACAACTTCTAAAGTTTGAACTCTCGTACTCTTGATGATAGGAAAAAGTTCAATATTATGACATTGCAACTGAAAAACGGGCAGAGTTTGATAGAGTTATGGCAGAATACACTAAGAGGAAGGTAATATTACATTTTTCGGTGTTAGTTTGAGTACGTGATTCAATTTTTACGACTGAAAACTCCATAAAAATGCATGATCTTTTGCAGGAAAGTGGTGATGACCAGGAATCTGAGCCCGACTCAGACTTTGATTAATAGGACTGGATAATTGTTGTGTCAAATTAGTGAGTTGTTCTGCATTCTTATAAGTTGTATATGGAAATAAACTAATATTCTGTTACATTTTTGTAATTTATGGAAGAGTTTGATTATGTAGGCATCTTCTACCGATTGCTGACCCCATTTATTTAGTTGTATGGCATGGAATTGAGCTTTCTCTGTCCTCTTTCGTTCTCGCTCAGGAACATCAGGAATGGCAAACCGGGTGTGTCTGGGCACAACAGAACATGCCATACCAAGTGAGTAGATTGACTTGTAAGTGTACATATTATGATCTAGCATTTGCTTTACTGAGTGTTTGAACAAATGTTGGATAACAGTACAAAAACTGCATAGTTATGAAATGTAAAATGAAAAGAGATGGAAATGCAGAGACAAGATGCAGTTAAAGGTTTGGATAACTCACAAGCTGCATCCAAAACGAAGGAAGAAGATGAAAATGGTGGCCGCTAGTACAAATGCTTCAAAAACTGAAACAAACTTGAAAAGGATATCCTCCATGAAAGACAGCTTTAGGTTCAGTCGCTTCCATTTGAATGAAAAACCAAACTTCTCATTCTCCAACACGCTTTCCTCAGCCGCTTGAAGCTACCTTGTAGATTCACTCTTCGTCTTCTGCATCACGTACACCATTATCTCTCCCTCCCTCACTCAAAAACTTCAATGCCTTATGTTGGGACCAGTCCTAATTGGAACGAAACTATAAATATACAAACTGAATCGGATTCATACCGGAATTATTATATAAATAAATAAAATTATTAGGACAAAAAAATAACATGATGAGTTGGTCACTCCTTTTGCAACATGCTCGGCTTCTTTATCGGGAGTGCTCCTTAAATTCATGGAGGGGGCTCTTTCTATTTTATCTTCAAAAGTGGATTTCCCCCACTGCTGTTGAGAGTAAAATATTATAAGAATTCTGTAAAATATAGTTTTATTGTTTCAATTACACAAATTTAATCTTCCCAAAAAATGAAGTAACCTAAGCAAGAGAGCTGGGAGGGTGGGACTGAATCGCCATGGCAGTCTTTTTAAAAACAAATTTTAAAAGAACCGAGATAAGCCAAAGATCTTCAAACCTATTGTACAACACACTCTAAAATCCGATTCAAAATAATGCCAACTATTCCAAAACTCTAGCACTAACTAAACACACAATCAAATATGACTAAATCTGAATAAAATAGATGATGGACCAACGGCAAACCGAGATAACCCACTCCGTTTTTAAAGATGAATGTCGATGGGTCCGGTTGGATTTTCCTTACTTAATTTTCAAGCAATTAAAGACCGGGTCCTCCAACTAAATATTCTTGTAACTTAATAAAATAAAATCACAAATAAAATAAAAAACATAACTAAAATCCTTGGGTGGTCCACAACTTGTATTTGGCTGAACCTAATTAGGTTGGGCTAAGTTTTCTCCTTTCTCTTCAACGTATGTCTTGGGCTATAAAATATAATCTTGGTGGTCTTTGGCCTACGTGTTGGTCATCAACAAGAAAGAATTGAGTTGGAGCCTTATGGGCCAAAGCTACATTGGTTATTGTTAATAGACTTTTTAGATAGTCTTGTAGTATAATTTTTATTTTGATCTACTTTTGATGCTAGGCCCCTAATACCTTCAGAATATACATCAAAATAAAGGTTAGTCGATGTAACATCCCAAATTTTAAGTCTTTTTTTTTTGTTAAAACGTGGTTCGTCAAATATCCTTAACATAAACAGTAAAAACAATGGAAAACATAGTTTGAAATAAATGGAATCCATAAACCATTAGTATAAAAACCCATAAGTTATTATAAAGAAAACATCTAGTATCAAAACCCAAGAATTATTACATCGTTCTTTGCCTTTCATAAAATCCTCCAAGGGTCGTGAATCGTCAGACAGCCATAAGAGCTCCCCCATGGAAACCCATCCTCAACTGCTTTTGTCAACAGCCTCATTAACAAGAGTATCTTCACTATAAATATCACTTACATTATAAGGTTCAAACTATGAGCTTAACGTTTAGTAAACAATGTATAAACATCAGATTACATTCACTATATGCATGCATGCCATATCTATCACCATACTAATAATTCTTTTTTCCTTTCTTGATCTTTCTTTTTGTTATTCCTTTCTTTTATCCTTAGCTTTTCAATGAGACACCCGCCACTAGCCTCCAACCTTTGGGAGACAGACCCGACATCAATCATGTCCTCTATTAGATGCCATATACATTAATGAATGACGACCCCAACGCCTCTAATAAATTAGCTTCGACATCAATCAAAAGTTTTGCTAGTGGCCATGCATATCAATGCATGTCAATTCCGCAATCTATGGTGAAACAACCCCAACATCAATATAAAAGTTTTTTCTAATGGGCATCCATATTAATGGTTAATGCTCTCAACACCTTGGACTGGTCAACCCCAACATCAATTGATAACTAACTAACAAGTTTATGTGCCCATTGGTCTAACCTTTGGGACAACCTGTTCTCAAACCTACTTACGTATATATATATATTTATTTATCTTTCTTACATGAAACATATGCAAGCAAAATCATATGTCAAATAACATGCAATAGATCCTTGAAGCATTATCATTTAACTATAAATAGAATGTATAATCTATGATAGAGTTTAAACTAAAACAACATATCCTCGAGTCATCATAAATGCACAGAAATAAAAATATCATCTAACATCAAAATTCAATCTAAACCAAAAATCCTCGAGTCAACATAATAAGTAGTTGAATATAATAAAAACAAGTTCTTCTATTACCTTGCGATGTAGGCAATTAGGCCACATACATATAGCACTACTTACCTCAGGTCTCCGCATATCACCAGCAAGTTATCCCTCCCCTTTCCTTTAATTGAAGAATCTTTAGCGAATTGAGAGAAAACTTTCTCTTTTGTGATCGTTCGTCCCTGACTTTTGAGTTTCTCCCCTAATTTAAATCAAGAGTTCGCTCGCTGAAATGAATAGTTCTTGTTCTCCTGCTCCTCACATGGTGTTTTGATACACTCTTAATCAATCATTGAACACACCCTTTCAGCCAAGAAGTCATCAGTTTTCATCATAATATACGAATTTATTTTGTAGATAAATCGTCCTAAACGTTTGCCACAATGCGTGTATCTCAATCACAGAAGCGTTTGCTTCTGTAGCGGATACATGCATATCCGCTATGGATATCCACCCCTCAACACAAGTCTGCTAATCAACAAACACCACGACATCCTTCAGACATATTCCTTTCTGTCGTGGATGTGTTCCCTTCCATAGATACACGTCATCAACAGATCTTTCAATCCAAATGATGACGTCTTCTACATTATTTATCTATGGTAGGCACGTTCCTTTCCCCATATACATGTCATCAGCAGATCCTTCAATCTAAATGATGACATCTTCAACCTTACTTATCTATCGCAGATGCATTCCTTTCCTCGAATACACATCATTAACAGATCTTGTAAGTCAAATGATGTTGTCTTTCACTTTACTTATCCATAGCAGACACATTCCTTTTCGTGGATACAGGTTATGAACGTCTCCTTCAATCCAAACAATCACATCTTTCACTTTACTTATTCATCGCGAACACATTTCTGTTAGCAGATACATTCCTTTCCATGGACACCAACACTCCCACGGACATATTTCAAAACAATGGATGTCCTTCAGCTTACATCGGATGTTCGCTATCCTGTGCACATATTCCTTTGTGCAGAAACTTTCCTTTCCTTGTGGATGTGTGTGCTACCATCGCGAATATGTGCATGTTCACTATGGATATTTGCGGCGGATATCTGCTCCTCTAACATAACTAACTTATAAATAACCTTTAACCATAAAATTGCATCTATTCCAGCTATTCAATTCAACATAAACAAAATGACAAATCCATAAATTTGGACAAAAACATTCACCAATCAAGTTTTTTTTTTTTGTATAAAATTCTCGATCGTTATAGTCAATATATGGGCCTTTAGCCTAGTGATGGGCCCAAGTGGAAAATCATTCTCACGAGGTGAAAAGGATTTTCCTTGCATCACAAAGTTTTCTTACCTGCAAAATTGTCTCTTTTCCCCCTTCTTTCTCCAAAAATAACTTATCTTGAGAAACTTGTTCGAGACTTAAAAGAGACTAGTTTTACATGGTTGCCTCCATAATCAAGCAAATATATATTAGTATCTCCTTCATGCTTCACTTTTTTAACATACTACAACAATCTTTCAAATAGAAGATGACCGACATCCATAGGAGCACATCACAAAATACATCATCCTTTTATCCACATATAGCAAGAGAATATTGACTGTTGTACTCACTTTGACCTTGCCTTTATTATCTATCCACTGTAACCTGTAAGGTTTAAAATGCTTTGTACCCAATTTTTGGAATAAATTGAAAACAATAAGCTTTTAGCTACCTTCACTTGTGAGTTTCAAGAATTTGTAGTTCACTCAAATTATTAACTATTCGATTTGAGTGTGGCCAGAAGTTGAGTGTTTGTGAGAGTCGCTCTGCTTCTTTGTCTTTTATTGCATCATTCTCAATTCCATTCTATAAAAGGAAGATAGAGCAAGGTTGCACAAACTCATATTTTATGCATGTTGGAGTGCTCCTCTTTGTGAAGATAGTCGTGGTAGTTGAGGGTTGTCTTAGGCAATTTCTTGCACCAACTTCTTTCCCTCGGTTGGTTTCATCCCGCCATCATTCCATAATGCACCATCGGAAGGGGTAAGAATTATAACCTGTAAATATTGGAAGAAGTTAATGAAGTGTTGGATAATCAGTGGTGAAGAGTGTAATCAACCAGGGCCTGAAGGAACAGGCGATGTGGCTTATCAACGCATGAAGACGCTCGACCGAGAATGAAGAGTTTTGGTCAGCTAGAATCTTGGTGTCGGATGAAGGCGGTCGATCACGAATGTGAAAAGATATTTTGGAGAAGGGCGAATTGGTGAGCGATTGGTTGGTTTTGTAGTGGACAATCAACTGGGTCTTCAGGTTTCTATAGTTTAGTCGCAAAGCATAATATGTAAAGTTCACCTCCCATATTTGAACAATAGCTTAGAAGTATTGTAGATACTATAATACCCCGATTTTCCACAATAGAATCAAGTAAAGATAATTGAAAAATTAATTGAGTATAATTGGATAATTATTGAGGATTTAGTTGATGGAAAATTATTTCAGGAAACTAAATCGAAGAGATTAAATTGGATTGATAATTATCATTAAGCAATATTTGGAATAAATTGGGAATTAGAAATTGAGTCAATTAATATACGGTAGGTATATTAGATAATTATAGATTTATTAAAGAAATTAAAATAAAAAAAATGGAATTAAATGAAGAAATAAGATTAATGGATTAATGAAATAGAAGAAGAAGTGAATTAAGGGGGGTTGAATCGGTTCATCTTGAACTGGTCTGGTTTGAAGACAAATGAGAAGAAGTAAGTTGTGGTTGGTTTTCTGAAGAGAAAGAAGAAGGGGGATTCAAGAGAGAGAACCCGAGGGAGACAGAGAGATCGAGAGAGAGACCGAGAGAGACAAAAGAGAGGGAGACACAAGGGAGCTCAGGACAGGTCCGGTGTGCGAACTCTAGGTGAGCGAGCTGTTGGCGGCAATGCGAGAGTGCTGGCATCGGGGGGCTAGGGCTTGGTGTAGCTTAGTTGCAGGACATTTTTTACCTAATGAAATCGCGGGCTGGAGCTGCGAATTCCATGCTGGGGGCGTGGACTTGATGGCAGGGGTGAGCTGTGACCTGTGTGTTTCACGCTGGACTGGACCGGAGTGGGTTTTCTTCAGTAGCTTCTCTCGACGACCCCACCTGATTCTCCATAAGGAAATAAGGAGTTTTCCATGCAGCATGCTAGGAGTGGACCCCCTCTACGATTCGGCGACCCTCTACATTTTGTTAAGTAAATCAAGGGCCATGATTAAGGTATGGGAAGATGGGGGTGACACTTTCTCTTGATTTTGAGTTGTCTTACTGGGCACGAGGTGATTTAACGGGGAGATTTCTATTGAAATGGGGGATTTTTTGAGTGGCTGAGTGTTGACAGTGAAGGAGAGATGAGGGAAAAGGGTGAAAGTGAAAGAGAGCTACACTTGTGTTTTGCGAGAGTTCGTGAGCTGAAGCAAGCCGTTGGTTTGGACGACTTGTTGTTGTGTTTTCCCATCGCTGAAAATCTTCAACGATTGGTAATTGTGAGGTAAGATTGAGGTAGAGTTGTGGCCAGTGGAGGCCCTACACCACAAAGCCGTGTCTTCCTCTATTTGTTGATGGTGTTCATGTATATTGGATGGTTTTGTTAGTGTTTTCTACTGGTATACCGTTGCATAATCTTGTGAACTAAATTAATATCCCTCTCGTGTTTGTTAGCTCCATGTTCTTTATTGATAATTAGCCCTATGTTAGTGATTGCTTAGTTTCATTCCTTGCTATTAGTTGCTAGGGTAATTCTTTTGTTAAGAGTGTTGTTGTTACTCTATTTCTATTCCACTACTTCTCGATAAATGTTGTCATTTTTCTTTTAACTGTCAAGCACGTTTAGTCACCCTATTACGAATTGTCTGTTGGTTCTCTGTGGGTATTTTTCTGCTGCGCTGGAAGTGACAGTTTCATTGTTAGTTTTCTGCTTGGTTTTAGGTTCTGTTAGAATATGTTGTTGACCATTTAATTCTCCTTTGTACAGCTGACCATTAGATAACGCATCTGTCAAATATAATGCCTTGTTATACCCTGCACTATTGGTTCATTTACTAGATATTATGCTGCCTTTGTTGTTATACCTATGCTCGTTTCATGTCATTGATTTGTTGCCAAACATGTTTAGCATCCCGAATATTGCTGCTATTTTTCCTTTAATTGCTAAGCATATTTAGGATGTTAAATATTGTTATTGCCTCCTTTAATTGCTGTGCACGTCTAAGATTTCGAATATTATTATTGTCGTACTTAAAACGCTGCTCTACAACCCTTGTTATATTATCTTGTTGTTAATAAAATAAATTGATTAGCTTATGTTTAGTTAACTTGAAATATTCCGTTTTAGAGCATTTCACCATGTTATAGCATGTTGTAGTTTATACCATGTTCCATGAATTAATTGTTATTCTTCTATTTAAATTATGACATGTTACTTGCCATTGCACTATATTCCTCATGTTAGCTTTTCGTTATTTAATTCGTTAATTTTGTTAATTGGATTATTGCTCATAATCATCGTCTTGTATTATGTGGATTAGTAATATAGGTTGTTGGCTCTCTTTTAATTGTTGGCTTAGAGTTGCTTTAATTAGTTTTGTTTCTTTTCTCGTTATAAGAAATTGACATATTGTTGTGATTATTGTGTCGCATTGACATGCATCATGATAATAGAAACCATTAGGAATGTCATGTGTCGATTGGTATTCATATGAATTTTGTGAGAGAAAAATGGATAAAGTAAATGGATGTAAGGGAATTGGAGGTTGGGGAGGTAGTTCAAATCGTAATCGGGTAGACTTGAGATTATGCCCTTCTCTTGTCGGTTCGTAAGAGCCTGTCTACCCAAGGGTTAGATGCTAACTAGCTGCTACTCTCCCTGCGATGGATACCTCCAATGTCTCAGCTCAATGTACGAGTTAATGTATATGACCGTGAGTAAAGAACAGATTGGGTGGATTCCACTCTGATATAATTAGTTATAGACATACATCATTTTACATCTTTTTTCTTACTGGGCGTTAAGCTCATAGTTTGCTTGTGATGTAGGTAATTGTTAGGATGTTAGCATTCTCGGAGTGGAGGTAGAGGCATTACCTGTTGAGCACTTGGGTTACCCAGCTGAATCAACCTAGGGGTTGTGGCTCACCATGAAGAAAAAACGCTGCTTTGAAATGGTTTGAGAAATAATAAATGTTTTGTGAAACTATGAACTCACGTTTAATTTGTCAAACCTTATTTTGAATTTTATTAATGCTTTCCGCTTTATACTCTGATTTATTTTATGCATCTTTGACTTATCTTTTTCATTTTAAATTATTTTCTCTCGTATGTTTTAAATAAATTAAAAGAATTTTTTTTACACAAAAATTTAAAAGGGCAAAAGCTTCAAATTTAACGTGGGGTGTTACAGATATCCCTTTGCAATTCAGTAAATTCCATAAATATAATTTTAAGAATACTTTTGAGTATGTGTGGCCAAAGAACAATGTTTTCATAGAATTTTGAGTTGCCTTTTTCTTGACATGACTTACTAGAACCCTATCAAATAATTTCCTTATGAGTGATTTTTGAATTCCATGAGTTGGCATAACAAGCTTGCCATCCTTGGAAACACAATATTTGAAATGGTGTATTGGCCACTAATTTCACCTTTCCT
>CM039481.1:30420884-30733685 GCA_022433065.1 Begonia loranthoides
CGGGGCTGGCGGGTTTGGCCGAGAGCTTTTGATGGTGAGCTTTCTTCTCTGTTGTTCAGTCTTTGAATTTTGTTGTGAATGTTAGTCCAACGTTGATATTAGTTATTGCCTTGATAAGGATTTCTGAATGAATTTATTGATTGGAATCTGTTGAGTTTATGCTTTTACTTTGTAACTGGATTTTGACTCTTCATAAATGCTTAGTGAAGGGGAAATGTTGGGTTGTGGGAAATGTTGAATCCTCTTGTTAATAAATAATGCTTATGTACTGAAGGAAATGGATGAGAGTTGGGATTTGTTGTGGGGAGCCTCTGTTGATTATTACCTAGAGTACGAATACGTTGGATTTAGTGTAGTTGCGGATTTATACTTTGTTGTCTATTGGTTGTGGAAAATATAATAGTGAAGAGTGAGATAATTCTGTTGGTTGGGTTGATTAATGAGATTACGGAGGCTCCACGGTTGGTTGGTTATTCGACAATGGAGAATAGTATTATTGGGTGTTGATGAATATGAATCTGCGTTGTAGTTAGTTATTGATCCCCGTTAGTTGCTAAGTTGTGAATATGGGGATTTTAAGTGTTAAAGTTTATAGAATTTGATGAGAAGTTATCAATGGAAAAATGTTTTAATTATGAATGTACTGGAAAAAGGAAAGAGTAGGATAGTGACTAAGTGTCAATATGCGTTATCGTTTCGAGGTAAGGAAATAGGAGTGTCTTGGCCAGTGGAGGCCCTACACCACAAGTAGAGTGCGTGAGTTTTACGTTAGTGTTTTGTAGCTTATTGTGGTTCTGTGATATTGTGATATTTCCTTGATGGTTCTGTGATTTAAATGTCTTATTTGTGATGCTATGTAGTGTTTCTTTGGTTGTTTGTTTCTAGCCGTTTGCTATTTTCTTGGATGAATTATTGTTGTTATCTCCTTGTTGTTCACTATTTCTCTTGCTGGTAGAATAGATTTCCTTATTGTCAATTGTGTTCCCTACTTCAAATGCTTCACTTAAATTGCCTTGGATGAATGCTTAAGGTTCGAGTGTGATAAGTGTAGTATGATGAGTACGTAAATGATGAGGAGTAGGAATGAGCTTAGAATGTTGGTTTTCCATGGATGTTCTGTTCTTTGTTATTTTCTTGATGTTTAGCTTGGATTCTATGCGTTAACTAAATTGTTATTTCATTCGTTCCATAATTGCTGTCTAGTGTTATTCGGAATATGTTAATAAGCATGTTTAATTAACTAAGTAGACCTGAGCACGTTTAATTAACTAGTATTTAAATAACTGAGTCGAGCATGTTAACCAACTAATCAGTTGCGCATGTAAAACGACTAAATCGATTAACTAGCATGTTTGAATTAACTAACTAGCATAATCAATTAGCATGTTTACTTGCTTAAGCATGTTTAATTTCCTGGACTTATAAGCATAATTAATTAGAACACGTTTAATTAATTAAACTTGATGATGTAATTAATTAGAACGATATTAGCATGTTAATTAACTTAGTCATGCCATGCTTACTTATTAACTAGACTACAATGCTTAATTATTAACTAGGCTAAGTTGTTCTGTGAATTGATAATACCATGCATATGTTAAATTCCTTGAGCACGTTTAATTAGCATGTTTAACGCAATTAGCAGCATGTTAATGTCAAGCATGTTAATTATAATTAGTAAGCATGTTAATTAATTAGGATTAATTAGTGAGTATGTTAAATTACTTATTAATTAGAATGAATCCGAGCATGTAAATTAACTAGGATAACTAACTAGAATGTTAATCGTATATCCCTTGAGCATGTAAGTTGGTTAGAGTAATTAACTAGACTCGAGCATGAAATTAACTAGGATAATGATTTATAATTATACTCGTATGTTCAATCTTTGTATGTGTAACCAACTTATCTGAGCATGCTTAATTAATAATTAGAATAAAACCATGATTAATCAACTAGAATAAGAAATTACCAATTTACAAGCATGTTTCCATTAGTCGTTGTCCAAAGCATGCTTCCATGTTTAGTGTAGCCTAGTTCAACGAGCAGGTTTAGTTAATCGTAATTCATCGCACGCTTCTTTACCGCTCATTTACTTTCAATTTCTATTCTTTATTATATTCGCCATTTCAATTACAGTTGCTTTTAATTACAGTTACTTTCATTTCAATGCGCACTGCAATTATTTTTAATGTACGTTATAACGCATCATGCATCATGTTAGGTTGAGAATGTATGGTCATGTATCGTGTAATAGAAAGTCATAGGGAGTGCCACCTTAGGGTGGTACTCACACATGCATTGAGTGAGGAAAATGTAAGGAAAAGATGAAGATCTTTGTGGTCCGGTAGCTTAGCCCAGCGCAGCAACAAAAGAAAAAAAAACAAAACGGGAGTTGGGGGCGGATGGGTAGCGGATCTAGTCTGCAGCTAGGCGAAGCCCCCTACCTTGACGGGAATGGGGACCTAGTTGCAAGTAAAGGGTTAGGTCCGATCAACTATTTCATCCCCTATGAACCCTCCAATATCCAGCTCGAAGTATGAGTAAAGAACGAATGAAAAAAAAGAACATAATGAAAAGATTGGTTTTGGTGGCCTCCATTCCAAAAGAACTAAAGAGAGTCATAAGCATGATTGCATTAAATCCTTTTCCTTACTAAGCCTTTGGGCTTATAGTTTACTTGTGGTGTATGTACTTACAAAAAACGATGAACAGATAATAAAGCTAGGATGAAGAATCTGCAAGTGCGAGATTTGGGGCTGGCCAGACTAAAAGAGTAAAAGAGAAAATGATTGTAATTAAATGGTATTTAATTGTTTAGTTTCTTTCATTAAGTTTCATTACTAAATTATTTACGCTTCCTCAATGTTTTGATAAACCCGCTATGTTTTCATAAAAGATTTTATAACGCTTCCACAATGATTTTATAACGATTTTCATAGCGGGTAGAACGAAAAGGGTTTTAAGGGACCGGTTTGGCACTCTGGTAACCTTTTAAAAAGGAGTCTTTTAAAAGTTTTAAATTTCTCCCGTTTTCAAGGAATTATAAAAAATTGGGTCATTACACGTTTATTCGTCCGTTAGTGATCTCCACCAAACCCAATAGATGACTGCCTTCTTTTTTTCCCATGAGAGAAGTTCGTTCTCTTGTAAGGGACCTCCATCTTCACACCAAACAACGCCGTCACACTTACATACCATTGTTCGTCTTCACAAGGGACATCCATTACTGTAATACCCCGACTTTTATATCGGAATTTAAAAAGGATAAAATGAATAATCAATTGGGGTATAATTGGATTAGTCGAACGGTACATGTTAAATTATGTTAGGAAAATAAATAATGGGATTTATTGGGAATAATTAATTAACGAAAATTAAATAAATGGAAAGAGGAGGATTTAAGATAAAAGAATAAATAAATTGGAAGAAATAAATTAGGAGAAAAAGGAAGAAAAATCGATTAAGGAAAAATGGAAGGGAGTTGAACCGGTTTGGTTTGAACCAATTCTGTCTAGGGCTTAAATCAAATTGACCTTTGGCCATTTGAGAGAGAGAGAGAATACAGAGGGGGGAGAACGACGCGACGAGAGAGAGAGAGAGAGAGAGAGAGAGAGTGTACGAGCGAACTTGGGAGAACGCTCAACTTGGGATGCTATCTGGTGAACGGGCGTGCATTTTTATGGCGACGTTAGGCGGCGAGCGGCTGCGAGCATGGGCTAGGTGGGGAACCCATGTTACGGGAACAAAGAACGTCCTTGTTGTGTGAAATTGGTTGTTACGAACTCCAGGCCATGTAAGTCGGTAATTTTGCATTGTGATTTCTCCTTCTTGGCCTTCCAAATTCAGCATTTTGGCAATCAGAATTGGTGAATCGCTTCGGCTAGAAAGGGCGGACGAACGTGATGGCATGGGTGGGTGAACTAGATCGAATCAAAGCTGGTTTCCTCTAGATGTTCCTCTGGCAAGGCTTTCCACGCGGCAATTGCTGGTTTGACCACCCTCCTTGAAGTGGGCAATTATCTTCTAGCCTTGCGTGTGTGGCAGTCTCCTCCTCGGCTATAAATGGATGGCAGTAAAAAATTGTAGCAGTTGATGTGTTCTATATTATTACAGAATGTGATGGAGAGAAAAGCTCTCTGTGAAGGATAAGAGATAGGATGGTTGAGGTTGAGAATTTCCTCCTTGGATGTGTAGTGAAACTTTCTGGAGAATTTTGAAAGTTGTGGCTGAAAGAAAATGGGATGAAGCTCCCTGCTCCTAGCTTCGGGTGCCTATGTTATGATGGTTTTCTCCTTCTTTTTCTTTACAGATTAAGTTATGTTAAGAGCATGAAGATATGGTGTATTATTACTTGAAATTGGTTCTGTTGGTTGAATATAACCTTTGGGAGTAAACGTTGCCCTACTAAAGTTAAGTCTGTGCTTTAGTTTGATTATTGCCGAGTCTATTGAAGTGATATTCTGTTGTTCAGCTTCTACCACTGAATTATTAGTTAAGATTAGGAAATTGTCTCTAACGGTTGAGGCTTAAATTGTTGAGATTATTCTATGGGATGACCTGTTAATCTTTGTTATTTTGGGTGTCATTGGTTATTGATATGTGTGGCTGTTTAAACTTGAAATGTTAACTATTTGTGTAAAGATAAAGGATTATGGTATGTTGATGGGATGGATTAATGGGTATTGTTAAATTGAGAAAAGTGAATAATGTCATGTACGTTATTGTTGGCTATGAGGAATGAATGATTAAGGATATATGAAGTTGACTTTGTAAATTATTCACTCGATAATTCCATGTTAAAAGAGAAGTTAAATGGTTCTTTACACTGCTGTATGAAATAGGTTATTATGATGGAATACTGTCAGATTTTCATAAGTAAGTTCTCTATATTATCGTGTCACATTGATGGAATGAGCAACTGTTGTAGGTTGATGCTATTTAGTTACGCATGTTGAATATTGTAGAATTATATTTGTGGAGCAGTTAAGAAATTAAGTTGCATATGGGACTGTTAAGGCATTTTAAGTTGTCTTGCTCTTCATTATGGGGTTTTAATTAGTGGAGTAAGAATAATGAAGTATATGAATGAGGTTGACAATCTGTGATTTTAATAATTGTCCATTTAATGGTTTTGAAGGTACTAAGGTGATTGACATAATCGCATTGAAGACTCCAGGTAAGTTGATACTTACTGTGCTTTGGTCTTCAGACCCTACTTCACAAGAGTTAGGATTGCATGTTGTGTGTTCTTTTAATGATATGTTTATTAGACATTTATATCATCATATAGGACTATATGTATTCACGAACATATTGCATGACATAATTAATATATGTAAATAGGCGTGTAGGGGTTCGGGTGATCGGTGACATTCCATACGGTAGGATACTATCACATAGAGAGCGGTGAGGTGTGAGTTAGCTACATAGAATCTAGGGTTCACCTTTACCCCATTCTGAAACCCCTAATGTCTTTAACAAAAGGGAGGATACTGGCTTGTGGAACACCCCCAATGGATATACCTTCATGTCGGAGTGAAATGATTTAGCCACATGACCCTATGGAGTATTCCACTCTGACTTCAAGAAGAGATACGGTTCTCTTCTATAATGCATTGTATGATCATGCATCACATCTACATTTCATTTCCTTTTATCACTTACTAAGCATTAGGCTCATTAGTTAAGTTTTGTGATGTAGGTATGTACGAGAAACAGGTGAACAGGTCAAAGACAGTTGAAGAAGGATTTGCACGGGTGGATCTTGTGGCTGGTTGGGCTAAAGAATTTAAAAGGAAATTACTTGGAAAAGGGTTTGTAAAATACTTAATATTCTTTAATGTTTTGTTTTAATTCTGTTGCGTTTTATAAAAGGATTTTATTACTTTTGCTGCAATTGATAAATGTTTTAAGTAAAGAGTTTTAACGATCGGGTTTTATAAAGGAAGAAAGTTTTAAATTTCACTCGATTTTAAAGTAAATAAAACCGGGTCGTTACAATCACACACCAAATGATGTCATTCCATTTATCATACTTAACACTCACCTTCAGCAAGGGATGTCTATTTTCCTACAAGGGACGTCCATCTTCGTCCAAATGATGTTGTTCACCTAATATAAAACGTCCGCCACTGACTAGGGACGTCCACCTTCCATCAAACGACGTCACACCCTATATATAAAATGTCCGCCTTTGCTAAGGGACGTCTGTTTTCTTATAAGGTATGTCCACCCTAGCCTCAAACGACGTCGCACTACGTACATAACTAACGCCCACCATCCATAATATGTCCGCCTCCTTTCCACCATGAAGGATGTCCGTCCCACCTTGTAGGGCATCCACCTTGCTATAATGGACGTCCGTCCCTCAATTAAAGGACGTCCGTCATCCACACAAAATCACCATTGTTATTATTTGGCACTTACTGCTCTCCTGTCTCTTTCCTTTTAATTAATCCAACACTTTAATCACCATAAATACCCCACTTAAGCACTTCTAATAATTCTATCTAATAAATTTTTAATGATTATCCAAGTAATCCAATTACACCCAATTAATTTCTCAATTATCCTTTACTTAATTCTATTACGGGAAATCGAGGTATTAGAAATTGGACTTATTTAATGTTGGAAAATACTAGGCCATATTAGTTAGTTATTTGTGCTTTTATTAGAGAAAAAATAAAATGTATTACTCTTGATCATAATAGTTGTGACGTTGCTAATTTGTTTCTTAATTTTCTAAAACCATTTTTTGAAGCTACAAATGAATGTTCGAGAATTTATTATCCTACTACTCATCTTGTGCTCCCAATTTTTATAAAATTAACGAATACTTTTAAAAAATTTAGACAAATAAATGAATTTTTTAATATACTTGATAAAATGGAAACAAATTTTAAAAAATATTGGCTTGACATACTTAATATTTTTTATTTTACATGCATAATGAATCCTAAATTTAAATTAAAAGGAGTGTGTCCAATTGTTGATAAAATTTCTTATAATTTAAGTATTTATTCTTTAATTAGTAGTACTCAAATAAAAAATAAAATTGCTAATTTATATTCTTATTATGAATTTAAATATTATAATGTTACTTGTTTAATTCCTTCTTCACATAGTTATGCTAGTTCTAGTAGTAGTGCCTGTAGTGGAGCTCCACAAAATTTTATGTAATGACCCAAATTTTTCTTTCTTCAAAAATCGCGTAAAATTTATAACTTTTCTTTTCTTTTATAAAACAGCGGAAAATCTTTTATTTAAAACTCCTTTAAAGTGTGATCAGAGTTCTTTTATTATAAAATCTCTTTTATAACAAAATTACAGTGGAAGACTTGATAATTCATTTAAAGAACAATAAACAAACTGTTTACTTATTATTTATAAAAATCTTTTCTCTTTAATTCTATTAGCTTAGCTAGCTACAAGACCCGCCTGTGTAAATCCTTCATCAACTGCTCCTTCACCTATTCTCGTGCGTGTACACCACAAGTAAACTGTGAGCCTAAGACTCAGCAAGAAATGAGATATGCAATATAATGTATGTCTCTAACTCATTATGTCAGAATGGAATCTGCCCAAACTGTTCTTTACTCACTGTTACATATATATTAACTCATATATTGAGCTGGGACATTGGAGATTCCGTTGCAGGGAGAGTGGCCGTAAGCCGGCATCTAACTCTTTGGGTAGATAGGCTCTTGCGACCCGACAAGGGAAGAGCATAATCTCGAGTCTACCAGTTACGATACGAACCACTTCCCCAACCTCCAATTCCCTTAGAGTTATTTTCTTTATCCATTTTCCTCATATAAATGAATATCAACCCATGCGTGGCATTTCCTATTGGTTTCTATTAATATGATGCATGTCAATACAATATTAAAATCACAACAATATACACGAAATATATTATGCCTATGACCTACTCAACCCAAACCAACCATTAAAGAATCCACAATCTATATCACCAAGGCATTTCTAACATAAAGGAGCGGTTATGAGATATGTTCTAAGTAACAAACCAGAAGACCAATTAATGAAGCACTCAACGAGATATAATGTTTACATACATTTCCAGGCCTTTTGACATGCCGTCTCATCTTGGAATGCTTACGTTCCCAGGCTTTTTTGCAGACTATCTCATCCTGTAATGCCTATGTTCCCAGGCGTTTTGGCACCCTTGGCCTCATCCTGTAATGCCCACGTTCCCAGACCTTTTGACACTCAGCCTCATCTTGTAACATATTCGTTCTTAGACCTTTTGACACATAGTCTCATCCCGTAATGTATTTGTTTACGTTCATTTCTCTCTAGTATTTAGGGGTATCTAAATAAAAGCTAACAGTTTATCTTATTATTAACAGGGCAAAGTAATATTGGTTACAAGCCAATGAAACAACATTTCTAAGCACAACAGTTAATCAATGGAGGAATCATGTTTGTTAAAGCAATTTATATTTATTTAAAGTAGGACAAATGATATGCCAATTAATAAAGAAAATCATAGTCTATATAAGTAAGCAACTCTTAATATATATATATATATATATGTAACGGATGTTGTGAAAGGTATCCAAATCGACAAACCAGAGAATTAATTAAAGAAGAACTAGTACAATGCGATACTAGGATACTAAGCATGCTCGATAATTGAAGGTAATACCGCGAAGTTCAACAGCCTAACATGCTTATAATTTTGACAGAAAATAGCAACGTTCTCATGCTTGATAATTAAAAGGAATACAACGATAATTAACATCTTAATATGCTTAGAAATTAACAAAAACAACAGCGATATCTATCGTAAAAATTGCCCAATGAATACAAGAAAAACAACAATAATATCATGCTCGATATTTGAAGAAACACAGCGTTATTCAACGTCCTAACATACTTAAATTTAATAGAAAAATAGTAACAAATCGGATACTAAACGTGCTCGACAATTGAAGAATTACAGCAGCAATATACTCAAAGTGATAGACATGGTTGACGAGAATTTAATGGCATGAAATGAACATGGATATAATGAGTGAAGACAACATAATAATCCAAAGATAAAACAACAGTACAGGGTATATCAAACACTATATTTGACAGCGAAAAGCTAAGCGATGAAGCTGTTGATGAACTCAAAATTAAGCTAAAAGTACAATGAATCTATTATTTCAAGGCAGCAGTTTAACACCCAAAGAAAATCAACAGTCAATTGCAATAGGATAGCAGAAACGAGCTTGACAGTTAAATGAGTATGACAACACTTACCTACAATAGTGAAATGGAATTAAAGCGACAGCAGTGGGATCCATTTCAGTAATGCATATGTGAGCAGTAATTCAGACAGGGTAACGTTTAACATATCAAAACTAACAACAGAAGAATCATACCAACACTGTCAAGTTCAACAGTAGGGAAAACAACTAGAGAATTGTTCAACACTATCAATTTAACAACAAGGAAATCAATTCTGCTTGACAGATGAAAAGAGAACAACAATACAGATCTAGGCTATAACGAAATGGAACCAGGATGAACAACCAATCAAGGTATTATACAGCAACCAAACCAGGCTAAAGGAGCAATATGTCATCCGAATATCAATCAACAGCAGGAATGTACACTAGATAAATACTACCGAGCGTTGATCAACAAACAATGGAAGAGAGTTAACAAACCAACGAGTAACCAAAATTTCTAGCATCATAAATCATCCAGAATGCATCCAACATATAGAATATCATTCCACAAAACTAAGCAGAAACATTATCAACAAACAAGAGAAACAAATGCTACTAGTGGTGTAGGGCCTCAACTGCCAAATTACTCAACTCAATTTCTTACCTCTCAATTACCAATGGTTAAAGGGTTCTTGCACATGAAGAAATTACAGCAATGGGCTTCCAAGACCAACAGCTGAACACAACCCAGAAGCTTCCTTCAACTTGCACACTCACAAGACACAAGGTGTAACTCTCCCTCACTGCCACTTACTCAGTCGTCCACTCTGTAACAAAACACCATCCTATTACCTATTCTCGCACCTGCATTTTATAAAGCTAGAGACAAAGGTTTCTAGGAGATGTGCCAGGTGATGGATAGTCACCCACTTCGACAGAGGAGGTTCAACACACAATCCCCACGTGGAAAGTCCTTTATCCTCTTATGGATAATCATGTGAAATCATCAGAGAAGCTGCTAAAGAAAAGTTGGGTTTTGTAGATTTCTTTAGGATATGCATCTTTCTTCTGCATGGGCAGAGGAAACCGAACCGAGTTCACACAATCTAGTAAACCAGCAGGACCAAACCCACATGTTCCAGCCGTTTCCTTCGTGAACAGCCAGCCTCCACCCAATTCGTCAATTCATCCCAGTAATCACAGCTGAAATTCACAGCTGCAAATCCAAGCAAATTCGTCCAACAAATTCAAGGGAGATAAATTTCAGAACAAAATAACCAACTTACCCCAGTCAAAACCTCATCGATTCAACCCGCAGAATCACAATCCAACTCATCCCCTAGCTCCGCACGGCACACCCGCGACCTCCTCTCCATTTCGCACGCTACGCTAGATAGCGAACGACGCCATAGAGAAGCCCGGCCGAATCTAATCTCCCCCCTTCATTCGCTCGTTCGTCCCCCTTTCGTGATCTCTCTCTCTCTCTGTTCTTCTCGAAATGGCCACGAGCCAAATAGAATTCCTCCACCCTTTTGATTTCCAACCGAGCCAACCACCAGCATGAACTGGTTCGGGTGAATCAGTTCAGCTATTCTCTTCTCCCCTTTTAATCCCTTTATTTTACTTCATTTAATTAATTATCCTTTTAATTTTAATTCCAAATAATCTCACTTTTATTTTCTTCTTCTATCTAAGAACCAGCCACTCATTTATTTTGGATGGAGCCAAACCAAATCGGTTAAGCCCATATTTCTCCCCTTTGTTTTATCCATTTTTGGTCGATATTCACGACCACAATCTACACCATGTTGTGACCAAAATGTCAAAAATACGAACAGAAGCATATTTCGGTCGAGAACCTCGACCGAAACATGTGACCACAAAATGAATGGATTTGGCATATTCGAAACTCGTTATTTTTCGGTCATGCATCTCGTCTGCGACCTTGACTGCGTAGCAATTGTAAACCTAAATTGTACAATTTCCATTAAAATTTTGTATCGTAATCACACCCAACAATTTTCCATACATTTACACAGTATTATTCCAACAAAATAACGTCTCGCAATATAATATATTTATTTCATAAAATTCATCACATTATATAAACGGGGGAAAATGATTGGGGTATTGCATGTTATGGATGACATATTAGATAAAATAGATAGTGATGTTCATTCTTATAGTTCACAAAGAAATGAACTCAATATTTATCTTCACACCTGCCATCAAATTTCTTGCGATGAGAATATTGATATTTTGGCATGGTGGGGAGGCAACTCCACTTCATTTCCTATTCTTTCTAGAATGACACGTGATCTACTAACACCTCCAGTCTCTACCGTAGCATCGAAGGCTACTTTTAGTGTAGCTGGATGTGTGTGCGATGATTGACGAGGAAGACTTGCACCAAAACTCATGGAAGCACTCATTTGCATGAAGGATTGGAACGACGCCTTGACGAGAGATCAACAACAAGAGGATGACATACTAGAAGAATTCAAAAATTTAGATGTCGAAGACTAGATTTTCATTTAAATTTGAAATTGTAATTTTCATTTTGATATTCTTTCTTTAACTTGTATTTTTTTCTTGGCATTTTGCACATGATTGACAATTAGATGGGTGCCAACCTAGTTGAGATTTATCTAATATGTAGACTACATAATGTAGTGATGCAAGTGTCAAATTGACAATTAATTGTATACATGTATATTTTATTCATCTCATCAAATAGTTTTTCAATTACATGTGTTAGCCTAAGTTTTGTTAGGCTTATTTGTTTTGATGATAATTGGGTTAATGCAATTTATAAGTTGTTTATTGGATAATGTTTTGAATTGCACAAATACTACATTTATATTGATTGAAAATTGGAAATACCCTTAATTAAGGTATTAATGTTGTCTAACAAGTTTATATAAGTTATTGTAGTCAAAGGTACAATTATTTAGACTAGAGAATTCAAGGAATGCAAATCAAAGAGACGAGGTTGAGTAGAATGGCATTTCTGGTCGACCAAATGCACTCTGCGAGGTTTCGGTCTATGCACGATCAAGTGTACGGTCAAAGATTACAACCAATAATGTATACAAATTACTCCCAGATGTTAGCCTAAATGTGTTAGGCTTAGTTATTTTGAAGATCAATGTTTTGACAGAAATAATAAGTTGTTTATTGTAAGATTATTGATTTCGCGCTCAATTGTATAATCATTATATTTATATGTTTTTTAATTGGAAATACCCTCAATACGGGTATTAAGTTGAGCTAACAAGTTTATCTAGGTCCATGTAGTGAATGTACATCATTTTAGGACTTAGGAAATTCAAGGAAAAGAAATAAGAGTGTTGTGGTCGAAGGACTCGTGGATTTGGTCGACCAAAAAATCAACTACCTGATGATTCTGTTCTTGCGGGCGCAATGTGGCTGAGATTTTTTGGTCGAGATGCGATCGAAGGCTGAGGTCAAAGGTGACGACCAAAAACATGGACAAATTGCTTCTGGAGTTTTCTGTCATTTTTTGGACACAATGCCGTCGAAGTCGTGGACGAGAAATGCAACTGAAAATGTAGACAGATTGCTTCTGGAATATTTCTGGTATTTTTGGATGCGGCGCGGTGGAAGGAGTAGACAAGAGTGACGACCAAAATTGTACACAGAGCGCTTCGAAGTTTTTCGGATGAACTTATGATCGAGGTTTTAGTTAGGGTATGGACCAAAAATGCCCAGAACTCACAATGGCTAAACTTGCAACGGTCAGATTTTCAACGGATATATTTCTAATGGCTAGAAGAGGTCGATCAAAAAAGTACAGAGCTAGTTTCCAACGCAACGTATTGAACGAGTGCAAATACTGAACTCTCAAACACACAAATTGGGATTTTTGATCTTTCAGTGCAAGTGTCAAATTTACAATCAAGTGCATACATGTATATTTTATTCGTCTCATCAAATAGTTTTTTTAATTACATGTTATGTGTTATATTAATAAAAATATTTTTTCAATTAGATGACTAACTATAATATTGTTATATTACAATAATAAATGTTTATAATGGTTTTTAATCGTATAATATTGAGAATAATTTATAATATATTTATATAAAATAATATTATTTATGTATATTTGACTTGTTAGGCTTGACTCATTAAGGCTCGTTAGGCTCGGTCGACTCGTGGGTCGCGAGTCGGCTCGGGTTGAAATTTTTTTGGAAGAAGCTCGTTAGGCTCGGCAGGCTCATTAGGCTTGACTTGTTAAGCTTGGCAGGCTTGATGAGCCAGCCTTTTCCAAGCTCATCTCGGCTGGCTCGGTTCATTTGTCATGTCTAGTGTGGATGGAGCATACTTATATCTAAAAAATTTCTTCATGGAACTCCATGTATCAATGGCTTTTTCTCCATCCATTCTTTGGTTATTTCTCAATTTGTCCCACCATCTTGAAGCCCTTCCTTAAAGCTTTGAAGAAATAATATTGGAAGAAGTTGATGAAGTGTTGGATAATCAGTCCTGAAGAGTGATCAACCGAGGGCTGAAGGAATAGGCGATGCTGCTAATCAATGTTTGAAGACGCTCGACTAGGAATGAAGAGTTTTGATCACCTAGAATCTTCTGGTCAGATGAAGGTGGTTGATCACGAACATGAAAAGATATTCCAGAGAGGAGTGAATTGGCGAGTGGTTGGTTGGCTTCGTAGTGGACGATCGACCGGGTCTTCAAGTTTCTATAATTTAGCCGCAAAGCATAATATCTAAAGTTCACCTTTGGAAGTTAATAATTCCCATGTTTTAGAAGCTTTAGAGCTGATATTTGGACCATACCTACTTGGATGAATAAAGAAAAGATCCCAAGAATAATAGAAATATCCACCACGGATTAGGGAATATACTTGAGAGAACTTGAGTAGTCGGAAATAGAAAGTAGTTGCGATGAATGCTCCCGTATGGATGATTTGCCGATGAAGCTCATTTGAAAAGTTTAACACCACTTCATACCCTCTACCACCAAGAGTGAGAATGCAGATGCCAATAACAGAACTCACCAAACTTACAAGTGACCCCAATCTTGTGACATGACGCACATAAGGTAACCTTTGGTTGTAACACGTCAAAGGGGTGAAATAGGAATCACTGCAATTTCCAAATAAGCAAAAACTTTCTCTATTCAATTTCAACTTTCGAAAACAATTACATAGGGTGGCTTTAAATAGCCAATTACAAACTATAAAATAATAGTAAACTAAATAAGAATAATATCACTAAATTGGCTTATAGCATAAGCTTATCCGATTTTCTACTTAATAGTTACTAGGTTAATTAACTAAAAAATTATTTAATTCATTCTTCCTTTCTTCTTCTCGAAGCCTTGATGTATTTGGTAGCTATTTCTTCTTAGTGCTCAGCCACTTGGATAGTTTCCATGTAAAGACTTCCTTGGTCTCCAAGCTTTGACAGTTGGACTTTTCTTAATATTTTCTCTCAGTTCCATGGACTTTTAACATAGTAAAAAAAATCCAATTTTAACGATCTAGCCAATTATAGAAAGCTTAGAAAGTTGGCTACAATCTTCATGAAGCACTTGTTTTGAAATGAGGTCGTTATGAATGCCAAAATTGTCAAACACTTGTCGAAGGACAGAAAGTAGATGATTTTGGAAAGTCCTTCCATTAATCTTCCATTGTTCTTGAACTTCCACCTATGCTTGACCTTCAATGACTCCATGATATTATTTGAGGCTTGATTAATAAGAGAGTAGACTCATAGTCCATCACTCCATCATCACGCTAAGGGTCAATCTTGAATCGGTCTCTGTCCCACTCCATCGACATCGCGTGACAGTGTTCGCATGTCCAAGAAGCTTCGTGTTGCTGTCCACTGCAAATATCCATGTTTACTCCAAGTATCAATTAATCCATGTTTTTAAATCGTTCACTTCCATGGCACTAATTTCTTTCTATCACGGATACCATCTAATGGCATGTCTTCATCTGCTTATTCCATCAAATGTCCTTCTCGTGTTCATTAAAAATGTGTGTGCCATGCAGGTGACCTCACCTTTGTTTAAAAGCCTCCCTTTCCACTACGAATACCTATCTCCCTCTTTGTTTATCCTACACCGTCTGCAAGTCCCATGCCTTTCCATAGACACTATTTTCCACCCTTCGATCCTTTTCGCATAAGCCTTTCTTCTACCGTGAATTCTCATTTCCCTCAGTAATTTGTGCCATCCGTCCACGTGTCCAATCCCATTCTGTGGACACTATTTTATACTCTTTGATCATCTCCATGGACACTACTTTCACCCTTTAATCCTCTCTGTGGAAGCCTCATGTTTCATCGTGGATACCCATTTCCCTCATTATTCATTGTGCATCGTAAACGTGTCCAATGTCTCCTCCACAGATGCTATTTTAACCGTTCGATCCTTTCTGAGAAATCTTTCCTTTCTTCATGGACATCAATCCCTCCCACTTAGACCAATTCCTGTCTACCATGGTCACCAAATATTCTCATCTAACGGCCATTTTGTCATCCTTCTTCCATCCGAAGGTCCATTATTCATCTGATCTCTCCAATTTGCATTCATCCTCCTTTTTGTTTTGCCTACTCTCCTTGTTCTGCCTTTCTTCCTTTTCTTCCAATATTTCATTGTTCACATCTTCTTTTTCTTGATCTGGTGCCTTTCCATGTTCTCAATTTGTGGACTCCCATTTTCTTATCATCACTGTTTGACTTCCGTGTTTTTGCATCTTCTAGAGCTTCCATATATTTTTTTTCAAATTCAAGAAATGCTCCTTATTTTCATTGAAAAAGATTTTTAATCTAGGGCCCTTTGATCCATGTCAATAAGTTGGAAGAAAAAATGAAAAAGGAGGATGTACATCCTTAGGCAGGAACATATGAAAATTGAACCATTGGATGGAAGGGCGGATGATGGATGGTCGTTAGGTTGATGAATAAATATGCAATAGAAGGAATTAGTGTCTGTTGCAAAAAGAAATTGGTATACATAGTGGAAAGGGATTGGTCCGCAGAAGAAAGGACAGATGGAAGTGGATGGTTGGATTGAAAGGTGGGTGAAGGATGGTCTTTAGATGAGGAATAGATCTGCTATGGAAAGGAAAATGATATCCACAGCGGAAAGTGATTGGTGTCCACAATAAAAAGGAATTTGTATGTAGCATAAGGAAATTAGTGTTTGCAGCAGAAAGAATGAGTGCATTGAAAGGATAGTGTCCGCGAAAAGGAATTGGGCACATGGAAAAATGGAATTGATTAACAAGGAAAACAAGTATCTGTGGCGGCAAGAAAGGCTTCCGTGGAAAGACGATATCACATGCACGGCACATGGGAGTTTAATGAAAATGGGAAAGGTCATTTGATGGATGGAGCGGCTGAAGATTAGCTGTTGGATGGGTATCTGTAGTGACAAAAAAGGCTTTCACAAAAAGGTAATATCATGTGCACGACACACGCAAATTTAATGAAAATGGGAAGGTCATTCAATGGATTGTATATTATCCATAGCAGATTGAAATGGGAAATCTGCAGCAAAAGCAAATTGGTGCCACAAAAGTGTTACATTTCAAAATGCAAAATAATTGATATTCGGAGCCACACAAATACCTACAATTGTCAAACAAATACCTAGCTTTGTAGACACACTAACTCAGTTCACTCGATGCTGATGGAGTGAAACAGCAACAGACTCAAAGATTGGACCTTGACACTAGGATGGAGGGATGAAATCGATGGAGAGAAACAAACTGGTGTGAAAAGTTGCATAAAATAACCCTCAACTTCAATGGCAACCCTGAGACATAAGGTGGTGCTCCAACTTGATACTTGTGAGTTTGTGCAACCTTGCTTGAGTTCACTTCTTGGAATGGAAATGAGAAAGATGCAATGAAGGGTAAAGAAGAAGAGTGACTCTCACAAACACTCAACTTCTGAACACACTCAAATCAAATTCTCAACAATATGAGAGAGCTGTAGGTTATTGCAACTCGTAAGTAGAGGTAAGAAATGTTGACTGTTTTTCAATTCATCAAAAGTTTCTTACAAATGTCTCTAAGTGTGGTATAAATACCACCACTAGTCCTAGTGACAAAATACAAAAAAGACCCTTAAGAAAATCACACACTTGACTAGAATAAACTCTAGCCAAGAGACTTCAACACATTCCAATAAAATAAATAGTCTCCTTGATTGAGACCAAATGAAGGGGATCCATGACACATCATTATCCCCATGTGAGTTCTATTTTCTTTTCATTCGCAATGTAAAATTTAATAGAGTTTGTTTTCCTTGAGGGCTAGGAGTTGGGCATCGACATTGGAAGTCGACGTTGGCAGACAAAATTAGCAGTGAGGGAACTCTTCAGGTAAGAGAAAATTTTGATTTTTATGATGAATTTCTCTATGTTGATTACTGGATCAATTCTTGGATACTAGATTTTGTTGCCATTTTGGGGAAGTTTTTGGTGTTTAGGGGGGGCGAAGGTCGGAGGTCAGGAGGTGAATCCTGACCGCTCTGTGATTAAATTGGGCTTATGCCCATAAATTATATGAGCTTAGGCCAAGAATTAAATTCGGCTCAGGCCTAGAAATTTATTTGGGCTTAGGCCCAGGATTTAATTGGGCTTTGGTCCATATTTTATTTGGGCTTCTGTCCACTGTGTTCTAGGCTGAAACCCAAGCCCAGTTTTAGGCCGAAAATTTACTCTTCCCCAAAATTTGACCCAATCATTATTAGGTCTTTTCAGGTGCCGTATTGGACCATGTTGGACTGCTAATTACCTCATTCTTTGGTCGTTATTATTTAGCCTAGAAATCTAAGTTTTGAATTTTTTTTTAAAATTTTCAATTTTGATTGGTAAAAATAATATGAATAGGTTCAAGGACTTAAGAAATTGTTGGATTTGTTACAATTAGACTTCATTGGGTTTTTTTGTGGGGCCCTAATATTGGTAGGTTCAAACTTAAGGTAGGAGTTATTTTTTGTTAACATATGTTATATTTTCTTGTAATAAATGACAGGTCCCTATTTGACATGTCGAGTTATTATAAAATATATGACCTTTCATTAAACATTTAATTTAATGTTTAGTACAATTATATTTTCATTTACATTTATGCATCATTGTTGTTAACTAGAGTAAGGAGATAGCTGTATGTGCTATGTCCCTAGGGCAAAACCCTAAACTTGATCAAGGTTTGTTTGGTTGTTGCAATAGCCCGAGTATCGCTGTTGTTAAATTTTGTTTCTTACTTTATGGATCATTTATTTTTCCTTCTTCATACTTCAAGTTATGGCATGCACACATCTTCCTATAATTTTAAATGTCAAATATAAATATAATCCCTACTGAGTTTAGCGGTGTAGTTCATGAACTGTCCCGGCATATTCCAGGGACATTGCAACCGATATGAGCATCAATGCCATAGTCTGAAAGCTAGCTAGTGGCAATGGCATAGTCCAAAAGCCTACTAGCGACTGTGCCCACTAAGGACTGCAACGGTATCACATCATATCGTCGCTTTTTCTTTACTTTATTATTATCTTCTCTTTAATTTACTTTACTTTTATTATTTATTATTCGTTTATTATCTGTTTCACTTTTCATAGTAAAATAGATATTCCTACAACCCAAATGAGGGTAGTCCGCTTCGAGTGATCAGCCCTCGAGGACACCATCCACTTAGCATATGTGAGCATCCCTTAAACCATTCTTTAAAACCATGCAGAAAATCCATTTTCGTATTCTTTTGAAAATCGTGTTGCATGATGCTCGTGAATGCATACAATTTCTAACAGTTAATATGGGAATATAAATAAACATTCAACGTGCGATTCACAGAATGTGCTATAAAAATTGTAGACATGCTCTAAAATAGTAAACAACGAAACGTGCTATTAACAACTGTAGACATGCTATAAAATAGTAAACAACGAAACGTGCTATTAAAAACTGTGGACGTGCTATAAAACAGTAAACAACAAAACGTGCTATTAAAACTGTAGACATTCATGGAAAGCGTTAAGCAACGAAACATGCACATTCTATTCTTGCAATCTAGGGCTCAAAAACCAAAGCACACATGTATCGCTTACCTCGATTGCTTAAGGCGTTCAACACTTAATGCTATCTTTCTTCTTTTTATACCTTCACAATTAGAAACATTTATTCATTAATAAACATAACTTATTAATTTCATTATCTTTTCTTTTCCCTAATTGCATACTAATTCTAGGAAGTCATTGACATCTAAAATGAAACATAGCTCATTCTAATATCCAATTGACGTATCTGAAGAGTCCATGATATTATTCCCAATATTCATTTACAGAGTTCCACAAACAATAACAATATTTCTTAACAATAATTTATCCTTGATAATATTCTCAAATCTATTTCCTTATGTAAACAACACATTGCATAATAGTTCTACTCAATCAAGAAAGAGCATTTTAAACCAACTGAGAACCTTATCCAAATGTGAAAACTTGCTACAATCAATAAGCCGTACTCACAGAGCACATATCCAACGCACATAGTCAAAACCCAATAATAGAACAACAACGTTTACTAACACCAATTTAACAGAATAACCATTCATTATTATCCAATGACCTGTAACTAAAATTTGCAGAACACATATTCTCATCCATGATTTATCTTTAGAAATTACAACACAATCAACGGGGCAGTAAGCGGAAGAAAATCGGGAGCACCCACAACCACAAAGGGCATAACCACTTGATCCCTAATTTCATTACTCCGTAGCTAAGAAGCAATAACCAAAGTAGGGAATCAACATTTAAGAAATATTCTTCATAAAACAAAGAAGCAGTAAACCAACTAATATTCTTCATAATTTATTTTTCTCAATTATCTACATTGGTCTATAAAACGAAGAAGGAGATTTTGGCATTACCAGAAGGAACACAGAGGCCCGAGAGCACCTCCTCCCCTATCTTTTCTTCTCTTCCCTCACGACTCAAGCCCTCGATGATCCCTATCTCCTCACTCTCTCCTCTCTGTATCTCCAGTTCTCCCTCAGCTCAGCACCCGAGAGCTCTTCAGATCTCACTCCCACTTCACTCCTCTTCCTTTGCATTTCTAATTCACTAGATAAGCACACCCTTCACCATGCCTTGGACACCCTCACATGTCCATGCCATGCCCTGCCACTGCCCATTCCTCACGCACATCCTGCGGTCAATTTCTCTGGAGCAAGAATCGGTAAGGACTAGTTCGGTCCAATGTCGAATAGGCCACCCCAGTCGATTCCTTGCAAACCACCATCCCCTGCCTCCGCGATAATCATCCCTGCCAATCGTGAATCGCCACAGCAATCACTCCTCGGCAATACCCGATCAACAGAATTCAAAGGAGGAGGAAGAAATCGACTGAGCTTAAATCAACAACACCTCGCCCGAAGCCGAAAATTGTCGCAGGTAGAAACTTCAGATCCGAGCCCTAGCTGCAACCTGCGTCATAGCTAGCAGCATGTCCACACACCACCCAGATGTTCGCTCACACGTTCGTCGGACCCATCGTCGCCGTTGCCTCCCATTCGCCCGCAGTCCCTCTTGCCATCGTTCTTCCTCTCTCTGTCCCAATTTTTCTTTCCCTCATTTCTCTCTGCACGAATGGCCGAAGGCCAAATGTAATTTGTTCCCATTTGATTTCTGAACTGAACCAAAAATCCCAAAACAAGTTGAACTAAAACCAAAAGCCATAAACCGAACCGATTTTCCTCCAACTCCATTTAATTTTCCTTTAATTAATAATTAATCCCTTTTATTTAATGCTATTTTATTATCCAATATATAAATTGTCATAAATTATAATAAAACAAATATGTCCTTAGTAATACCCCGATAATTATCAAATTAATCCAAATACTCCTAATTACTTTCCAATTATCCTTATTAAATTATATTACAAACAGTCGGGGTATTGCAGGATGGGTCCTTGAGTGAACATCCTTTTACATTGATGATGTTTTCGTATGGAAAACGATATTGGCATATTTTTATGATATAGCTGTCTATGTATACAACAGAGTTTTTATGCAGCCACATCAAGGCCACAAGCTGGTTTGATAAAATGACAAAGAAGTTTGAAATGATATAAAATCCATGTAAGGTAAAATGAGAAACATAACCCTGTCTTCAAAAATAGAGAAAATTTAGTTTTGTATGTGGTGCATCTAGTATAGCTATACCTTACTAAGTTAGTTACTCACTCCAAATGACTCCTCCCCCAAAACTTCAGGTAAAGGCAAGAGCTTCTAAAGATTAGAAGCTGAAGTGTTCTATTATTTCTACTTGAGTGATTTATCGTTATTTGGTGAGGACGTTAACATTTTTATTTGGTCTGTAAACTTAATACTGTTGGATTGGGTTTATTTCATAGTACTTTAGATTTTCATATTTATTTAATGCATCGTTACTTTCTTGTGATCTGTACTCGGACTTAGGCTAATATTTTTTGGGTCGTACATTTTGTAAAAAGTCTTCTGCAGTTAATTCACTCCTTGGGTTGGGTGTTTGGGTCCACCACGAGGATGAGGTCACCTGACCCGGCGGTTCTGTCCGGCTCGTCTTCAGGTGATGACAGGGGAGGTTGGGGGATCAAGGATCTCCAAGTGGGAAGCTTGGAGCGTAGACGTAGGCTGAGGTCGCTGAACCATGTGAACAAACTTGTTGTGCGGAAATTCTTTGGATTAATTAAACATTAGAGCACTATGGTCAAATTTATGGGATCATTCTAATTATGTGCAATAATTTTAGTGTGTTAAACATTTCTAAAAATCCTACTCAATATTCTTGCCATAAGCACATTTAAATAAGGTATCACTTCATTTGAAATCCTGTTAAAAAAGGAGAAGTGTCTCTTGAATTTGTTAATTCCGAAAAATCCATCGGCCAATATTTCAACAAAAATTATTGGATAAAAAAGCCTTCAATAATATTTTCAACTAGGATCAATTTGACTCTTTCCACTTAAGTTTATCTATTGGTCTTATTTTTGGAAGTTTTGATCAACCTACAGTCATTCCCGATCAGTGCAAAAACACAAATGACATGGTTTCAATATATATGATTGACTGCAGGTTAATTTATAGTTGACCACAAAGACGTTTTTAAACATTCTAGATGCCCAGATGTGCTACCCCAAGAAAATTAGTCTATCCTTTCCTCCATCTCCCACCGTCTCTCTCTCTCTCTAAAATCCCTGAAAACGATAACCTTCATTGCTCTCTCTTGTTCTCTTGCCTTCGGTTTTGATCCTCTTCACTCTAGAATATCTCTACAACCCTCAAATCACTGTTCTCTGTTTTTCTACAACCCTAATCCCCAAATTGATGCACTCACTGAAAATCTAACTACACACTAGCTCCCACGTATCTATATTCAATCTCACTAGTAAAAATTACATAATCTTCTGATTCTTTAATTTATCAAAGCTAGTTAGTTAAATCCTTTCATGAATAATCCGAACCTAGCAATGGCACAAGTACCAAGCAACTAGAAAATGCAAAATCGATGTCACTCAAGGTGAAGCTTCACATGCTTTAACTTCAATTGAATGTTTGTCCCTATCCTTCAAGTCTAAAGTGTCCAAAGAACAATATGAATCTGAAGTTAAACTTCGGTAAATTATTAGCCCTAGAAAATTCTGGTTTGCAAGTTTTGCATCTTTGGATATAAAGAATGTTTTTAAAGATGCAGGACTTAAAAGATTGTGTAGATTGAAAGAACCCTATTAGAAGAGACTTATTAAAATGTTTTACGCTAACTTAGAATATACGTCTTGTCCATAAAACATCGATAGAGTCAATCAAAAAGTACTATAACACATCAAGAGATCCCAATTTTGTTAAATGAAATGGATTAGAATTCCTTAGGAAAATAAATTAAAACTCTTCTATTCGGGGCTATTACAAATTGAGAGCCATATACTTGAATGTGCATGCTTGTGTGATTCACCACATGCTCATGTATAACCTATTACCTCAGGATGGTCGTAGGGATGACATTAACTATATGGACTTATACACTCTAGAGAAGACATACTATGGACAATGGTTTAGTCCTAGGTACATCATCATGCATTATATGATTGACGTTTGTGGGAACTCGACAAAATCTCTTTCATACAATCTTCTTTAGACCAAGATTTTGAAGCTAATAGTGTCGTGATTCCTCTTAATGAGTCAGCTAGTCCTATAACTAGCATACTCTGTCATGTATGGGTTTTGTGATGAATGCTTAAGGGATCTTGGTCCTCAAGGCAATTGTTATAGGACCTTCTGCAACAAACTTTTCAATTTAGCTTATTGAGCCTTTCGAGTGTCAAGATGTTAATGCGCTAATGACAGGGTTTTAGAAGTGTGCGGTCGACCCGTGGCATAATTGCGGACGATAAAAAAACACAGCTTCTTTGAAAGTAGTTTTTGGATTGATTGTGGTTGACTGGAAACAAATTGGTGGTTGATAGAAATCTTTAGCATCGACCCTATCAAATAAGCAGTCCATTGGACGAAAATGACTTGCGTCCACTATTTGTACAAAACTAATACTATGTAAGTGCATGTGTTGCAAATCAAGTAATAAAAAGTAAGTAGAGTATCGATCCTATGAGGACAATTTTAGAACAAATTCATCTATGCAAAACAAAGAAATTAAAATAGAAAATAGATTGTTAATGAGGAATTTGGTGTTGAACAATTAAAATAAAACAAAAATGAGCAATTGAAAGGTTTTAATGATAAGAAAATGGTTTGGAATTGATTTCCCGCTTTATATGAATTTTATTACAATTGTTGTAGGATGTTTTAGTATTTAGTCAAATGACTTTGAATTTTCTTTTTATTTCAAGACTCTATCTAGTTGCTTGATAATTTTTCTAAATAAATTCTTTCAAGCTTATGAAAGATAAATATCTTAGAAAATTCGATTTAACATTATTCTAACATGTCATATGATTCAAAATAAAATGATATGTAAATGCTATTTTCAAACAATTCAATATTGGTCTTTAATTCCTAATAACTGGTAAGTACAATAGAAATACAAGTAATTATTTATGCACGTCGACACTAAATAAATCAAATATTCAACACATTAAATTATTCAACATCAATCATACAACAAACTTTAGCAATGAAATAAATTCTTATAAATTGGTACGTTCTCCTCCTAACCAATAGAAAATTAGCTGATAACTAGAGTAAGATTTATCATATAAAGTCTGAAAATAAATATTAAATCAGAACAGAAAATGTAATACCCTGGTAGTGGCTTTTCCGCGTACGCAATGTAATCAAATTTGGAAATATTATACATTGCATTGCGTATATGTACTTGTTTATTCATAACATGAATTTGTGGGGGAAAATTTTTTGGGATGAAAGGTATAATTCAAAAATGTGAGAAAATTCCGTTCTAGGCATTTTCAGACTCCTGCGGACGAGACGAAATGAGACTTATCGTCCGCAAGTGATTGGAGCGCCAGCCTTAGGACTTGTCACCAATTAGGATGCAAATTTGCATCCTGACCTTAATGTATCCCAGACTTTTGGACTTGTTCGGACAACATGCGAACGGGTCATGCCTCGTCCGATTTGACTCTGTACAAGTCTGGGAACCTTCGGACACTTGTGGACGAGCGTGGAAGAGGATGGGTATCATCCAATTTTAATCTATCCAAATTATGGACATATGCGGACGAGACATGCGGACGCCAAATGGCGTTCAAAACTCTACGGCGGACGGTACAGACGAGGTGGGAGACGACTTTTCTCGTTTGAGGCCAAAATTTGGCCTGTGAAATTTAGCCTTGCGGATGACGTGCGGACGAGACCTGTACATCCACACTCGTCCAAAAAATCGCAGATCTATGTAAATTTAGTGATTTAAAAAACTGACCGCTTGTCATGTAGTCCATTAATGCGCAATCTCCAACGAAGAAAATCGACTCCCAGACAGGGGAAATTGCTTCCAGCTCCAGCTCGAACATAGCATAGTTGTTCTTCCCCTCTCCTACGTGATGATTGCCTAGTGAGACTCTTCCTTTTTATCTTCAGTTCATTTCCTTCCAAAGGAGTTCAGCTCCCTGCATTTTTCTCCTCTCCTCTCCTTCGTTCTGCTTTTTCTTCTCGGTCGTTTGGCTGGGTGTGGTGTTGCAAAAAGTGGAGTTCAGCTGTCCCTGCTAGATTACTTCATAGCTAAGGTGAGGAATTGGGTTAGTCTTGGCTAGAGGAGGCCCTACCCATAAGTAAAGTGTGTGTGTGTTGAGTGTATTGTTGTAGTTTAAATCTGTAAATTTCTTGGATAATGTCCTATTGTTGCTTCCTACGAATTTCTTACTGCCTTTACTCTATCTCTAGCTTCTGTATAACTTGCTGTTAAATTGATTTTGACGTTATGTTGTAGCTACTCTTACTATCATTACTCTGTCATTACCTTCTAGATCTTTTGTTGCTACTATTATGTTCTGGTTATTGAGAATATGGTTTGATGATAAGTTAGTGTATGGAAGCATGAATGAGAATGTAGAAACAAATGACCCTAGTTATGCATTTCCGTTTTGCTGATCATATACCTGTGTGATACAAAATCCCTTGTACATTACCTAACTGATAGTTTCCAAAGCATCCAAGCATGTTAAATTATTAAATCATCTATTTACTCACTCAACATGTCTATCACTTGCTCATTTCTCGTTTCCGCATGTTACATCGTTAACTATCCATTTACTTGCTCAACATGCCTATTGCTTACTCATTTCTCATTTCAACATGTTAGATTGTTAATCATCTATTTACTTGCTCAACATGCTTGTTACTCATTTAGTAATTTAGCGTTTCTTGTGTAAAGCATGCTAATATCTCATCACCGTAAGTGCGCTCGCAAGCAAGTTTCTATTGACCTTTATATTAATTTGCATAATCTTTTACTTTACATTGCGATAAAATCCTTCAAACATGTTGCCACTTGTTTAAATTTGTAAGTGCGTTCATTTGCTACTATGTATTACATTCGAGCGTGATAGTTACAAATTTTGTTAAGGCATTCGGTAACGCATAATAATTAGTTGTTCCTTGTTTAAATTCAAGCCTGAACCATGTAATTACTTCCTTGTGTTGTGCAATAAAATGCCTTGTTGCCGTCCCTACATATATATATATATATATTCTTTTGTGACTGTCCTTCATTCTTGATATGCTTTCGCCCCTTCTGTGCCTCTTTAAATTACGCTCTTTAATCTTCGAGTTGTCACTTCTATAAATTATGGTTGTTTACTTTCTGTATATGCTTTATTGTTTACTTTCCATATATACTTTATTGAAGTGCCTTCATGCATCATGCTAATAGAAACAATTAGTGAGTGCCCCTTTGGGGTGGTACTCACATACATTGGGAAAGGAAAAACGTAAAGAAAATGCGAAGAGAAGTAGAAAAGGGAATTGGGGTTGGATGGGTAGCGGGTCTAGTCTGTAAACTAGGCGGAGCCCCTCCCTCATAGGGTACGCAAGTTCTAGTTTACAAGAAAAAGGTTAGGTTCGATCACTATGCCATTACATGAGAAAATAAAAAGGTTGGTTTGGGTGGCCCCCATTCCATAACGGACTAAAAGAGAGGCATAACATAAGCATAATCCCCATTTCCTTTACTGGGCCATTAGCTCATGTCCTTACTTGTGGTGTATGTAACGAAATGGTAGTCCCAAGAGTCGAGGAGGAGGCTTTCCCACGTGGAGTCTGGGGAATATCCGGAAGAGACAAGACCAGAGTAGACTGATGGCTAAGAGAAAAAAGAAGAACATATTACCTAAAGGTTAAATAGTAAACATGTCTTGTAAAAGTATAACTATGGCCCTAACTTGTGTATTTTGAATATGTGGCAGTTTTAACCATGAACTTTAAGTATGTTTGATTTAGACTCCACATTTAATAAATGCTTTAACTAAATGGCTTTCATATTTGTTTTCGCTATTTAACCTCGTTTCTGTTAGATTTTCCAAGTAAACCAATGATTTAATTTCCTATGATTTAATCGAATTCAAGAAAAATGGAGTAACAATTGGGATTTAAAAAGGGCACTCTGATCTAAGCAGATTTTAAATGAAGGTTTTGTTGCATTTAAGGTTTTAATAAATGAGTTAATTTAAGAAAATAAAGTGGAATGATAAAAATCCCGGTTGTCAAAGAAAAATATATAGAATTTTCTCTGTTATTCTAATGTTCCATGATGTTGTTCAATGCTGCAGCAACGTCTATGTCCATAATAGCTCCCGCGAAGAGTAGAAGTTGATGTCAAGAGTATTGCGTAGTTCTGTCACAAGATTTCTTCCACTTGTTCATAGTAAGAAGAACCCGCTTTATCTCTGCCTTGAATCCTCATCTGTTTGGGTTTTGTTTCTCCTCTTTTTCTACCACCTAAGATCGTCTTGGTTGGTGTTAGGATTTGGAATTTTCCTTCTGAAGTTTGCTTCCTTTATAGCCAGCAACTTCTTCAACATTTTATCAATCCAATTATGATGCACTTCGGGTAGGATTCAGGACAATTATGGAAGGTTGCAGTCAACCAAAGATAGAGAGGTATTCGATCAGATAACATAGATTCAAAAAACCAATGCTACTGGACAATTTGCGGTCACATGAAGAAACAAAAGCAGTCAATGTTGCTTCTGGACATGGTGCGAACGATTGGTATTCTAGTTGCAGGCTACCAGACACGGAAAAAATTGATTCTGCGATTGTCACCGTCCTGCAAGAGGCCACAAAATTCTCATAATTAATCTTTGATTCTAAATCCCCAACACTTTTCTATTCAAAAATTTGATAACCTTTAACATGCATAGGAGATTGAATTCTCAACACCAAATCAAAGAAATAACTAGAGAAACATGAACTAGTAAGTCAATCAGAAAGCCACTAAAATCTAATACTTCCTACTCCAAGACAATCTTTTCCAAAAGAAGAAAGCACTACAACTTGATAATGTGTGATCTTCAACAACTCTGCAGTAAATTCGCTCTACGAATCAAATGAGGAAGTTAGTAAAAATGATTACTAATCTGACTCTCACAAAGAATTAGATACCATAATACAAATTGATGATTGAAAAACCATAGAGTGCATTGTGAGTTTTTGCTCGAGAAGAACAAAGAGAAAGAGATAAAGCTCTGTTAATTTTCTGATTCAAAACTGATGGAAGGGAACCTTAGAGCGAGCATAAATAACTCCTCCAAAATTAAAGTTTACAAGCTCAATAAGAAATTGCAAATATAACCTTATGAAGACTAAAACTTGCTCTAGGACAAACCCCTAGTTAAGTGTTACACACAAAGTTTAAAATAGATAAATAACTAGGTAATACGTTTCAGGGACCTATTTCGTTGTACTCCCCTTTAACTTCAATTTAGACACAATGATTCCAATTGATGACATTCTTTGAAATTATATTATCCATGTTGTTTGTGGGTTCCTCCAAGCTTTCTTGCCACCTTTTTCTAGAAAATAAATTAAACTCTAATAATTGGTTAGCCTCCTTGACTAAGATATCATGACTTGGCCTCGTGACACATCAAATTATCTCCTTATCTGCTTTTGAAAATCAAAACATCTTCTCTCTCAGCCAACCAAAGTCTAAAATTAGACCAGATCTTTTTTCTCTCACTCTATAATTTTTCTTTCCAAAATTTAAAAGTGATTTTATCCCCTATTTTCCACTCTAATTTTATTCCATATTTCTAGCCAATTCTTAATTGCTCTTTCCAAAAATAAGAGAATATTTTTATTCATTATTTGTTATTATGAGAAATTTCTTCCATAAAAGCCTCAACAACTCTCTTTCCTCCTTAAAATCTTCTCTTGTAACGATTTTCTCATTTTCATTTGATGATTCGGCTTTAAATACATTCATATGTGATTCCTATAAGATAAAATAAAATAATTATGCATATTTCTCACAAGATTTTACCTTTAAAATCACAAAAATATAAAATTGTGACATTCTGCAACAAAACTTCATTTTTTTTATTTAATCACTCTTTGACAACAATATTTATAAAATAAAATTATATAATAACTCTTTTTCAAAAGTTATCATCCACGGATCTGCGTTTTACACTTTTTCGGGAAGATTTATGAACAATCAAGTTGAACCTCTAATCTTGAAAATCAAGGAGGTCTCTTCTCAACAATTAGAACTACTTTTAAGCCTCAAAAGATCAACTCCATGGATCCAATGTGAAGAAATAAAAAAAAAAACAAAAAAATGAAACAGAAACGATTGTGAAATATGGAAACTCACACTCTTTCTAACTTGAGAAGGCTAGATGGAGTTCCCACTAAATCGGCACATTCTAGCTCACCACTCTAGAATAATAAGATAACGATCTTTAAGAGACAAATCTCAAGAATCCATTAGAGAAAAATCTCTAATTTTCCGTTGAATAATCAAACTCCAATTTTTTTTCAACAAAACCCTAACCCTAAACTAAATAGTTAACACATAATGGAAAAATTATAAATAAAACAAAGTTCTAAATAAAACAATAAAATAAAGTAAAATGTACTTAAAATAAAATAATGATCTATGGCGGGGCGCATGGCACATCATCCTACCAAGGTTGAGAAAGATTTGATCTCAGATCTGATTGTTCCTCCAATAGTGTCTTGTTAGTTAACAAGTAGCCCCATTTCCTTTTTCTTTCTCTATAGACTCTAGACTAGATAACCTAATGAGGAGGCATTAGAGATAACTTCACCTTCCATCCTCTATAATCAAACGAGTAAATATTTGTATCATCGATATGCTTCACCTTTTGATGATACTGCCTAGGTCTTTCAAGCAACAAGTGACAAGCATCCATAGTTACAAAGTTACACTAATCTCATTTTGATAGTTTCCTATAGTTATTGAGAATGTCTTCTGTCTATTTACCCTTTTTCTTCTTTGCCACCTCGCCACCTCACCACCTCAATTCATATGGCTTTGGGTGTTCAGTGATCGGTAACTTCAGTCTTTCAATCAAAAAAATGAATTAGCATTAAAAAATCTACCACTATCGATGATGAGAGAGCATACCTTATCATTAAACAAACAACATGAGGGGAATATGTTTCTCTTTAACGGACTACCTCTCTGATTTTTCTAGTAAAAGATCATTTATACTCAATAGCAAAGGACCCTCTTGTTGAAAAATAATCTCCTCATTAGAATGCTCCTCCATAAGTTTTTTGGTGTCATGTTCAAATTCAATCTCTGCAATATCTCATTGCATTACCATTACCTTCTGATTAGGCACTAAGAGGCGATATGACCCCAACCTAAATATTTGAAGCATTTGACTTCACGGGTCATGCATGATACTAAATCTATTATTGCTTTTCCCTTCTTTCTGGTAATATTGGGATGCAATCTTCTGACATCTTCTGTTGAGTTTGTTAAGGTGGTATCTATTTGGCGAGGATTATTTGCTCTGTCTCTTCACTCTAATAGCCAATTAAAAAACTTCCTCCAAGATATCATATTTTTAGTCCAGCAAATGGTGTTGGATTTTCCCCTTGGAGTAAACTCTAAATCTGCTGAGTAAACTGATCCATGAAATTCTGTAAATTATTAAACTGACCTTAAGTTACATACTTGTGTTCGTTTATCAATGCTTCTCCAAATGAATCAACTAGGTTATGATTGAAGGTAATCTCACTCATGGCAATCAACCTTGTGTTGTGATACCAAATGACGTGCTAACGGCAGACTTTCGGAAGAGTGCACTCGACAGTGGTAGATTTGTTAATGGCTAGAAAACACACAATTTCTCTAGAAAGTAGCTTCTGGATTGATTATGGTTAACCAAAAATTAATTGGTAGTTGACAAGACATCTTTAGCATCGACCGTGTCGAATAAGCGTCAACCCGACGAAAACAACTTGCGTCCACAAATCTACGTTTTGCACTTTTTTGGAAAAATTTCTAAATACTCGAGTCAAACCTTCGATCCCAAAAAGCTCTTTTCCTTATTCACAACAATTGGAACAAGTTTTAAGCCCCAAAAGATGAACTTTCATAAATCCAATGTAAAGAAACAATGAAATAAATAAATTTAAAAAATGAAATAGAAACAATTGTGAAATATGGAAACTCACACTCTTTCTGACCCAAGAAGGTTAGACGAAGTTCATATTAAACTGTCACACTCAAGCTCACTCATTTTAAATGATAAGGTAACGATCCTCAACAGGCAAACCTCAAGAATCCACTAGAAAAAAATCTATAATTTTCTATTCAATAATCAAACACCAATTTTTATCCAACAAAACTCTAACCTTAGACTAAATAGCCAATACATAATGGTAAAAATATAAATAAGACAAAATTTTAAATAAATAGTTAAAATTAAATAACATTAAATGTAATTAAAATAAAATAATAGACTAAGGCGGGGCCCGTGACACATCATATGTTCTTATGAAGGACGTTTTGAGTCAGTCTTCTGCTCCACGTTCAACATGATCATTTTTAAAGGGAGGAATATTTAGTCTTTGAGAGAAGCTAGATATATAGACTACGTTTTCTGAGTTTTAGGATTGATCTTGATATGTGTTTCTTTGAGAAGGATGCTTAGTTTCAGGAGTTTGATTAGAAAGTCAAGACTTAGAATGCCTCCCTTATGAGTTTCCAGTAAGAGGTCTATGCACATTTTGATGTGATAAATTGTTGACTTGACTATATTACATACACCTATTGGAACCCCACCTTCACTGACAAGAAAAGGATGCCAAGTCATGACACTTCAGCTACTCCTAGCATACCTCCTTCCACATTTGATGCCGATCTAATGTTATATTATCAGTATTAGCTATGGAGCATTTCTTGCCACAACCCAAAGGGGGGCCTAACAAAACCACTGGGTCAGGCCACCTGATTCTCGTAGAGAACTCGGTTACCTAGTCTAAGGTGTAAATGTGCAAGAAGTTACTGTGCAGGAATTTATAACAACACCAACAAATCCCAAACGTACCAATAACGGAGGGATTGAATCAACGAACATTCATCAAAGGACACCAGAATCATCCCACGACAACACGTGTAAATCCAATGCACCGAATCTACACCCTAACCTGAAAAACAAATATAGTCTAAGGGGTGAGTGACAAACTCAGTAGGGAAATCGATACTAAATGCAATACATAAAAACGGTTTTTCTTATATCTTTTGAAAAACCATATCATGTTTCTCATTTTACCGTATATGGATTTTTAATTGAAAACTCTTTATCAGTTTATTAAATTAGCCTATGGCCCTCCATGTGGCTATGTCAAAACTTGCTGTATCTATAAACAACTATATCGAAAAATATGCCAACATCATTTTTCGCACGAAAACGCTATCAGTGAAAAAGGATGGTCACACTAGGACACATTTGATACATACCACAGAAAGGTGGCCATCTGTCAATAGTAACACCTCATGAGTCTAAAGAAAAAGGTGTTTGTGGTCCGGAAACCAAGAGGCGACACCATACGTATAGTCAACAATAAAATGAATAAATATCCTGATCAGGGTTAAGGATTCAAAACCTAAGGACACGATACAGTCAGCTGTCCTATTACCTATTTCGCACGCACAAACAAACAACCTTCACGCAGCAAAAGGTTTCAAGGGGATAGCCTCGTGATGCTTTCATACCAAGACTACCCAAAGCATCAAGAGGATTCATCCACCCAAATATATAGATAACCAAAACATCAGAATACCATGTATGATAAAGTAAACTTAAGAAAACATGCATACATATATGTAAAAACAGACGTGCTGTCGAACAGTCCCCATAATATTTTCATATGTGGCAACTCACAAAATAATGGTTTGAAAACCATGATGCAATGTAGTGCATAAAGTATAAAAATCTCTACCTCATAGGTGACCATAATACTCTTACTGACTAGCCAGTAGCACGCGCTATCGGAAGTGAAGGTCGTATGACCGACATCTCTAAAACCTATAACAAATCTGATGTCAAAATCCCAATAATCACATAAGGGATAACAGAAAGTCTAAGCAACAATCAACCGAGATCATTTAGTGTTGACTGTCAACCAGAACTTTATAATAGTCGAAACAAACCAGTCGATTTGTTGACTATAACAAATAAGAGACAAGATCAGGACAATCTACTCATTTTCCATCTAATATGAATAGTAATCAATGCATAACATTTTTTGGCATGAATAGTAAACTTTGGCATGAATAGTAACTCCAATGAACAGTGCTAGTGAATAGTGCTGTGGGCATGAATAGTAACTCCAGTATGAATAGTCTCATGAATAGTGTTGGTGAATAGTACCCCCCTGACATGAATAGTACTCCAACATGAATAGTGCCACCGCTAGTAATAGTGTTACTGCAGGTGATGAATAGTGCCATACTATTTTGACGAAAAAAAAACAATAATTTTGCCCGATTTTAATTTATAACCACAAATAACCTTACATAGACTTCTATTCTATCAATATATATAAGAATTTTCTCTCGAATTTGAGTTTCTAAGCTCAAATTTGAAGCCAATAATTTTTAAAACTAAAAACCGGATGGAAAAAACTTACTGATTCGGAAACCGCCTTCACAAATGTTACTCGTGCGTACGACGGTAACACAAATCTATCTTCAAAAATTGAAACCATCGTGAATGGATTTCTCCCTCTCTCTCTCCGATTCTTTTCCTCTATGCCATTTGTGAAGAAGAAGACTTCTTCTGTCTTCTTCTTCTAAAAAAAAAAAAAATTTTATTTTATAATACAAAAATAATATTATATTATAATACATATATGTATTAATTAAATTAAAAATCTACTTTAAAATCTCATCGATCAAAACATTAACTAAAAATTTAATTTTTTTATTTAAAATAATGTACCAAAAACATTTCTGAAATTTAATTATAGTTTGGTAAAATTTATCTCAGAGGAGCCCGAGATAGAAAGGGGAGTGACTCGGCCCAAAAATTGGACCGAACCTCAGACCCTTTAGCTTTTTATTTATTTATGCAGCGGAAGACTTCAGGGAATTATGATACTTGCCAAGGCTCGACCAAATGAGCTATAACGAATGTCGAATAGTGACATCGAGATATAGTGATAATATAAATTCAAATTAAAAGTCCCAAAATCCAAACAATTATTTTTACAAATTTTTAATGCAGGAATATAGCCTCACCAATCTCTCAAATTAAAATATTTAATTAACTAAGTGTTGCCTCAATCCAGTGACAACAACCGGTGAACTTCCCAATTTCCACCTGAATATATATATGTCGTTGGGGTGAGTCGATTAAACTCAATAGGGGTAGCATTTTATATTCAACAATTAGAATAAAAATAAATGTGGGACCATGATATGAATAAAATATTTATTTAAAATGAAACAAAATCGAATAGTGAGTATACATAAAAAGGCGATCACTATAGTGTGGTATATACGGAAACTAGGCCCCACACAATACCAACGAAAATGGAGTCACTCATAGGCTCCGAACATACATAATAAGGCAAAACTCGGCGATCGCAAAAGCCACATAAATTACCCTGATCAAGTTTAAGGTTTCGCACCAAGGGACACAGCGCAATCAGCTGTCCCATTATTCTATTTAATACAACAATATTCTCGAACTGTCGAATGTACATATATAATAACAGGACCACATCAAGGTCAATAAAGTGCATGCTCGAAATAAAACCTATCCAGCAAAAATAATAAAGATAATATCATAAAAACAGACAGACAAAAATGGACGCGTCGTTTTATATGAGAATGCGTCTCAAAATAGTTGTTTGGAAAACGATGATGTGTTGGACATAAAATAAAACCCCTACCTCAGCTGACCTACCAATAGATAGGAAATGCTGAATCGTACGGGAAAATCATCAGTCCAAATCCTATGTTAATTCGACGAACCTATCACTATATAGGGATACCCAATTAATTTTATTAAAAATAATAATTATAATAATAATCATTTTTAAAATTGTTTTGAACATCCTTTGTAGGAGTAGACATCCTTCCATCCGCTTCCAATAGTCAACAATCCATTAGAGTTTTCACGAATCTCATCCAATGACTATTATTTCTTCCATTAGCGTTAGACGTCCAACCCGGTCACGTAAGAAAATTATTTAGTTATAAAACTTTAAATCCAACAGACTCTAATTATCCAGCAAAAATCTCCAATTTTTAAATCCAACAAAGCATTCCAAATCTAAAAACCAACAGAATTTCCAATATCCTTAACAACAAACTTTACAGATAACTCATCTTTACCTTGTTGAATGTGCTAACAACTCCCTGCTGTTGATTCAAAGTAGAGAATGAAAACTAATTCTGCAGTGTTTTACCACAAATTTTTTTTTCAAAACCTCTTTCTGTATTTCTCACTATGTAGCGGGTGATTCTGTCTTCTATGTTTTGGTAGATTGATATCCCTTCTTTGACACCTCTTTACGCAATTGACTTTTGAGGAAATGAGACGTCCTTAAAAGGACAAAGGAAAGACAAGGCATTGAAGTTTGAGGATTGGCTTTTCAAGGGTGTAGGGTCGAAATTGATTTTTGAGGAAATGAGACGACGAAGGAAAGACAAGGCATTGAAGTTTGGGGGTTGGATTTTAAAGGGTGTAGGGTGATTTCTTTAAGAAGGTGGGTGGGTGTTTAGTGGTGTGACATTCCTCCCCCCTAAGAAATTTTGTCCCTGAAATTTAAAACAACCTCCAAAGTTCCACCTAACAGGTGGGGGTATTTTGTTGCCATATCCGATTCAATTTCCTATGTAGCTTCTCTTTCACTATGGTTCTTCCATTGAACGTGAACCAAAGGAATCTCACGATGCCGTAAGACTTTGATCTCATGGCCAAGTATCCTCTCATGTTCTTCTTCATAAGATATATCCGCTTGAATAGGCACATCCATCCAAGACATAACATGTGACGGATCAGAGACATAACTTCTCAGCATGGAAACATGAAAGACGTTATGGACATAATTAAACTGCGGTGGTAATTCCAATCGATAAGCCATAACACCAATACGTTTGAGAATCCAAAATTGGCCAATATATCTGGGAGCTACCTTTCCTTTTATGCCAAAATAGCTAACACCTCGACGTGGCCGAACTTTCAGGAACACAAAATTATCAACTTCAAACTCAGCTTCTCTTCTTAGAAGGTCTACATAATCCTTTTGATGACTTTGAACTGTTTTCAGTCGTGCTTGAATTTTGTCAAATTGCTCCCTCAACCTATCATCAAACTTTTGCCCATCTTTTACATGTTGCAGAAGTGCATGAGTTCCTATCAAATTAAATACACGAACTGATTGATCATCCTTAATCCAATATGAATTATAGCAAAACAAATCATATGTTTCACGGACATAATAATGGTTTTTAAATTCTTCACTATCAACTAAGCCTTTCAATATAAACTTCAACTAGATAAATTTTCACTGCAGTTGTTCCTCAAGAAATACCCACTTGAACGACTTTGGGCCTCAGACCAAATATTTCTAACAACTTACACTAAATTCAACTCTAATATGGAAATGCTTCAAATAAATCTATTTATAACCTTCCTTTAGTAGTTTTTGAACTAAAGTCTACAATTGAGTGTTTCAACTTTGATTAACGAATTCCAAACAGGACGAATTAAATATTGGACTTTTGAAGGAAACTAACACTTTGAATTTCCATCTAAAATGAGTTTTTTAAGTTCAAATTTCACAACTAAACTTTATATTCCAAAAATTGAAAGTATGTGGGAGATTATGACTTTTCCTTGGAATATCATCCAGGAAAAGCCAACGTTGTGGCCGATGCCTTGAGTCGTCACCCTCAAGGTTCACTTGCCTGCCTTGTGATGGAGGAATGGAATAAATGTTAGTTCCAAATGTCTGCTTTGGAATCATTCCCCAATTTTCATTTTTCCTTAAGGATCTTACACTTGGATGTGTTGAAAGATCTTAGTTCTTTGTTCCTTGTATTGGTCGTTTTGCTGGAAGACCATTCGATTTCGACGATAGCCTTCTGTCGTTTCTGTTGTTTCACTTCTGGTGTCGATTATATCGGTAGTTTGTGCGAGCCCCGTGGATACTCAACGCTATTGTTTCTCGGGCAAATAGCTTTTCGACGTTGTTGGTTTGAACTCATTTTGGTCCATGTCAATTTTTCACACTCTGAACTATTCCTCTGCTAGGGCGGTGTATTTCAAATCAACTTTTGTATAGGTGTTGTAGTTGCCTGGGTCACATTTTCATCCTTGGTGAGCATTGCGCTTGTCTTGTTTGAGAAGTCTAACAGATGGGACAGTGGTGTTCCTTGTCAGACGTATTCTAAATCGCTTGCCTTGAAACTGTTTTTCTTGGCTCATTTGTTGTATCTTGGGAATTTTGCGCCTTGGTATGTGGGGATTATAGTGGTTTGATCCCGCTCCTTGCTGGTTCTTTGGGGAGACTGTCAATTTGGTTAGACCATGTTCTTCATCTCTATTGTTCTTTTCTAGTGTTGAGTGCATCGATGGGCTATGGAAACCTGTTGATACTAGGCACTGTACTTTTTCATGTTGAGATCCTTGCGGTGTTTGTGATTCTCAAGTCCTTCAAGTTAATGTTTATTCTCTGTGTTCCAGGCTGTTCCTTAGGTAGGACAGTGTGTTTTTTAACCCTTCCAGAATCTCTCGTGGAGAGGTGTTGTTAACTCTCAGTTGGTAAGATCTCTGCTTCGTTGGATAGTGGAACGTCGTATTCTTTTCTTTGGATTCCACATTATGTTAGTCACTTCTTTCTTGAGAGTGGTGCAGGTAGTCGTTGGAGTGGAAGTTAAGTAGCAATTTCTGCTGGTCGATTGAGTGCTGTTATTGTTGGGCTAGGTTCCATGTCTTCGGTTGACTAGGAACGTGGGTTGCACTTCCTAATGGACTAGCAGCGTGTCCCTCGACCATGAAATCTTGTTTTCTTGTGGCTTACTTTTGACCCCTATGTTGACGTTGTTCGTGTTGTACAGAAGGTCTGTTTTAGATTTAGGAAATTTGAGATCCCAGTTATGGGAGTTGTTTCATGCAAGGGTGGTTCGCGTGTTGGTAATCTCGTGGTTTGCGCTTTGTTTTGTGCGTTTTCATTGAAAAGCCTGTGTTATGATAGGTGGTGTTGTCTTTCAAGCTTGGTTCGTTGTCTGTTAGAACCTGTTACTTCTCCATGTCGGGCGAGTGTATTTTCCCTGGAGGAGTAGTTTCTCGGCTCTTTGATTTGCCTTGTCGCTTGTCCTTGTGATTTGGACAGTTGTTCTTATGTTGCAAGATGTTATTTCACTGAAAATATCTCCTAGAGTTAGCTTTGTATTCTTGTTCTGGAATTAGCACCTTGCGTTTCTGGTCTTACCCTTCAGCTTGACGTGTATCCAGTTGCTACTATAGTTCATGTTGTTGTCTAGAAGCTGATGTTTGCTAATCCACCAGTGTTTTCGTGTGGGTTCCTGTTCGAGAATTGGTCATTTCTCATTCTGGTAATACCTTTGGGTTTGACCAGGGTTTGTTTGTTTTTGTGGATGACCGTTCCAGAGTTTAGATTTGTAGTGTTTCGTCCGAGGTCTTGACTAAATTCTCTAGAATTGTGTGCTCAATACCCGCAGATGTCTAGAGCTATGCTAGAATTCGTGAATTTCTTAGCCTTGTTGGCTGTCATGTCCATATTAGGGGCATCTATCTTGTTCAACTAGTTGTTGTCCGTGTGGGAAATGACGCATGTCAGGTTTGTGCCAGATGTCCTGGTTTGGGTGTAACACCCTGACTTTTTAAGTAGAACAGTTATTTGGGTATTACCAAGGGTGTGCTAGAGCATTAAGTCTAGTGGTATTTTTGTCATATTTTTCCCGTATACGAGATGTAATTAAAGGACGAAGGGGTAAGTAGGACATTACGTTGCGTATTTATACGTGTTATTTTATGACAGGTATTCAAGGGGAAAATTGTTACGGGATAGGAGTTAAGTGAGGACTAAGGAAGGAAAGGTTGTCCAAGGCTTTTACGGACGCCTACAGACGACATTGCTGATGCATTATGTCGTTTGGAAGTGCATTGCGTAACATCCCCTATGCTTGGGACGCCTCGAGGATGAGGATTCGTGTCCTAATGCGTCTGGGAATCGACTTTTGGACGCATGAGGATGACCTTGCAGACGAGAAGTGTCGTCCGCAAGAGCATTGCATATCACCCTCAGCCTTGGTATGACTCGGGACGTGATTCTGGGTCCTAACTTCACTGTGCAGTGAAGTTGCAGACGAGGTTCGGACGATGCTGACGAGAGGAATTGCATCCGCATTGAATCTGTTCTAAACATGGAAAGTTTTGGACGAGGCCGGATGACTGTGGACGAGTTGCGGCCTCATCCGATTTGCCTTTGTCCGATTTTAGGACACTTTCGGAAAACATGTGGACGCCGCATGCGGACGCGATTTGGCTTCCGAATGCCACGTACGAATGGTACGGACATTGTTAGCCTTTTTGTTAGGCTAAGTTTTATTTTGATGATGACTAATTTGTGTGTTAATTTAGTAAATCAATGAGTTGTATTTTAGTAGCATGTGGCTTGGATTAATTGGTGGATAAATTGCATAACTTAATTGAGTAAATCAAATATGCAATATTTGTGGCACATGCTTAGGTTTGGATATAAACAACTTTATATGTTTTGGACATCATCAATAAGGGAGATTGTTTAGACTATGTGATCTAGATGATGTGAAATTTAATAAAGTGCAAATGTTGTTTATACATTGAATTCTTATATATCATATTTATCGATTAAATTGAGAATACCCTTGATCAAGGGTATTGGGAATGTTTAATGTGGTTCTCTAAGTCTATGCAGGAGAATGGAAGGTTCGAATGACTTAGAGGAAACATTTTGTGAAAGTATGAAGTAGTTGTGCAGTTGAGGACGATTCACGCGGACGATGCGGACGCTGGATTTTGCGTCCGATTTGCCTCTGTCCAATTCAATGAGAAAAGCAAACGATGGTCGCGGACGACGCGGACGTGAAATAGCGTCCGCAGCTCTTCAGATGTGTGGACGGGAAAAAGAGAAGAGGACGCTGCTTTGGCGTCCCCAACATTTCAGTGAAGACACGGACGATGCGGATACTGCGGACGCAAAGCAGAGGCGTCTGATATGACTCTGCCATTTTCTGGATGTGAAGCGGACGATGTATGCGGACGCTGCGGACGATGAGAATGGCGTCTGCAAATGCCCAGATTTGTGTAACGACTATTTTTCTCAACGGACATTTTTGTTTCCAACGGTCATTCGGATGATACGGATGATGCAGACGTCCGAAAGTGAAAATTCTATAAATACAACTTCACTCCAAGCTCTCAACAACGAACCAAGAATCGTGGCGAAGCCCTGCCGAATTTAATACGCGATTCTAATCACTGTGAGCTATTGTTGTATATCCAATTCTCCTTATTCCAAATTTGCGAGTTATATTTGGGAGAATTCGGATTAGCTAGATTGCTGTTTAAATTTCTGAATTATATTGTGCTTGGTTGTAAAGGGTGATTCCCTAAGAATTCATCACACGAGGGTGATAACCCAAAATACTCATAGGCTAGATTGAACGCCCGTAAGTTCAATCATTGGGTGACGCCCCGTAATAGTCAAATTAAGAGTGACGACTCGTAAGAGTCAAAGGTTGACAACCTAAGAATTAGTTAAGGGTGACGCCCCGTTTAATAGTCAATTTGTAAACGGTTTTATTGGCACCCGTAAGCCAATTATTTAGTATATCTCCAAGTGAAACTTGGAGCGCGAACGTAGGCAAGTTTACCGAACCGCGTAAACAAATATTGTGTGCATTTCTCTAACCCTTATTCTTTAATTTATGCATTTAATGTGATTGCATATTTAATCGTATTCGATAAATCACTTAGGGATTTAGAGAATTTAAATATCGCACGAAATTATTAGAAACGCTATATTCACCCCCCCCCCCCTTTATAGGCGTATATCGATCCAACAATTGGTATCTGAGAGGGTATTTAAATTTTTGTGTGATATTCTGTGCACATTGCTAATATTTGTTAAGTTGCATCTACTGAAATAAATTTCCTTGTTAAATTTTGTTGGTGAAATTTTATTGAATATCATTGATTGGAAATTTTATATATTTGCATATTATGGACTCCAACATGTATGAATTAGGACAATGCACATCTACACCTCCACATTTTGATGGTAGTAATTATCTTTATTGGACGTGGCTGGACGCCTCCCCCATGCCAGCCACGTCCCTCTCTAACCCCTTAGGCACTCTTGGTGTCCCTCCCCCTTCCAAGTAATATCTCCCTTCCCCCTCTTCAGTCTTCATTTTCCCCTGCATGAGAGTCCAGAGAGCAAGGGAGAAAGAGGGAATGACCAAGAGAGAGAGAGTGGTCAATGAGAGTGAGCTTCTAAGTGAGATAGATGGAGAGTGTGAAAATAGTGGGTTAGCTGTGACTGGAGTGAGTGAAGTGGGATCCTTGTGAGCTGTTGTGTTCTGGGTGAGAAAAGCATGAGCTGTGGAGTGGAAAGCTATCCCTGTTTTGAGTATCTTTATTATTGGTAAGGAATTACGGGTGTTTTGGCCAATGGAGGCCCTGCACCACAAGTGGGTGTGCGTCAGTTATTCTTTGCTGATTGATAGTGTAGATTTATTTATGCTCTGTGGTATTTCCCTTGAATGATATTCCATTCCTTTGTTTTATTGTTCTGTGATACTTCCTTAGTGTTAGCTCTGTTATTTATTAGTGTTGTGATTAATTACTGGTAGATGCTATTGGTTGATGAATAATTGTCGTGAAGTATAGAGTAGTTGTGGTGAAATAGAGGATGATAAGCTGAAGATGACATAGCATGAATGAACTGATTTCCCTTTTCTTAAGTCAATTTTATTCTTGTTGCTTATTTTCTTACTTGCTATTAGTTCAATTCTCTGTATAAGCATGTTCGATTTTTTGATCCTTCTTTGAGCATATTAATCTAATTAGAGTAGACAAACTAGACTTGAGTGATTAATTGGATTTGATGCATGTTTAACTAACTAGTTTTCTAAGTAATCATCGTTAACAAATTAACTTCACTAGGATATTAACTAGACTAGCATGTTAAATTCACTAGCACGTTCACTCAACTAAGCCTTAAGCATGTTTCATTAATCAATTAGAATCCCAATTGTAATTATCACTTGAGCATGAGCACGTTTGTTAAGTAAAAAAAAATTTATTAGCTGGACCCAAGCATGTTAACTAACTTAAGTAGATTAATTAACTAACCCAAGTATGTTAATTATTTCTTAAGCATATCAATTAGCTAAGTATGTTAATTAACTAGCTTGTTAACGTAGCTAGGTCAAGCATGTTTAAATGTTAATCAATTAGAATCGTAATTGCAATTATTGTTCGAGCATGTTAATTAACTAGGGAAATTAACTAACTAGAGTATGTTAATTAATTAGAGTAACTAACTAGACTTAAACATATTAATTAATTGGAGTAGTCAACTAATTAGATTTGAGCATGTTAATTAGTCTAATTAACCGTTAAATAACATATCCTTGAGCATATAATTAACGAAAGCATAAAATCTGAATAGCATGTTAATTAACTAAGTTGTATCATGTTTAATTAGTATGTCAGTTCTTTTGTTAAATCAATTAGCAGCATGTGAATCAACTATGGTGAGTAGTTAACTTGAACATGCTAATCATTACTCATGCCTATTAATTAACTTAAAGTTTGTTAACTAACCTAACTAGAATAATTAACTAGACTCAAGAATGTTGAACTAATTAGTTAATATGTTGAGCATTCAAATTTATGAATTAGGATAATAATGGCATCCTTAGAGTATGCTAAGTAATTAGGATAACCAATTAGATTAATGTAATTTGGCATTGAGAATGTAACTCACCTAGGATAACTAACCAGGACGATCACCTAGAATAATAAATGTAGGAAGCATGTAAATGAACTAGGAAGTTAACTAGGCTAAAGAACTAAAGAACTAGAATAATCATCTTATTTTCCGAGCATACTTGGTTATGTTCTTTTGCTGTTTAGATTCAATATCATACTTGTTTCTATATGCGTTTTTAATTATAATTGTTCTCTAGGTGCGTTGTTAAATTATTGGTTGCCTTCATGCCTGTGCACTTTCAATTATGTCATTCAATTATTATCAATTACTTCCTTTCATATGTGCTTTCAGTTACAATTACTTTCTTTATATGCGCACTTCCATTCTCATGATTGTTATGTCATGTCATCATGCATCACAATAGGTTAAAAATGTATGTTCATGCATCTTGTTAACAGAAAAAAATAGGACGCATGCATGAGTGAGGAAAATGTAAGAATGAATGATAGAATAGTAGGGTGGACGGGTTTAGTCTGGCAGCTAGTATGCACATAGGAGGCTAGTGTAGCCTGACAGCTAGTATGCACACAGGAGACTAGTTTCTAGCCTAGTAAATAGTATGTACACAGGAGGCTAGTTTTAGTCTGGCAAATAGAATGCACACAGGAAACTAACTCGACGAATGAATGAATGGCTAATAGGAAGTAATAATAGAATGAATGGCTTAACGAAAATGACTAAAGAGAGGCATGTCATAATTGCATTAACCCTTTTTCTTACTAAGCCTTTGGGCTTACAGTTGCTTGTGGTGTAGATGTAGGTATTTGTACGTAGAGTCAACGCACGGACTTAGGAGTAGCAAAAAGAGGAACAAAGAATAACAAAAAATTAATAAAGCAAGGATGAAGGGTTTGCACATGCGAGGGAGTTCATGGCTGGCCAGGCATAAAGAGGGTAAAGGAGAAGTAGTTTTAATTAAGTTAAGTTTTCTAAGTTGTAATTAACTTAAGTTTCATTTAAATTGTATTTAATTTGTTTAGTCCTTCCATTTAAATGATTTATGCTTCCTCCATGTTTTAAATAAAAGATTTTCATAACGCTTCCGCATAATTTCATCAATGGGATTTTTATATTGAGTTTTATGAATGGTTGGTAGCAATCCAGTTTAGGCGAGCTCTGATTTGTTTAAAAAGAAAATTTTCAAATTTTCACGTATTTTAGAGCATTTATGAAAATCTGGGTCGTTACATCTGGTGCGTTTGGTGTCTAAGTGCCAATTGTTGCGTGGATCATATTTGACAGTTCGTGACCAGTGTTGCATCAGACACTCTACTTTGAGGTGTCAAACAATGGGTTTTGGAAGTGTTCAATCGTGTCATGGCATAGCGGTGACCTATAAACTCACAAGACTTGGTTTTCTTTGGATGTTCGGTTACCTGAATTTTGTTTGGTTTTGTTGCGTAGTCCTATTCCATGTTTCGATAGGAATCATTGGTTGTCGCAAATCTAAAAATTTCCTCTTTTGTTAGGCTTTGTGCTTGGATAACATGAAGCCAAAGAGTGTTGTGTGGTTGCAATCTCGGTTTGGAGTAATTCTAGGGCGTGGAGAGCATTTTGACGGACACTCTAAGCCTAGGTCCAATCAATGTATCTTTGTTTTTTTAAATTCCTGACATGTTTTTGGTTGAGAAATTCGTTAAGTCACATCTTGGCTATTACGTAGACTCCACATTAGTTTGTTGTTGTGTGAGCCGTTGTAGCCAGTTAAAACCCCTTGTTCACTTTCCGTCAGGACGTGTGAGTCCTTTCATTAGAGATCGTTTCATCTATCGATCATGTTATTCTTTTTGTTTTGTTCGGGTAACCTTTCTCTTGCATTGTTGGTTTGTCGGCTCATCGTGAACTTATGCTTCGCGATGGTTTCATTCATTGTCGGTTTCAGCTACATTCTTGGATATTGTCTTGTGCTGGGTTTGAGGAAGCCCTAAACGTAGGCAAACGCGTTCTTCCAAGGAGATTTACTTGGTTTGTGTGATATGGGTATCACACTGAGTAGAGAGTTTCGTGGAAATTGTGTTTTGGTTTTATTTTAAATTTCAAGATAAAATTTCTTTTAACAGGGTTAAGATGTAAAATCCATGATTTAAAAGATTTTAAAATTTTAAATGTAAAATTTTAAAATCTTTTAAAATAACGGATTTTACATTTCTTTCAAGCGATATATGTCTTTGATGCTTACTTTGGCCATGTATTTTACTTTGGAAAACTTATTTTGCGTTGAATGTGTACTTGTTTTTATGACTTCTTTAACTTTGTTTTTGTTTCTCTAGATATTGCTCTATCTTTGTTGAATATGCTTGGAGTGTATGATTGATCAAAGTATGCTATGTTTAAAATTTTTGGTTGTAACTTTGTTTATACTTTGGATTACAATTTTGAAATCATGGATAGCACATATGCTTGGACTTTCAACAAATTGACATGTTCGCTTGTTGAAATTGTGTAAAGTAACCTTTTTACTAATGACTAAAGGATAGAAAATATAAGCAAAATTTGGCACAATTTTTGAAAATCCTCAACCATTCCAAGAGAAAAAAATATACTTTAACACATAAGTTGAAAGGGTGCGAACATTGAAAAATTATAATGAGTTAAATAAATTTGTCATCATATAATTTAAACGCATTTGTTTAGATGATTTAAGGTTTAAATTAACAAATTTGTATTAAGTTTATACTGATTTTATTCGCCTTAGAGAATACCGTCATGTTGGTTATTGAAAATTCTAATGCATTTATCTCCTTGAAAAATGTCTCTAAGTCTCTTTTTAGGTCCCAAGCTTAAATGGTCGATCAATTTTCATTCAAAGTTTAAATTGTGTGCGCGGTGGACCAAAGCATATGACAGTATTACAAGCCTGAGAGAGATTATTAGAAGGACAATCACAATTAACCAAGCATGCACTTGCGATAGCCTAGTCTTGAGACAACATATACAACAATCAATTGCGATCGACCAAACTTAGGACATAGTCGTCTAGTGCAGTAGACCAGAAGTGTATATGTGCTAGACTAGACCTGAGAAAATTTATACAATGGCTGATTGTGATTGACCAAAATTAGAATATGATAGTCTGACACGATAGACTATAAGCCAATTTGTAGTCCAGACCCAAGCCAATTTGTACCAAGACCATTTTTTGTTGACTGGATCTAGTCAATGATAGTTTGGAGAAAGGAACGGTGGTCGGCCGCCAACTCAGAAATTGGTGCTCGTCTATAAATAGACTCACTCGTTGGCTATGCAATAACAACTGAATGTTTAAGCTTTCTTTGAACATATCAGTCATTCAATTTTTTGAGACTCTTCACCTAACTCTCATATACTGCCTTTATTGTTTGAGCTGACAAATGGTAAATCTCTAAAGCTCTAAAGACAAGATTGATGTTCAATAGATCAATCAATTGTAATTGATAGGGTTAGTGAAAATGAATATTTAAGGAGAAACATGAAGCAAAAAATAGTTAAATATAACCCAATCTCTTAATTAGATAATAGCACTAATGTTTATAATACTAATGAGTTACTTAAATGTTGAAGTTGATATTTTTCTGCATCATTTCCCCTTTCATATATTATAGGTTATATAGTCTAAACAACATTTTTTTAATAAAGCTGATGGGTTATCTTCAGTTGGGATTCTCTTTACAAGAACTTCACCTAAAGCTAAGATATCCCTCACAAAATTTAACTTAATATTTATGCGCTTGGATCTCTTGTCATTCACTTGTCACAGTTCACTGTGACTGTTTTGTTTGTTTCTTACCCAACTCTCTAATAATCTTTCAACTTCATTAGTATAAAAAAACTACTACTGGTTGAAAAGATGATGTCCAACTCGTAACTAGTTCGAATATCGTAAAGACATCCAGTCATGGACTTTCTAGAATCTGAACCCTTTATAATAAGTCTACAAATCCAGCTCAGAGTTCAGGGGTTTCTGACCCTTGGCCAAACTCTACTTACTATAACCAAGTGAGTTAAGCCAAGCCCCTGGTATAGTGTTAAAGTAAGGTATCTTACTTATAGCTTGAGAAGAAGTAGAAGATTGCTTATTGCCAAGTTTAAAATGTTGAGTGAGTCTGACTCACATTGAATCATCTTAAACTTCTCAAGGATCTTTTCTAAGTATCCTTTTTATGAGACTGGAAAAAGCTGATGATATTTTTTGTAATGGGAAGCATAATCATTTATTGATTGCGTTACTCTCTTTAATAGAGAAGTTACAAATTTAAAAGCAGCAAGATATTTGGCTTAAATCAAGCCATATTTGAAATAAAAATATAACAAAAAAATAACTTCTAAAGATTTGGTTAATTAACCAATTTATTTGAAAAGATTCTAAGACACTTTTTCAACACTCCTCCTTGCCTTAGTAATTGCAAAGACCTAATTTGTTTCTTGAGACTTTAAATCTTGCTTTTGGAAGAGCCTTGGTGAATGCATCTGCTTTTTTTACATATAAAGTGACTTCACTTAGGCTTTTAACAAACCCAAGATTTTGAAGATATTCATTAATTCGACTATACCAAGCCCTTAGAGCCTGTTTGAGACAAAACAAGAACTTTTTCAACAAGTAGACTTTCTCCTCCTTTCCATTGACTTTGAATTCTTTGGACTGCTATACATAAATCTTCTCCCAATTCCATTGTTTATTCTTCATGAATTTGACATCTCTGCTTACTAGAATTTTTCCATTTTGAGGCTGAAAAATTCTGTAAGCCTTAGATGTGTTGCTATACCCAATGAAAACTCCAGGCTCGGCCTTTTTATCAAGTTTGTCACTTTTTACCTATGGCACGTAAGTAAAACAAAGACAACCAAATATTTTCAAATTTTGCAAATCTGGTTTATAGTCAAACCAAGCTTCAAATGGAGTTTTTTTTTGTAGAATTCTTGTTGGTAGCCTATTCATCAAGAAAACTAAAGCGTTTACAGCCTCGACCCATAACTTTTTTAGCAATTCCTTCTCATGCAGCATACACCTTGTTATTTCCATAATATTGAGATTTTTCCTCTCACTTACACCATTCTTCTGTGGGGTATAATGTACTATGAGTTGGTGTTCAATTCCAACTTCATCACAAAACTTGTGAAAAAACTCTTTTGTATATTCTCTTCCGTTATCCAACCTTATCTTCTGCATCCTATAACAATTTTGATTCTTTACCAATGCTTTATATTTCCAAAACACATTAGCAACCTCATATTTGAATCTCAGAAAATAAATCCAACAAAATCTAGTATGATCATTTATAAATATAATGTACTACCTACTACTATTCAAGGATGATATTCTTTGAGGTCCTCCAACGTCTGTATATATTAGTTGCAGCTTGTGTGATGCTCTCCATATGGTTTGAGGAAATGGTCTTCTAACTTACTTGCCATATTGGCAAGCTGTACAATCAGCTACCTTCTCTTCTAATGATGGTACATCTTTTACCAAATCATGTTTCTTCATATATAGCAGCCCAACGTGATGAAAATGCCCAAGTCTTCTATGCATCAATTCTGCATTACTCACAGTTGTTGAAAGAGCCATTTGCTCCTCCTCCATGAGATTTAGGGCAAAGCTTTTTGCTCACATTTTTACTTTGAAGACATCTTTGCCTTTCGAGTCTTTGATCAAACACCATTTATCTTCAAAGATGACCTTGAAACCTTTTTCAATAAGCTGTCCAACACTAAGCAGATTTTGGTGAATGTCAGGCACATATAAAACATCATTAATATATTTCAAACTTGCTAAACTTTCTATAGCAACAGTTCATTTTCCCTTGACTGAAATAAAATCACTATTTCCAATTTTTACTTTGGAAATGATAGTATTATCAAGCTGTTTAAAGAGGTTTTGGTAATTAGACATGTGGTTCGTGCATCCGCTATCTATGAGCCAAGAGTTGCTGGAGCTATTGCTTGTAGCAAAACATGTTGCAACAAAAAGTTGTTCTTCTTCTTGTTGCAACTCAGTAGTTACTTTTGCTTCTTCATGTTGTTGATTCCTACAAATCCGCTCCACATGCCCAAGATTTCCACATTTTCTACACTTGACATCAGGCCTCCACCAAAATTTCTTTTCTGTGTGATTAGTCTTTTTACAATGAGGACACAGTGGAAAGATTTCTACTTTGTTTCTGTTGTTGTTGTTCGTCCTTTTATTGTTATAGTTCTTGTCTCTACCTTCTCTTGTGTTTGTTGTTTTTGCCTGAAAAGCACCCTCCATAGATTCTTCTTTTCTCATCAATTATCTTTGCTCTTGTGCCTGCAAAGCATTCACTAATTCTACCAAGGAAATGCTTGACAGATCCTTTGATTCTTCTAATGAGATAATTTTAGACTCATACTTTTCTGGCATAGTGGCAAGGATTTTTTGCACAATTCTTTCATCAGAAAATTCCTTACCCAGCAACCTCACCTTCTTAACTATGCCCAATAATTTATCAGAGTTCTCTTTGATGGTTTCTATCTCCTTCATTTTTAGCATTTAAAACTCTCTGATTAGATTGATCACCTTCATGGTTTTGGTTCTTTCGTTGCCTTGATATTCTTTTTTGAAGTAGTCCCAAATATCATTTACTGATTCCAGATTCATAATTCTGGTGAATATTAAACTCGAAACAGCAGAGAAAAGACAAGCTTTAGCTTTGGATTTTTTTGTCTTCCTCTCCTTGTGAGTCTTCATCTGCACCACTGTTGGATTCGTCGGCAACTATGGGACGTCTTAGTCGTCTTCTAAAGCTTTCTAGAGATCCAACACTTCAAGATGAACTATCATTCTAATAGCCCACACTTGATAGTTTTCACCATCGAATAATGGTGGAGCAGCAAGGGAGAATGTTGTCTCGGCTTTCATTTTCAGAAGTTTTTGAATTTGTGGGTTTATGTGTTTCTGGTTTTTTACTGTTTCTCAACTCTTAGATACCTCAAGAAAAAAGAGCTCTGATACCAATTTGTTGATATTTTTTGTAATGGGAAGCATAATCTTTTATTGATTGCGTTACTCTCTTTAATATAGAAGTTCCAAATTTAAAAAGAGCAATATATTTGGCTTAAATCAAGCCATATTTGAAGTCAAAATATAACAAAAAAACAACTTCTAAAGATTTGGTTAATTAACCAATTTATTTGAAAAGATTCTAAGGCACTTTTTCAACAAAAGTTGCATCTTTTCCTATCTTGATAGACTTCCATGCCTAAAATCGTTGGGTAGTTTCTAAATCCTTCATCTCAAACTTATTATTCATGCAGATTTGTACATGCTATCTGCAAATCAACATATCTTGTTCCTCAGACAATGTCATATATATGCTTTCATCTAATTTACTATGTTTTTTACCACAGGTGAAAACATTTCATTGTAGTCTATTCTTTAGCTACTAACCTAGTTTTACATGTGGGGCCTTTTACAACAACAATTCTCTCATTTCCTTTGACATCCCTTTGCCGCCTATAACTCTCTGTAGTGTTCTTCTTTACCAAAGAGGACAACTCTTCGTCTCTAGGCTTAATTCGTGAGCCATTTTTATAACTTCTACCTCTAGGCTTTCTAGATCCCCAAGTTTATCCCCCTTAACCCTAGGGTTAACCAAGGAACATGCACTTTATAGCTCCAAGATCTAGCTTATCTTTTCTTATTTGTGCATATACTGTATATTCCCACAGTGTAAGATTGCTGAGACCAGGTGAGCGACTAGACCATGCTTCCATTGGAATATTTAAATTCAATGCCGAAAATGACACCTATTTATCAAGTACCAAATTACTTTTACAATTTCAGCCCAAAAACTTATAGGCATGCCAACAAGAGACATCATTCTCCTGACTATTTCTAATAGAATCCTACTCATTCTCTAAGTCAATCCATTTTTCTAAGGGGTAGAAGATAATGTATCATGTCTTGTTATTTCTAAAAACTTTGTCAAATTTTTGTGAGCAAAACCCAAGACCATTATCAATCTTGAGTCTTTTCACCTTCTTCTGTTGAAATTATTAACTTAATTCCATTAACCTATTGAATTTATGTCTTTTGGTTAATGCATGTTTTGAATAAGTGTCTTTGTTAATGTATGTCTTTAATATGTTTTTGGTTAAAGTCTATGTATTTGTTAAGGGTCATCTAGAAGGTTCTCATTCATGAATGTAAGGGTACATTAGTTCATGTACTTGCATGAGTCATTGATGAGTAGTTCATATAACTAGGTGATTCCTTATGACTAGTCTATGTATTAGAGTTAATAGGTGGTTCATGTATTGTGTTATACATGTACCAAGTAATACTATAAATAGGATATGTGTGTAAGCATTTTGTATCAAGCCAATTAGCCAAAGCAATTCAATAAAAAAGTTTTTCTAGTTCTCTACTCTCCTTATTTTTCCCTCTTCAAAAATCATCTTCCTCATTCCAACAAATTGGTATCAGAGCTTAGTTTTTGATCTTGTAGAAATGTCGAATTCTACATTTCCATTCCATTTCCCTCAACTTACCAAAGACAACTACGAGAGTTGGTGCATTCGTATGAAAGCTTTGCACGGCTCGCAAGATGTATGGGAGATTGTCGATGAGGCTATGATGAGCCTCGTGATGATTCCGCTTTGACTCAAAATCAAAGGGAGACTCTCCAAAGAAAGTGTAAGAGAGATCAACAAGCTCTTACCCTTATTCATCTATGTTTGGATGAAGCCATGTTCGAGAGAGTATCAAATGCGACCACCGCCAAGCAAGCATGGGAGATTCTACAAAATTCTTATCAAGGAGTTGATAAGGTAAAGAAGGTACGTCTTCAAATCCTATGTGGAGAATTTGAAGCGTTGCGAATGCAAGAATCCAAGTCTATAACGGATTTCTTTTCGAGGGTTTTGGCCATCCTCAACCAAATGAAGAGATATGGAGAAAAAATGGAAGACATTCGTATCAATGAAAAAGTTCTTCGCTCGTTGCATACAAAGTTTGATTATGTGGTTGTAGCTATCGAGGAGTCAAAAGATTTAGCTACAATGATGGTTGACCAACTCATGGGTTCTTTACAAGCTCATGAAGAGAGAATCAACAAGAAGAAGGAGCCAATCGAGCAAGTTCTAGCCACCAAGCTCTCATTGAAAGAAAGAGAGAATGAATGTGGGAGAAGCCAACGAGGAAGAGGATGCAGACGCAGACGTGGACAAGGTAGAGGAAGAGGTCGAGGACGTCAAAATCTCGATAATGAAGAGAAGAGCCATTTTGTAAGAGAACGTGGTAGAGGAAATCACTCAAGACAAAATGATCGATCAAAAGTTGAATGTTACAATTGCCAGAAGCACGGACACTATGCTCGTGATTGTTGGAGTCCTCCTCAAAATGTCAAAGAAATGGCGAATTATCCTCAAAACAAAGGGCTAAAGTAACCTTGTTCTTAGCTTACAAAGGAGAAGGAAGCAAGAACAACGTGTGGTATCTTGACAACACGGCAAGCAATCACATGTGTGGCGATAAGAGCAAATTTATGGAAATTGACAGCTCGGTGACTAGAATAGTCACATTTGGAGATAATTCCAAAGTTCAAATTGAAGGCAAAGGTACAACTTTAATTCGTATGAAAAATGACGGTCATCAACTTATTAATAATGTTTACTATGTTCCAAGTATGAAGAGTAATATTTTGAGCTTGGGACAACTCTTGGAGAGAAACTACGAGGTTCACATGAAGGATTGTAGTCTTCTACTTCAAGATGATAGAAGAAATGTGATTGCAAAGGTACCAATGATGAACAATAGAATGTTTTTGCTAGATATTCAAGCCGACGTTGCTAGATGTCTAAAGACTTATGTGAAGGACACTTCATGGCTTTGGCACTTAAGAATTGGCCATCTGAATTTTGGTGGATTAAAGCTATTGGGACAGAAAAGAAAGCTAAAGGGATTGCTGTCCATAAAGCAACCAGATCAACTATGTAAAGGATGTCTTGTTGGGAAACAGTTTCGAAAGAGTTTTTTGAAGGAGACGACATCAAGAGCAAGTAAACCAATTCAACTTGTTCATGCTGATGTATGTTGACCGATTAAGCCTCTCTCATTCGGTAAATATTGGTATTTTCTCCTCTCCATTGATGACTTTAGCAGAAAAACTTGGGTTTACTTTTTGAAAGAGAAATCTCAAGCTTTTGATGATTTTAGAAGATTCAAAGCATATGTAGAAAAGCAAAGCGGGTATTCTATTAAAGGTTTGAGATCAGACAGAGGAGATGAGTTTACATCTAACGAGTTTAATGAGTTTTGTGAAGTAAATGGCACCGAAGATTCCTAACCGTTCCACAATCTCCTCAACAAAATGGCGTAGTAGAAAGAAAGAATCTAAGCATTCTTAATATGGCTAGAAGTATGCTGAAAACAAAGAAGATGCCAAAAGAGTTCTGGGCAGAAGTAGTTGATTGTGCAGTATACCTATCAAATAGATGCCCAACGAGAAGCTTGTGGGACAAAATACCTCAAGAAGCATGGAGTGGAAGAAAACCAAGTGCTTATCATTTAAGAGTTTTTGGAAGCATTAGTTATGCACATGTCCCAGATCAAGAGAGATCAAAGCTTTATGATAAAAGCAAGAAATATATTTTCATCGGTTATGATCAGCGCTCCAAAGGCTACAAGCTCTACGATCCAAGTCTTGAAAAAAGAATTATTAACAGAGATGTTGAGTTTGATGAAGAAGATTCTTGGGATTGGAATGATGAAGACCAAAAGAGGTATGAATTCTTTCCTTTATTTGATGAAGAGAATCAAAGTAGAGAACTACAAGAGCCCGTGACACCTCCAAGATCACCAACGATATTAGATACCCCTTCTTCATCAAATTCTAGTGGAAGCTCAAATTCTAGTGGAAGCTCAAGTGAAAGAGAGCCACGCATGAAAAGTCTTCAAGACATTTATGAGGTAACTGAAAATTTAAGTGAAGATTTAACTCTCTTTTGTCACTTTGTCGATTGTAAGCCTTTAGTGTTTGAAGAAGCGGTCAAAGATGAAAAATGGAGAAATGCCATGGATGAAGAGATTGCATCAATTGAGAAAAATGAGACATGGTAGATAGTTACCATTCCGGAAGGCCAAAAGCCCATTGGTGTGAAGTGGGTCTTTAAAGAAAAGAAGAATGCAAAGGGAGAAGTGGAGAAATATAAAGCCAGATTAGTGGCAAAATTATATAGTCAACGTCCAGGTATCGACTATGGTGAAGTATTTGCTTCTGTTGCTCGCTTAGAAACTATACAGTTGATTATTTCACTAGTGACTCAAAAGAAGTGGAAAATTTATGAAATGGATGTCAAATCGGCATTCTTGAATAGAGTTCTCAAAGAAGAAGTCTACATAGAACAACCTCAAGGGTATGTTATCAAGGGCTATGAAGACAAAGTATTGAAGTTGAAGAAAGCGTTGTATGGTTTGAAGCAAGCTCCAAGAGCTTGGAATAGTCGAATTGATAAGTACTTCCTTGAAAATGGATTTACAAAATGCCCATATGAGCACTCTCTCTATGCTAAGGTACGTGAAAATGGAGATGCTTTATTTGTTTGCTTATATGTTGATGATTTGATTTATACGGGAAATAATCGGAGTATGTACAAAGAATTTAAGCAAGCAATGACCAAGGAGTTTGAGAGGACAGATATTGGTTTAAGGTCTTACTATCTTGGCATGGAGATCAATCAAAAAGATGATGACATTTTCATATCTCAAGAATGGTTCGCTAAAGAGATACTAGAAAGGTTCAAGATGGAGCATTGTCAAATTGTGAATACTCCTGTGGCATGTGGAGTGAAATTATCAAAGAATGAGGAAGGAGAGAAAGATGATTCTACAACTTTCAAAAGCCTTGTTGAAAGTTTGAGGTATTTAACTTGCACAAGACTAGATATTTTATTTGCAGTTGGATTGGTTAGTCAATTCATGGAATCACCAACCATTACTCATTTCAAGGCAGCAAAATGAATTCTTCGATATATCAAAGGTACAATGAATTTTGGTTTGCTTTATTCATATTCTGATGAATTTAAGCTTATCGGATATAGCGATAACGATTGGGGTGGAGATATGGATGACCGAAAAAGCACATTGGGTTTTGTTTTCTAAATGGGTAATTCAGCTTTTACATGGAGTTCGAAGAAACAACAAATTGTGACACTATCCACTTGTGAAGCTGAGTATGTTGCTGCTACATCTTATGTAAGTCATGCCATATGGTTGAGAAGACTATTGAAGGAATTGCAAATGACACAAGAGAAAGCTACAGAAATTCTGGTTGACAATAAATTTGCTATTGCGTTGGCAAAGAATCCAGTTTTTCATGGCAGAAGCAAAAATATAGATACAAGGTATCATTTTCTTTGTGGCTGTATCACAAAAAATGTAGTGCAAGTAAAGTATGTGAAGACGGATGATCAAGTTGCTGATATTTTAACAAAGCCTCTCAAATATGACACTTTCAGCAAGTTACGAATGATGCTCGGAGTTACAAGGAATTAAGTTTAAGGGAGGATGTTGAATTAACTTAATTCCATTAACCTATTTAATTTGTGTCTTTTGGTTAATGCATGTTTTGAATAAGTATCTTTGTTAATGTATACCTTTAATATGTTTTTGGTTAAAGTCTATGTAAGGAACTTAACGATATGAGTTTTTCAATTTATGTAATGTTCGCCCAGATCAAGTTGCTCAAACCTTAATTTCTTAACACTATTAGACCTCTTTCACTCACATGTGCTATTCTATGGTGCCAAACTAAAGTTGAATCTTGTTCAACTTTGCTAGCACTAGACGCATCCACTAGGATAATTGTGCCATAAATCATGGATCCTTTACATACTTTCATCTGACCATTTTTAGCTTTAACCATATATTCTAGTGTTCATAGTGAGGTGATATTCCTTCTCAGCTCAAGTATCAATCTAATAATCTTACTTGTCATTTCTACCCTATTTGACATCGTAATCATAACATCTCATACACCTATAACTTTACAAGCTTGATTATCACCTAACAAAATTAATCCACTGTCTAGTCCCTACAGATATCCAACCAGAATCTATTAGGAGTCATGTGCAATGAGGAGAAACTATCAAGAATTTACTCATAAAGTGTGTTGTCAATATGTGTGACAACTTGTACCTTGGTGCGCTCTTACCCTTTAGCAGCTATTGGCACCTCTCCTCCATTGGATTTTCCTTCTTCTTTCTCTCTAGACGATCATCTATATAGGGTGTTCTTCTTTATTACAATAGTAGCACTTCCCTTTATTATATCTAGCCTTGTTCTTTGTCTTTTTATTTGTTAGGTCTACCCTTGACTATTAAACCTGCCATTGGGATTTCTCTCCTTTTAGAATCTATTTCTTTATAATTTAAAAGACTAGAATCTCTTCTAATGTTAGAGTTTTTCTACCTTATTTCTTCGCATCTACAAAATTATGATATGATTGAGGTAAAACATTTGAGGATGATCACTACTTGATCAACATGCTCCACCTCCATACTTTCATTCTCTAAATCCATATAATCTTTTAGAAATGATCTAAATATTGAGCTACTAGTTTATCATTTTTTATTTTAAACCCAAACATTTACTCTTAAAATATATTAAATCACTTATTTCTAACCTTCAGTTAACTTAACCTCCTAGAAACTGCTTTATAATTGCAATTTATTAGCCTCAATAGTAAATATGTAATATCTCAACATTTTATCAGGATTAGAAATATATTATTTATAAATTATGAAAATGTTAGAATAATTTTCTCATGGGATGTAACACCACGATATCCCGTAACGGAATGAAGTCCAAGATAAAGATCCATTGAATGGCAAATCATGGCCCATGGTAGTGTTAGGGATTGATAAGGGTCCAATTGAGATTCAAGGAAGGAATGGATTAAATAGAAAAGAGATAAAATTGAAGATAGACCGTAGTGCGCCTGCCGACCGGCGCCCACGGTTCAGACAGAGCCCCTACCGCACCGACCGCACGCCCAGTTGCTTTGACTGCGCGCCCGCCAATGATGACTACCGTGCCAGCTACCGACCATCGCGCTCAGTGCCGCCTCCCACGTGCCAGCCGTGGCAATTCTTCACCTAACATTGAATTTTTGCATTCTTTTGTATACTTTATGTTTATATGTCCCCTAGAGTTACCTATAAATAAATGGGCAAGACTTCAAATCATAACTTACAACTTGAAATTTGAGAGCATTTTGTTTAGAGATGATTCTCTTCTTGAGTTCTCTTTGAAGACTTGCTTTTCTTCAATTGTTTGCTTGAAGAGATCAAACTTGATAGCTTTAGTTCAACCAACAAGTTTGGTTTGGGTCAAGCTCATTTCTTTGGTAGTTTCGGTTCTTATATCTTCATAGATAACTTGTCAAACTCTTAATCCGTTTGAATATCCAAGGCATCCTGTGAACATTTCACATTGTTGTCGGCTCTCAGATATTTGAGGGTGAAAGTGTGGAGGAGGGTTACTCGGGAATCGGGAGAAGTTATGCTTTGGGAAATTCTACCGTAGGAAAATTCTACAAGAGGTAAGAAATAGGTTGCGGTGGCCAATGGAGGCCCTACATCACGGGATTTTATGTTTTCAATTACTTTAAATTGTTATTGAAAATTCTATTAGAATTATTTGTATAGATTAACAATAAAATAAACGTTGAAAATATCATAAAGATTATCGTTAAAATGATGCTAACATAACTACAAAAATTATCGTTGTAATTAATGCATGAAGTAACAAAGAAAATACTTAAACATAAAAATACATAAACTGCCTTAATTTCATATATGGAATGTTGAATTGCTTTTAATTCCATTGTATTTTTATGAACTGTACATGCATCATGATAAGGCTTATAAAACTGCTGACATATGCATATCATGATAATAAATGAACCAATAAACGTAAATAGGTGTATGACATCAGTGTTGACGCTCCTAATGGATGTATCTCCTCGTCGGAGTGACGCTTAAGCCACAAGATAGTATAATGGATCCAACTTCCCGATATTAATAAGATCTCATACATCTAAACTGTTAAGTGAAACTAAAATGGCATGTAGAGGGGAGCAGTTCTTCTCTAAAAATGATTGCATAAGCATTGCATAGCATATACATTCTATTTCTTGTTGAGCCTCGGCTCATTGTATTACTCGTGATGCAGGTAAATATTATTAATAAAAAAGGAGAAATGCATTGTCAGATGAAATCTTTGATTATCAACTGGAGAAGATCTGATGAGTTATGACTCAAGAAAAATTGGTTATTTTAAATTATGATTTTATTCAATAAATAGTTTGTATAATATGAACTGCATTGTAAATTGTTTAAAATTATGATTTAAATTTATTCTGCTAAGTTACTTTGATTTCTTACTTAACAATACGTTTGAAAAGATTAAAAGAAATTTTTAAATTTTCCATAAATTTTGAATAAAGAAAATTGATTTTTATAAATCGGGGCGCTACAAATGGTATCAGAGCATAACTCGGTTCTGTAGACTCTTCATAACGCAAGACTCATCATGAAATGTTTCTCCAACTGTAAGTAATTTTCTTATAATTTACATTAAATTTTGAATTACCTTATAGTAGGAATGGTTGACTGAGAAACTCAAATCAAATAAATTTATTAACACTTAATGGTGTAATTGTACTGTATAAGTAAGTTTTGTCTAAGGAGACTAGTATTTAATAAGGATCGTTGTGACCGCTCAGTCTTTCTTGAGAAATTACTTGAAAAGAGAATTTTGTCTAAGGAGTCTGCTAAAAGCATTATTTCTTGTGAATTTCCTAATCAGTACTATCCACGTATAAAAAGGAATTAACAATATTCCAATAAAATATGTAGGAATATAGAAATGGCAAGAAGAGCAAGAGGTAACGTAACTATGAACGACGCCCACATGGAACAAGAAAATTTTGAGCCTGTGGGTGCTAATAACCCAAACGAGAATGGAGGAAACAATGCTCTCAATCGTATCACTACAGTAGTAGAAAGACAATCCTACTTTGTGGAACAACAGCTCCAGCTTATGACACGCCTTGTGGGAATGAAAATGGAAATGGAAATGGAAGTGGGAATGAACATTGGAATGACAACCAGCAAGCAATGGCGTTTCTTGAAAAAGCTGGTTGGGAAAAGTTTCTAAAGCTCAAACCTCCTAGTTTTGATGGGAATGTATATGATGTAGCCAAAGCAGAAGAATGGATCTGATCCATTGAAGACATGTTAGAGTATGCTGGCATCGGAGAAATTGAGAAGGTTAAATGTGCCGCATATTTGTTAGTCTAGCACGGGATGTGCAAGACTTTAATTGGAAAACCTTCCAGGAGCAATCCAACAGAAAGTATTTTAACCATACTATAAGAACGCAGAAGATGGTGGAATTCATGAGATGGCGGCAGATGAGGGTAGTGTCTGAATATATCCATAAATTTGAGGCTCCAGGTCGATGTGCTCCACTCTTGGTGTCAACGAAAGAATCCAAAGTTAATCACTTTGTTCAAGGATTAAAAATGGAAATCCTTGATGGTGTCATGATATTATGAACGGAGGATGTCCCTTACACAAAAATTGCTTTAAAAGCTCTGGTGGTGGAGAATGTGAAGACTATGGTAACAAGACAAAAAGAGTTTACTCAAAGACTTTGGAGAAACAATCAAAACACACAACGTGCTGCCCAACCTATTAATAGTGGAGTAAAGAGACCCTCTAGGTTGGATTTACAAACCAGAAAAGATAAGCGTCCGATGATTGAAGCATCCAATCAACCCAAGCCTTGCCTGAAATGTCAGAAAAGCCACTTTGGCCCATGCAAAGTTGGTTCTGCCCTTTGCTTCAAATGTGGAAAACCAGGGCATATTTCCCAATTTTGTTCAGTATTGGACAAAAAATTGGAAGGAGTTGCTCCAAGAGTCTTCTTGTTATTCAGAGACGAGGAAGAATAGATTAAAGAAATGATAAATGAAGCTGTTGACATTGAGGAAATAAGAATCAATGAGGAAGTACCCGCTGTTGTATCAAGTACTCATGACTTTTGATAAGTATGTACCTTTTGTAAAACAATTATCCCTAATCGTTAAATAAAAATGTTTTTGTTCATCCTATCAGGTGTAATTTCTATTAATAGTATTTCTGCATATACCTTATTTGACTCAGGTGTGCTACACACTCATTCATTACAACTGAATTTAGCACCAAAATAGGTTTCCCTTAGAACCTTGCAAGTTGTACCCATAAAATCCAATTACCTTTTGGTAATTATTTGACAGCTTGTGGTATTCTAAAGACCCAAAGTAGTTTAGACTTGGAGCCCTTTATTTCATGCCAATTTAATTATTATGGATCTTAAATGTTACGACATCATCCTAGGTATGGATTAGTTATCTCAACATCAAGCTAATATTGACTGCAAAAAGAAGGAAGTAAATTTTTACTCTCTTGATGGTAATTCGCATATTTTTCGAGGATCTAAGGACAAGAGAAAGTTTGCCATGATATCTACAGTCAAAGTCATACGATTAGTAGAATATGGTTGCGAAGGATTTCTTATCAATGTATTGAACTCTACGGCAAGCTCAAAAACAAAATTAGAAGATGTTGTTGTGGTTCGAGAATTTTCTAATGTCTTTCTTGATGATCTTCCTAGACTACCACCCGATCGAGAGATCGAGTTCATTATTGACTTACACCCCAGTACTGAACCCACTTCTAAGAATCCGCATAGAATGGCGGTGACTGAATTGCGAGAGTTAAAGCTACAGTTGGAAGAATTAGTCAACAAGGGTGTTATTCGACCAAGCTTCTCTTCTTGGGGAGCTCCGATTTTATTTGTCAAGAAGAATGATGGATCTCTACGTATGTGTATTGACTACTATGAACTCAACAACGTGACGATTAAGAACAAATATCTGTTACCAAGGATTGATGTTTTATTTGATCAATTGCAAAGAGCAAGCGTAATTCGGGATACTATTAGATAAAGGTTAAACGAGAGGATATTCTGAAAATAGTTTTCCGGACAAAGTACAGACATTATGAATTCCTTGTGATGTTATTAGGACTGACCAATGCTCTAGTAACATTCATGGATTTAATAAATCAAATTTTCAAGGAATATCTGGATAAGTTCATAATTGTCTTTATTGATGACATCTAATTTATTCACGCTCAGAGGAGGAACATCGAAAACATTTGCGGATTGCTATTTCTATTCGGCCAAATATAGCCTATATGCGAAATTCTCCAAATGCGAATTCTGGCTGAACAAAGTAGGTTGTCTTGGCCACATGATCTCGAAAGAAGGCATCGAGGTTAACCCAACAAAGATTCAAGTAGTAACTGATTGGTCCCAACTAAAGAATGCAAGTGAGATTAGGAGTTTTCTTGGATTAGGAGGCCATTATCAACGTTTTATCAACGGATTTTCAAAGATTGCCTTGCCTTTAATGAGTTTAACAAAGAAAAATGCACAGTTTTTATGGACAAATGAATGCGATGAAAGTTTCCAAGAATTAAAACGTCTATTAACTACTGCTCCTGCTCTGGCACTACCAGTTGAAGAAGAAAATTTTTGTATTTATTGTGATGCATCTAAGTACATCCTCAGTGGTGTACTAATGCAAAACATAAAAGTAATTGCTTATGCATCCAGACAGCTCAAACTACACGAAGTTACTTATCCAACTCATGATTTGGAACTAGCTGTAGTTGTTTTCACTCTCAAGATTTAGAGACATTATTTATATGGACAACAGTGCAATATTTACATTGACCATAAGAGCTTGAAGTACATTTTCACACAAAAGGAGTTAAATATGGGGCAACGGCGCTGGTTGGAATTCGTCAAAGACTATGACTGTGAGATCAAGTATCATCCCAATAAAGTCAATGTTGTGGTTGATGCCCTAAGCTGGAAGCTTACTATTATGAGTATTATATGTAAAGACATGCCTGAGGGACTGATGTGCCCCAAGGTCCTGTCACCTGAGCTCGAGCCAATGGCTCCTTTATTTTCAAACTTTTTTTATTTATTTTGTAGGTGTTTCTTCTCTAGCTAACTTGGAGGAGTGTTTTGATCAATTTCACAAAGAGGATTTGGTACATTTGGACTAGTGGATGTCATGCTTATCATAGAAGAAATTGTGGGCTTTCTTTTTCCCGCCTAGAATCTGACCTCTAGGCGTTCAAGGGTATTTTTGGCAATTGGGAAGACTTCTTTTCACATTTTTTCCTTCATACATTTTGTAGCTAAAATCTAGAGCTTTCCAAAATGGTATTTTTCGTTACGTTTGGTGTTCGTTTGCTATGTCAAACGTCCCATTTTCAGAGGCACAAATCCAACAACAGAATTATTTAGTGTGTTTAATTTTGAGGTCATTTTTGTCATTTTCTGTTTAAGGTTTTATTTGTAATTTGTCTTTTGGGGGCAACCTTGTAATTGTACCATTAGAGAGGTATTTTATCCTCTCTAATGAACCCTAATCAAACTTGATTTCAAATTTTGAAGATTTGAAAAGAAAACCTAGTTTTCTCCCTTGGTGTGAAGACAGCGGAGTTTCCGTTTCCTCTCGGCCACTTCTCCCTTTTGCATCAACCCGATCTTTCTTGTTGCTTCTTAATCGAGTTGATTGGTGCTGCCTCTTCCAAGCCACTCCTCTCTTGTAGTGGTCTATTGTGGAGTGGAGGTAGAAGATGCCACAACCCCCTTGGAGAGTGCCAACCCGATTTGGTGAGGCCAAGCAAAGTCGTCCCCTCTCCCATTGGAGGTGTGCGGACTCCTTGGAGTTCTTTCTATTTTATTTGCTGCAACTACTGAAGGTGTTCTTGCTTTTCTTAAAGCCCTTATTGTTTTCTTGATATTCTGGTTCGTGGGGTTATTTTTTATTAAATTACTTCTGAAGAGTGGTGATTAGTAGATATATATATATATATTCAGCCAAGAAACTATTTTCGCGATATTTCTGTTTTCTGATTTGCGATTGTGTCCGCGATTTGAAGCCTTTTCGTTCGTTATATTGCACTCATCTTTGGCAGAATTAATCTTCATATTGTCATTGATTTAACCTTCAAATTTGGTATTTATTGGCCGTATGGTCGTTGAGTTCTTGACATTTTATTCTGGGTCGACAGAACTGTTTTGTAAAACCCTAATTTCATGTATCTGGTTATTCTAAAGGACTTTTAAGCTGAATTTTTGATATACGTATTCTGTAAGTGTTGTTGCAAGCTCCTCCAAATCTCAGCTCCTAATTCACTACGGTTCATAAGTTATTCACAACTGAAGATTGGTTGTCAGATTGTTGGCACATACATTACCCGAATGCTTCTTTAGCAACTCTTGTGACTTGGTGCACATCATTTGGTATCAGAGCATTGCTCCTCATTTTGTACTCTGCATTTAGTGAACTTAAGCTCTTAGTTTGATGGAGAGAGGCAATAGATATGATTTGACTTGTAGCGAAGAAGAAAATGAGTTCTTAGATTCTATTCCAACTTTCAGTGGGTTAGATTGGCTTGAAGTTTATATGGATTGGGAAGATGAGTTGGAGGAATTTTTTTTAACTCATGAAGTTTCAGATTGGGTAAAAGTTAAGATTGCTTCTTCAAGACTTAAAGGAAAGGCTAACCTTTGGTGGAGAAGAATAAAAGCTGAGAGAAGAGAAGACTGTGAAGAAACAATAAAATCATGGAAATTGATGAATAGAATTTTGAGCAACAAATATGCTCCAAAGATTACGAAGATATTCTCACCTTCTCCACAACCAATCCTATCCAAGAAGAGAGTTTTGAAAAGGCAACAAACCCAAGTGTTGGACATCAAGGATTCCCTGCAACATATAGCTCAACAACTTGGCAAACTAGCAGCTTCAATAAAGTCTGTAAACCCTCAACCTATGCAACCAATCGATCATGATGAAATAGTTGAAGAGCATGTGTGGGTTGAAGAAAAGAAGAATGATAACTCTTTGGTAATGGCTAAAGTTAAGGAAGACTTTGAAGAAGAAGATGTATTTCCACATGAAGGTCCAGTTCTTGAAACTGAATCTCGTATGAAAAAGAAAGTCAGTTTTGGAGAGTTGATTAGCCCGAGTTGCTCCATCCAAACTCTTCCTATTTTAAGAACAATCGAAGAACCACTTCATGAGATGGAGTGTAAAGATATCTCTTTGCCAGCCACTACTGAGAAAGAAGAAGTATAGGACACTAAGATTGAGTTCCATCATACTGATCAACTATTCGAGATAAGTTCAGAGTTACAGACAACGACAGAAAAAGAAGAAGAACATAGAGAAAAGATTGTTTTGCCCAATCCAAGAGTAGACTTCGACTTCATCCACTCATCTTCATTCATTATTCCAGAGTCAGGGTATACAATATGTGACACTCTGCCAGTGATGGTAAAAAGAGAACCATTAGTGTTAAAGAGAGTTCAATGTGAAATTGATGCGTATAGAAGTAAATCGGTGCAAAATAAATTTCTGGGGAAGCAAACTTTTCTTCACCAATGTATAAGCCAAGAAAGGTACACTCCATCAATTTCTTTAATTGATTGGTTCTTTAAAATTGGATGGTTAAGAAATATTGTTATTATTGAATCTGTTATACCACTACTGGATGTTAATGTTGTGGCTACTGTAGTTGATCACTCTTTTAATACTGGAATCTCAATTGGAGTTGATAATCTCAACATGCCTAGTGGTGTAATAGGAAACGAGTTGATGGGCCATCAGAATAAGTGGGATGAGAATTATGTTAACTCTATTTTACTGTTACTGCATCATCTTGTTTCTGATTGTTGTGGATCCAATCCCATTGAGTATGCACCCCAAGAAAGGAACATGGTGTTAAATTCCTTACTTACATGATTCTTTAAAATTGGTTGGATGGAAGATTCCTTTGTTGTTGGTTCTGTTTTTGAATTTTGGAAAGAAAGTTTTGATATTGTGGGTGTGGAACTTCCCTATTATTATAATGGTAGTTCATTGGTGGTTAACAACTTGTGGATGCCTAGTTCTGGAAAAATTTTAACTTGGAAGATTTTTAGTGATGACCTTGATAGCTATTCTTTCGATAGAAGAACAAATTTTAGTTTGAGGGTATCTTTGAGTTTTATTACTATTGATACTGATATGTCTCTCGGACATGAGAGTTGTAAGATCATGAGTTCCGAGGTCATGAATGAAAAGAGATATGCACAACCTGAAATGATGGAGCTGACTCTTGACATCAAGCAACTTTTTTCATTTGATCCAAGAGGAAGATTTGTTGAAGATATTCAAGTATACTCCCTGGATTTGAGAACAAATCCTTTTCAACCCCGGGATTATGATATGCCCCAAGGTCCCGTCACTTGAGCCCGAGCTAAGGGCTCCTTTATTTTCTAACTTTTTTATTTATTTTGTAGGTGTTTCTCCTCTAGCTAACCTGGAGGAGAGTTTTGATCAATTTCACAAAGAGGATTTGGTGCTTTTGGACTAGTGGATGTCATGCTTATCAGAACAAATTGTGGGCTTTCTTTTTCCGCCTAGAATCTGACCTTCGGGCATTCAAGGGTATTTTTGGCAATTGGGAAGACTTCTTTTCACATTTTGTCCTTCATACATTTTGTAGCTGACATCCAGAGCTTTCCAAAATGGTATTTGGCATTACGTTTGGGATTTGTTTGCTATGTCAAAAATCCCATTTGCAGAGGCACAAATCAAACCACGGAATTATTTAGTGTGTTTAATTTTGAGGTCATTTTTGTCATTTTTTGTTTAGGGTTTTATTTGTAATTTGTCTTTTGTGGGCAACCTTGTAATTTTACCATTAGAGAGGTATTTTATCCTCTCTAATGAACCCTAATCGAACTTGATTTGGAATTTTGAAGATTTGAAAAGAAAACCTAGTTTTCTCCTGTGGTGTGAAGACCGAGGAGTTCCCCTTTCCTCTCGGCCACTTCTCCCTTTTGCATCAACTTGATCTTTCTTGTTGCTTCTTGATCGAGTTGATTGGTACTGCCTCTTCCAAGCCCCTCCTCTCTTGTAGTGGTCTATTGTGGAGTGGAGGTAGAAGATGCCACAACCCCCTTGGAGAGTGCCAACCCGATTTGGTGAGGCCAAGCAAAGTCGTCCCCTCTCCCATTGGAGGTGTGCGGACTCCTTGGAGTTCTTTCTATTTTATTTGCTGCAAATACTAAAGGTGTTCTTGCTTTTCTTGAAGCCCCTATTGTTTTCTTGATATTTTGGTTCGTGGGGTTATTTTTTATTAAAGTACTTCTGAAGAGTGGTGATTAGTAGAGATATATATATATATTCAGCCAAGAAACTGTTTTCGCGATATTTTTGTTTTCTGATTTGCGATTGTGTCCGCGATTTGAAGCCTTTTCGTTCGTTATATTGCACTCATCTTTGGCAGAATTAATCTTCATATTGTCATTGATTTAACCTTCAAATTTGGTATTTATTGGCCGTATGGTCGTTGAGTTCTTGACGTTTTATTCCGGGTCGACAGCACTGTTTTGTAAAACCCTAATTTCATGTATCTGGTTATTCTAAAGGACTTTTAAGCTGGATTTTTGATATACGTATTCTGTAAGTGTTGTTGCAAGCTCCTCCAAATCTCAGCTCCTAATTCATTACGGTTAAGAAGTTATTCACAACTGAAGATTGGTTGTCAGATTGTTGGCGCATACATTACCCAGTTGCTTCTTTAGCAACTCTTATGACTTGATGTACTTCAGGGACTCTAGAAAGATGTTCGTGAATTGGATATACACTTAGTACCTGTCACGACCCGAAGACGGGCCTAACAGAACCCGATCACCCAGCCCAAGGCGTGAGTTTTCGCGGAAGACTTATAATATTTAATTCGGCCCAAGATAATATGGGCCTAGGTCCGAGTAGGGATCACGAGAAGATAACAGTGCATAAATTAAAATGAAATCCAAGTATCTATCTGAGGATGGTGGGCAATGCAGAGATTCAACTCTGTCCCCAACACTCTTTGCAAGGACCTCCAAAACATAAACATGAACCTCAGGTCGCGAACTAAACATTACTCAAAGAGTCGTCATGGAGACGAACAACATTCCCAATGTAGAGGTGACTCAACCTCGACAAAGGAAAATTTATTTTAATCATGTGACCATCAAAACAATATGCAATATTTATCCTAACGGTAATAATAGACCTTTAATCTCACTCTTCACCATAAGTAGACCATTATAATCCAAACTTCAACATTACACTGACAGTTGGCAAAACAAGGTACTATTCCAACATTAACCAGTCCTTAATAAGCTTATTACCATGGAATAGATTCCCACCAGTTATTCTGAAAAAAAAAAAAACCATAGCATAATCATATTGAACAATACTTCTCAACTAATAGCAACAAAAACTATCCCCACTCGGGTTCTAATAAACCAACCCGTAAGCATATTGAAAATTTCAAGTTTTCTTAACAACCTAGAGTACAAACAGGTCCTGTTTACATAGTATAATCCTCATAATCTTATCTGAACCGCAGCAAGACAAACAGTGACCAAACTAAAACTCTCAAGTTCATTAATAAAGAGAACAACGAATCCCCAACAGTTTCCCTAGTGAAATTGTAACCAAAATAGAAACCATAATCAACTTAGCACAATACTCTGTGCAATCAAAGCATAACCAACTATTCATCGAGTCTCAGACAAAAATGAACAAGTCTCCAATTTTTCCATGAAACAACAGTTTATCACATACACAACTAAATACGTCCAGCAACAACCTAAACAAATCTCATCATCGAAGCAAAATCTGACATTAAAATAGGAATCCAAAAATCAAAAACCATATTCACCAATGGCAGTGTGCAAAGCATCAAATTGGAATAAAGTGAGCAAACTTGGTCAAAGGATCCACGATGACCCACACCGCATCCAATTTCTCTCCATTTTAAGTTGTTTAACTTTCCCTTTAAATCAAATTACCATGTTGGTGTAACTACTTTGCCCTCTAAAGCAACGATAGTGTGACAACCACATTATACACGACTACACGAGTTATATTGTCCGACTCATGGTACTACAAACTACAGTCTCCAACAATCATAAATCGCTTTCACTTATCCAAAACCAGACAAGCCAGTGACCCCTGAGGCTTTCAACTCAAGGCATCAACTACTACACTCGCCTTTCCCAGATGATAATATAAACTAAAATCATAACCTCCAAGTATTCCATCCAACTGTGTTGTCTTAAATTCAAATCCTTTTAAGTGAAAAGATACTTCAAACCTTTGTAATCCAAAATACTTGGAAGTTTGAACCATACAAATAACACTTCCAGATTTTTAACATAAAAATTATAACTACTAATTCCAAGTCATGTGAATAATTATTTTCATGAGATTTCAACTATGGAAATGCGTAAGCAACCACTTTACCCTGTTGCATCAAGACACATCTAAGTCCAATTCCCGATGCACCCATGAAAACTGCATAAGGCTGCTCACCGTCAGGTACTGCCAAGATAGGTGCACTCATCAGTCCGTTCTTCAATCCCTCAAATGCACTTTGACAGTGGTCATTCCATTCAAATCGTACCCATTTTCTAATCAACTTCGTCAATGGTGCTGCTAACGAAGAAAACTTTTCCACAAACCACTAATGGAAACTACAAGACCAAGAAAATTGCAAATCTCTAACACATTTTCCAAAGGCTGTCACTGTACAACTACCTCGATTTTCGCAAGATTTATCAAAATTCCATCTTTTGAACAATATGCACTAAAAACTTAACATTTAACATCCAAAAGTTACATTTACTCATCTTGGCATATAACTAGTGATCTCTCAAAGTCTGTAACACAAGCTGAAGATGTTCTCAATGCTAACTCTGAGACTTAGAACAAATCAAAACATCATCGTTAAACACCACGACGAACCAATTTAAATAGGGACTAAACCTGGGTCATGAGATCCATAAATGCAACTAAGGCATTAGTCAACTAGAAACTCAAATTGTTTGTACCTCATCCAAAAGGCTATCTTCGGGATATCCTCCTCCCGAATCTTAATTTGATAACAATTAGACCTCAAATCAATATTGGAAAAGTACCGTAATCCACTAAGCTAATCAAACAACTTATCGATCCTAGGCAAAGGATACTTATTCTTTACGGTAACTAAATTCAACTTCCGATAGTCAATGCAAAGTCTCAAAGAACCATTTGCGTCCTTGGCAAACAAAACTGGAGCACCCCACGAAGAGATACCCTCCTGAATAAATCTCTAATCTATCAACTCATACAACTGCTCCATTCAACTACTCCCTTATCTCATTCAACTCTACAGGAGCCATTTTACATGCAGGTATAGAAACTAAGGTAGCGCCCGAAACTAAATCAATACAGAACTCGATCTCATGGTCTGGAGGCAACCCTGGTAACTCATCAGGATACACATCTGGGAACCCTCTCACAACTGAGTCATCCAAATCCTGACCAGCGGTCTCAACCTCATTATTAACCAACCAAAGATTCTCCTATTCTCTTAGTCCACTACGACTACCTAGACATGTCCGCAAAATAGAATTGGTCGTCACCGCACTAGTATCATTGCAATCAACGACAACATGTCCTTGTTTAGAAATAACTATAACTCCCTTTAGATGGCCTTTCACAGTTGCCCTATACTTTATCAACCAATCTATATATAAAATCACATCAAATTGACTTATGGGTAAAACAACCAAATCTGTAGAAAACTTGCAGTCATTAATCACTACGCAGACTGCTCTGCAAACAACAACTACTCCACTCTAGACACCTAGAGGAGTATTAAACATCAACAGAGATTTCCATCTTGGCACTGATCACTAATCCTGGGTCAACTCATGAAAACTTTAGGTCGTAGGCTCATAATGACAACTTACTACTATACTATACCCCTAAATACCTTGACAAAATCTTTCCACTCTATCGACTAGACATCATAACTGAACCTCACAACATTCCACCAACTCAATTTCTCTAGTAATGACTAGTAATACCCACTTGGAACATTTCCAAATTTTGGAGTGCCTCAAAATTCTTCTCCATTTTCTAGAACTAACTCTCCACTCCCATTGGGTTTCCAACACCCTTAAACACGATTCTGAAATTAAACCACTCTTCTTTTTCCCATTTATAAAAAATTTGGGCAGAGTCTCCCTTGTTTCTTTACTCCCCCAAAAGCTACAATCATACATCCTACACAAAATCCCAAGCAATTCCAGTATGATCTATCATTTATTACATCTATCAATTAATTTTATCAAAAAAATTATAATTACTTACATCATATACAGTCATCCAACACAATGTAAATTAACTTACCTTACCCTTTCATAATCGCTACATCTATTACGAACAAAACACATACATTACAATTTCATCTTGCTTTTAACGTGCCCACATACCGTCCGAGCACACGCCAACTGCTTTTTCCATCAATTAATAGTTTAACCTCAACGACTATCCAATTAACCCAATGGCACAAAACAAATTTTCAAATTATCTTTACTTTCGATAAGGGAGATCGGGGTATTGTAGAATTCAATCTATCAAACTCCTAGAAACTCATCACCCTCATTATACCAAGTTCATGTACAGAATTATTACTGGTTCAGTTCTACAAACTATCCCTTATTGCTACATTGGGATCCAAACAACACTCTTCTGATCTGCCACGAGATGTCCTCCTCGATGGCATTTTCAAAATTCAGAGAAAAGCAAATCCAACTTCGTTAGGAAACTTGACTTGTGCACAGTTGTCAAACTCTTATCCTATACCATTAACTTCTCAAGTGATCGCTACTTAGGAATTCGGAACCTTGAGCTCTGATACCATAAAATTCTGTCACGACCCGAAGACGGGCCTAACAGAACCGTCGGGTCAGGCGACCCGATCCTCATAGAGAACCCGATCACCCAGCCCAAGGCGTGAGTTTTCGCGGAAGACTTATAATATTTAATTCGGCCCAAGATAATATGGGCCTAGGTCCGAGTAGGGATCACGAGAAGATAACAGTGCATAAATTAAAATGAAATCCAAGTACTGTGCAACAAATCCAAAACCAACTGTGTTTAAGGTTTACAGACCAAATGTAAATATTCTCACCAAGTAATGATAAACACCACAAATGTAAATAACAGAACACTTCAGCTCCTAATTCTCAGCTGCTCTTGCCTTTACCTAAAGTTTTGGGGGAGGAGTCGTTTGGGGTGAGTGACTAACTCAGTAAAGTATGGCTATACTAAATGCACCTCATGCAAAACTGGTTTTGTACATTTTTCGAGAACAAGGTTATGTTTCATTCTACCGTACATGGATTTTTAAAATCACTTCAAACTCTTTATCATTTTGCCAAACCGACCCAAGGGCCGTCGATGAGGCTTTTATTAAAAATCTTGCTGTATACATAGACAGCTATACCTCGTAAAATAGGTCATCATCGTTTTTCAATTTGAAAACGTCGTCAGTGAAAAGGGGTGGTCACTCATGGACTCACCCGCCACACAACATAGAAGAGGTGGTCACCCGTCGATGACAACACCTTATGAGGCAGGAATAATGACGACGATCCGAAGATTCCGTAAGTCACCCGAGTTGCCGGCGCACCTGGCTGCACGACACAACCCGTATAATCGTATAATCGTGTAATCACATAAAACGGATACAGTTGCTCGCTATATGTGGACTTAGGATAAACAAGTCTCAGCGATTGACAACCGTCTGATCCGTGGGACAAATCCTGGCCAGGTTTAGGGGCTTGCGACCCAAGGAGGCGTCATCACCCTCCCATATGAGGTTTACGACTTTCAGGAGTTTCAACCTGAGGATACGTCACCAATGCCCCACCTATATTTTTCGCACGTCAAACAATCAACCTTCACGCAGCAGAAGGTATCAAAGGGGATGACGGATCCATCCCTCGACATGTGCACAATAAATCTCAAACCATGTACGGAATTAAACTTGAGAAAACATACTACTAATAAAAACGGACGTGCTGTCGAACAGTCCCCGTCATTTTCCAAGTGTGGTAGTCCACAAAATAATTATTTTGGAAAACGGGATAGGATGCAATATAACGCAAGAGGTATAGAAATCCCTACCTCGACGGCGGTCTCGTCATGTTAACCGAAGCAAGCATTTACTGAAGAATTATATCATACTCGTCGAAATTGTCCAAGCCTGACAAATATACAAAAGCGGGAGTTCATAAATTAATCCCAGAAGGTAAGCAAATGACCCTATACCAGTAAATGACTCATCCAATATTCCCAACAAAATCCCCAACTTTATCATTTGGTAAATAATTATATCACCATCCAAACAATACTTAATCCTCAACACATTGTGCTCATTCAAACATTTAGCAATATCACATAATGTTTTCCAAACTTAGACAGAATCGACTGGATCAAATGCATAACTATAATAAAACCTCAACATGGAACATTTAGCATAGTGTGCAATATTCCAACAATTAGAAAAACATGTTCTCAAACTTACAAGATTCATCGTCCAACCAGAATTCCAAATAGTTTTCAACTACGATCCTTTATAGTTATCAACAAACATGACCCATTATCAAGCACCCACATCGAACAATATAAAAGCAGAATCCATGTTCTATTACTGACAGTATCCTCATTAATGCCAATTTAAGAGATTATTACAAGTCCATAGCAAAACATCTCTTCACTTGAGACAACTAATTCCAAACAGATTCTTTATTAACAACTTCATCCGAGACCAATAAGACACAAAGATGACAATTCTTCTTCAGCCACTATTTATCATTACAACAGTTTAAATAGAATCCAACAGAGAGCACATTTAACAAATTTATAAGATCTAATGATTTTCAACATCCACCCAACTTTTATTCTAAAAAGAGCCATGACAATCAAGGCCATAATCCTTTGCATTCTTCACCTCCAACAATGACATTATGAGACTCATAGTCAATGCAGAAATCTAGATTAATCAAGTATAATCCCAACCAGGGAACAAAAATGTTTTCAGCTCTTCACAATGGTTTACGGCAGGACTCAAACAACGAACAAATATTCAGTTAACAACAACAGATTTCCAAGATGTTATGGAGACAGATTCAAACCACCCAAACCATAAACGATTTCAGAGACTAAAAATCGGAATAGAAATATTCAGCTCACCCACTGAACAGAACATAACTACGTTCTGTTCGCTCGCCGGAATCGGAAGAATGGCGAGGCGGACCTTCTGTCGTCGGTGGTCAGAATACTCGTCGCCAAACGGAAAGCACGAACCGTCCGTGCTCAGTGTTCATCGTTCGCAGCTGGAGGGATGGCTCGGAATGCCGAGCTTCTGTTCTCGGTCAACACTCGCTGTCGAGAAGCAACCCAGACGGACTCGTCGGTCGCCGTCCTTCGTCGCCGGAGTCAGCCCTCGCGCAGCTCCTTCTCGTTCGCGAAAATCGCCTGGCCGGCGTCACTCTCTCCCTCTCGATTTCTCTCGGCTGAACGCAGAATAGGGGGAAGAATAAAGAACTTGCCCTATTTTTTTTCCCCCCTTTCTCATACCCTGCTGCGAGCTCCTCTTTCTCTCCCTTCACCTTTCTTCCTTTAGATTTTTTTTTTCCTTTATTTATAAACTTTCTCCCTTTTATTTCCAAGTCTACCCTTTTTTTCTATAACCTGTTTCGTATCTCTTTCCCACTTCTCATTCTTCAATCCTTTATTTATTCTATTCTCATTCTTTTGTTTTTCTTTTTAAAAACTATTTCTTTCCAAAGCAAACTCTTCCTCTTTTCAATTCTTTTATTTCTTTTATTCTTTCTCCTCAAACGGCGCACGTCTCTCTTTCTTTCAAAACCCTTTACCTTCTTTTTTTTTTCAATTACTTTCTTGTCCTTTCTCACACAAACATGCCAACATGGCACTTCTTCATTTAAATTGATTTCTTGTATTCAATTCTTTAATTCATTTATATGTATATACATATACCCCATATACACATCTCATGTAATTCTCAACTTGTTCCAAGTATCGTCGAACGACTTTATAGTTCCAATTTGACTGTCCAACTTCGTTCCTTAATTGAATTCTTTGTTCGGAAAATTTTAATTTCACCGACTTTGACCAGTTGACCAAAATTGCATACGTGGCTGCTACACGACAATTCGGTCAACTTCAACGCCATGACCGATTTTTAATGCGAAAAATTTACACGTGAAATTTCTTATTTAAAAATTTCACGGCTTTTACAGTACCTACTCAGTTGGATATCATTTTGTTAGCATTAATATTGAAGCCTTTCATTTTGGAACAAATTAAAGAGGCCCAACAAGTGGACATCATATGCAAAGATTTTAAGATAAACCCGACGCTAGCAAAGTATAAGAATTATTCCATGTCTACTGATGGAATAGTAAAGTTTAAAGGAAGATGGTTTGTGCCTAGTAATTCACACTTACGGACAACAATCTTACAAGAGGTTCACTCTTCAAGTTTCTCTATTCATCCTGGATGCAATAAGATGTACATGGATCTCAAGACTCATTACTTTTGGCTGACATGAAGTATGATATTGCAAAATATGAAGGAGTATGTCAGGTTTGTCAACAAGTTAAAGCAGAACGTCAGAGACCTAGTGGATTGCTTCAGCCTTTGCCAATACCTGAATGGAAGTGGGAGCATATCACGATGGACTTTATTACTGGTTACCTAGGACTGCCAAAAGGACATGATGTGATCTGGGTAATTGTTGGCAGATTGACCAAAGTCGCTCATTTCTTACCTGTACAGATGACTTATAAGATGAATCAATTTGCCAATTTATATATCAAAAGATCGTTCGACTACATTTTCCATTGTTTCTAATCGAGATTCACATTTCACTTCGGCATTTTGGAAGAGTTTAAATAAGGTCATGGACACGGAATTGAAATTCAGCACTGCTTTTCATCTTCAAACTAATGGTGAAAGTGAGAGGACAATTCAGACTCTAGAGGATATGTTGCGAGCCTGTGTACTTGATTTCCAGATTGGCTGGGGAAAGATACTGCTGTTAGTAGAATTCGCTTATAACAACAGTTTTCATGCCACGATTGGAACGACACTGTACGAGGTATTATATGGTAGGAAGTGTAGATCTCCGTTATATTGGGGGAAAGCAATAGAACTTAAATTTTTCGGCCCTGATATTGTTCAACAAACTGCCGAATCTATTGTTTTCATCCGTGAACATATGCTTTCAGGTCAAAGTCACTAGAAATGTTTTGCAGATCATCGTCGGAGGGACTTGGAATTTAATGAAGGGGATTTAGTTTTTCTAAAAGTGTCGCCTTTCAAAGGAATTATGTGTTTTGGCAAAAAGGGAAAGCTAAGTTTGAGATATATTGGTCTCTTTATGATCACTAAAAGAATGGGGAATGTAGCTTATCAATTGCAATTACCAGCCTCAATGAATAGCATGCACAACGTATTCTATGTTTCAATGTTAAATAAATGTCTGGGTGACCCAACTCTCATATTACCTCCTGATGATGTACAAATCCAGAAGAACCTTAGTTACGAAGAAAGACCTGTGGACTGCAAAGTAAAAGAGCTTCAACACAAGCAGATTCCATTAGTTAAGGTATTATGGCACAGTCATGTAGTTGAAGAAGCTATGTGGGAAAGAGAGGAAGAGATGAAAGCCAAATATCCAAAGTTATTTGATTAGCAAATTTCGAGGACGAAATTATTTGTAACGCCACGATTTATAAAAATCAATTTTCTTTATTCCAATTTTATGGAAAATTAAAAATTTTCTTTTAATCTTTTCAAAATATATTATTAAGTAAGAAATCAGAGTAATTTAGCAGAATAAATTCAAATCATAATTTTAAACAATTTAAAATATAGTCCATATTATACAAACTATTTATTTAATAAAATCATAATTTAAAATAACCAATTTTAAGTGAGCCACAACTCATCAAGTCTTCTCCAGTTGATAACCCAATATTTCATCTGGCAATGCATTCTCATTTTTCACTAATAATATTTACTTGCATCACGAGATTTTATGTTTTCAATTACTTTAAATTGTTGTTGAAAATACTACTGGAATTATTCGAATAGATTACCGATAAAATAAACGTTCAAAATATCATAATGATTATCGTTAAAATGATGTTAACATAACTATAGAAATTATCGTTGTAATTAATGCACGAAATAAATACTTAAACGTAAAAATGAATAAAAATACATAAAATGCCTTAATTTGGGAGAGGATTGTAATATCTCAACATTTTATCGGGATTAGAAATATATTATTTATGAATTTTGAAAATTTTAAAATGATTTTCTCATGGGATGTAACACCTAGATATCCCATAATGAAATGAAGTCCAAGATAAAGACCCATTGAATGACAAGTCATGGCCCATGGTGGTGTTAGGGATTGAGGAGAGTCGAATGGAGGCTCAAGGAATGAATGGATTGAATGGAAAAGGGGTAAAATTGAAGATGGACCGAAGCAACCCACAGCCAAGGACCACTGCGCGTGCCTCCCAGACAGTCACCCAATAGTGCTCCTACCGACCCGTGAGCGCCGTCCAGACAACGCGCCCACCTCACCGACCACGCGCCCGGCTGCCTTGATTGCACGCCTGCCAATGATGACCGTCGCACCAGCTGCCGACTATAGCACCCAGCGCCGCCTCACACGTGCCACCCACGACAAAGTTACGCTTTGGGAAATTCTACCGCAGGAAAATTCTAAATGAGGTAATAAATAGGATGCGGTGGCTAGTGGAGGCCCTGCATCATGAGATTTTATGTTTTCAATTACTTTAAATTATTGTTCAAAATACTATTAGAATTATTCGTATAGATTAACGATAAAATAAACGTTGAAAATATCATAAAGATTATCGCTAAAATGATGTTAACATAACTACAGAAATTATCGTTGTAATTAATGCATGAAATAAGAAAGAAAATACTTAAACATAAAAATGAATAAAAATACATAAACTGCCTGAATTTCATATATGGACTGTTGTATTGCTTTTAATTCCATTGTATTGTTATGAACTGTACATGCATCATGATAGAGCTCATAAAACTGCTGACGTATGCATACCATGGTAATAAATGAACCAATAAACGTAAATAGGTGTATGAGATCAGTGGTGACACCCCTAATGGATGTATCTCCTCGTCGAAGTGATGGTTAAGCCACAAGACAGAATAATGGATCCAACTTCCTAGACTGTTAAGTGAAACTAAAATGGCATGTAGAGGGGATATGTTCTTCTCTAAAAATGACTGCATATGCATTGCATAGCATACACATACATTCTATTTCTTACTGAGCCTCGACTCATTGTATTACTCGTGATGTAGGTAAATATTATTAATGAAAAAGGATAAATGCATTGTGAAATGAAATCTTGGGTTATCAACTGGAGAAGATCTGATGAGTTATGAATCAAGAAAAATTGGTTATTTTAAATTATGATTTTATTTAATAAATAGTTTGTATAATATGAACTGCATTGTAAATTGTTTAAAATTATGATTTAAGTTTATTCCGCTAAGTTACTCTGATTTCCTAGTTAACAATACGTTTGAAAAGATTAAAAGAAAATTTTTAAATTGTCCATAAATTTTGAATAAAGAAAATTGATTTTTATAATTTGGGGCGTTACAACATACCACTCAACCATAGGTTAGCACGTTAGTTAAAAATATGGTAATTATTAATTTAATCTTTGAAATTTAGGGATCCCTTCAACTGAGACCCTAAATCTTAAATTTTCAAATCTAACACCTCAAAGTTTTAAAAGTTATCGTTCAATACTCTCATCGTTATCAATTCTTTAAAATAAGGGCGTGGGATGCACATGGAGTTGGAGAACAAAATCACTCTTCAATCTTCAAGTTCCTTCATCGTTTCCTTATTTTCAACATCCTTTTATGCCTTAGAAACACCATTTGCTATGAACGACTCCTCAGTTTGAGACTCAATTTCAGAGCTCTCATATGTATCGTCAATGGCTAAAATTTGATATTGGTCATCGCCGAAGCCTATCTCCAACTCCACGTGCATCCCACGCCCCTTTTTTAACGAATTGATAACGGTGAGGGTATTGTTCGATAACATCTTAAACCTTGAGGTGTTAGATTTAAAAATTTAAAGCTTAGGGTGTCAGTTGAAAGGATTCCAAACTTCAGGGGCTACATTGAAAATTACCTTAAAAGTAACTGAATCAGTGTAATACTTGAAAATTTTCTACGAATAATTTCATGTGTAATATTATTTTTTTAGAATTTAATGAAGTGACTAACTTTACATTTGGAATTTCTATTATTGTGGCCAATGTCCAAGTTTTGGTGAAAATTACAAATTTATGTAATGGCTTATTGAAGGGTATATTTTAATATATGGAATGAATATTTTTATTTTATTAAGTATATTTTAAAATTATGAAATTTGAGAGTTAAATTGATTGTGGAATGAAGAGTATTGGCGGAAGGGAATGTGTCTGTGTGATGACGTGTCTGCGGAAGCGAAGGTGTCCATGGGATGATATGGATGTGAAAGTGTTTGCGTCCTGCAGCGGAAGTGTTTGCATTCGCAGATACTTTGAAGAACATGTGACCTCACATAAATGGTGTTTGCAGAATGAGGTGTATCTACGAAAGTGTTTGTAACCGTGAAAGTGTTGGTATCTACCACAAAAGTATTGGTGTCTGCGAATGGTTGGTATAGGACGGATATGTGGTTGCACTTGAGTGGTGTTTTCAGAATGAGTGGATATCTGTAGTGCAAGTGTTGGCGTCCGCAGAAGTGTTGGTGTCCGCTAATGTGAAGTCAAACAAGTGAAGTGAAGTTTAAAAAGTGAAGTACGTGGTAGATTATAATTGACAGATGATTTAAGTGGATATTCATAATGGAAGCATTGGTGTTTGCGAATGTGAGGTAAAATCTGTAGTAAAATTTGTGGATGTGGCAGATTGTGATCAATGGATAATGTAAGCGGATATCCGCAGAGGAAGCATTGGTGTTCACAGATGATGTGGAATCCGCGGAAAAAGGTTTGTCCACAGAAAGATATGTGTACGTAGTAGATTGTTATTTCCAAACAATGTAAGAGGTCATCAGTCGTGGAAACGTTGGTGTCTACAGATGAGAAATCCGCGGAGTGAGGTTTGTACGCTGAAAGACTTGTTAACGTAGCATATTGTTATTGGCGGACAAAGTGAGTGGTGTCCGTAGTGAAAACATTGGTGTCCGCAGATGAGGTGAAATCCATATAATGAGGATTGTCTACGAAAAGACATTTGTATGTTGCGAATTGTGATTAGCAGACAATGTAAGTGAATATCTGCAGCGAAAGCGCATGCACTCACAGCAACTATACTGAGCATTTCAAGGTGTGTTTGTTTGTGGATTTTTCAGACTTCAAATGTATTTTCAAATTGTGAATATATTTTCAGATGGTGAATATATTTTCAAACTTCAGAAAAAAATGATTGTTGATCTATAAAAATGAAGATTGGAACGAAATTCTAATTATCCATGTTTTAGGAGTTGTGAGAATTTGCGTTCTTCTTCTCAAGTTCTCTAAAAATACATAATTTGAATTTGTTCATTGTTTATAAGATAAATTACAATGAACAAAATAATGATAAGAATCACTCCAACTAGCACTTTTTTCTCTTCATCTAATCAATAGAGTCACAGTGTAGACTTTAAGGTTGTGGCTTGAGACTGTTGATGGCATCAGGCCATGACCATTGGGGTCGTAGCATTAGAGTAAAATAATTGCCAACAACGGCTTTTTTCAGTGGCCACTATTGCCCATGAATCAAGGCCCACTATCAACCAAAAAAACAACTGTTCTCAATGGCTAAACGACTATTTGACACAGCCATTATAAATTTTTTTTTTGTTTTTGTTTTTAAATTACGGTTTAATTGTCTATAAATACTATTTTATCAATAACACATTACTTATCAATTCTGGCAACTCTGTCAACTCTCATCTTTCAAGTCTTAATTTTTTTAATCCTCTTTCAATTGTCTTGTCTTACAAAAAGTATTTATTAGTTATATTCATTATTCACGTTTGTTGTGTTTGGATGTATTCCTTTTTATTGTGGTTGTTATTAATTTACAAAAAAAATGTTATGGCTAATTTTGAGAACATTAGTGATGATATTAATGTGATGGGATCTATTAAATACGTTCAAACTTTTTTTTTAATAATAAAAACTATGTATTCATAGAAAAATTGTGTATTTAGAAAAAATTATAGTGGTTGTCTTAAAGAAAATCTTACTTGAAATCTAAACTTAGTGGATCTCAACATTAATTAAATTTTTTTTAGACTTTTTTAAAACTACGCAACGGAAGTTTCAACCAAATATCATTTAAATAAACATAAGTATTTATAAAATATTTTTACTTAAATCCTAATAACAATAAACATAACTTTTAATAAAAAACTTCATAACACATTATTAAAATTCTCATTTCTTTCAATCCTCACCCATGGGTGAATTTCGCTTCAAGAATACTTTAGCTTCACCCATGAGAATTCCTTTTCAACTGCACTATCAATTGTTCATATCACCATGTTCCTAAAAGATTTCATTATTACCTACATCACAAAGTTCACTTATGAGCCTAACGCTTAGTAAGAGAAGCATAACATAAAACATGACTATTAGATGCATCATGTAAAAGTCATGTTTTTTTCAGTCAACATTCTTTTTCTTTTACATTCACTTCACATTATGGGTAATTCAATCTAGGGGAGAGAGTCACCCCATTAGGTCCACCTCATGCAGGGCACCCAACTCGAACTCCATCCATAACAACTATTTACATTTATTTTGTTTATCTTTCATTCTTTCTTAAAGAAAATGTTTTTCATGAATGCATAAAACATGCACATAACATAAAGATAAAATCTAATATGTGTGACCCTATTAATAGCATATCATTAACATGACTTATCATAATAGTAACAGAAACAGTAACACAAATCATCAACAATATATTTCAATGTAAATAGTAAACAACCAATATACATCATATCCTCAAATATATTTCATCATAATAGTAACATAAAACAGTGAACAAATCCTCGACATTACATCTCGACGCAAATAATAAACAACCAACATACATCATATCCTCAAACAATACTCGTAGGCATCACAGAATAACATCATAATTCAATCTAACTCTAGCACTATGATGTAGGTCAAAGGCTAAACACAATCAACATCTCTTACCAGAAATCATTAATGAAGGTCTGACTATCCAAACTTTTCCATAAGCTGAGTTTTCCTTAAAATAAATGAAGAGTTGATTAATAAAATAATAAAGTCACTATAGTGAAGCACCAAGGGGTGCCAATGGCTAACAATGGGGGAAAAGGGTGGTTATCAGTTTACGCCAAAATTGGACAACCGAAATGAATTGTCAATAACTTCCACTCCCGATATCCAAATGATGCAAAAATTAGAGAGGAAGTGCAAATAACATAGTAGAAAGGTTCCTCTGAAAATCACAATAAAACTCATTACAATGCAGAAGTTATGCAAATGGAACAATACTACCCGAAAGGGTGCCAATGAGGGTGGTTTTAAGCATCCAAAGGAGTCTGCACCAAAGCTATGATTTCGACCCAAATAACACCAAAATTTAAACACTTTTTCTTTATCTAGTAACCAAACAAACTCCAAAATTCCAAAATGTAACTCGCAATACAAAAATAAGAAAATACCCAAACCTACAAGTTGGTACAAGATTGTCTAAACCGGTAATATTGACTTCAACGGATTTCTTATCCAAGAAACTTCTCCACCTTGCTTCATGATGGTCTTCTAAATCCTCACGTTGGAAACCATCTCTAGATGAGATGATGGAGGGTTTAGTATAAGAGTCTCACTCAAAGACCAAGCAAGCAATCGAGTGAGAAAATTTTTGGATACAAATTCTTGGGTGTTGCCCTAGAAATGTAAGCCGACAGTTTTAAAGAGGAACTCTCAAAAATGAGCTATAGATGGTGATTCAATTCAAAATTATGTCTTCATGCAACCTTAAGGAAGTCTAAATATTTTCTTAAGAGTTGCTCTAAAATGAAAATTACAATTATTACCTCAAGGAAAGAAAACAAGGAAATCAGTACTCGGCTAACACACTAGCCGAGTACAACCAACAACCCAAATTTCTGACAATATTACATCAATCCAAAACTCATCTAATTTCCAACATATCATTCAACATAAAGTAAAGAAACATGTCACATTGATAGAGGAACATAACTTCAGCTTGCTGCCCTCCTTAAGTCTCGGTATTAGAATTACCATCTTTATCCTCGGGTGAAGTTTGTAGCTCTCTATTAAAGGAGCGTTTGACATAGCAAACAAACTTCAAATTTTATGAATAAGCACATTCTATAAACCGTGAAACGTAAGCTACAAATTCCTTGAAGCTTGTATTTTGATAAATGATTGTTCTGTCGGCCTAAAATGCCGATAAGTGCTTGGAGGTCAGATTCTTGGCAGATTTGGGAAGTTCCATTGTACTTGATCTTTCACCTATGTTTTAGTTTGAATATATTAATTTCATAATTGAAGACCTTAATAGCTCTTTCCCCTTGAGTACCTACAAAGAAAACACTCAAAAAATAATTAAAAAAATTTTCTATTTGATCAATTTTGAGAGGATTCCATGGTTCATCATCCTCCCGAGGTGAATGAGGATTTGACCTCAAATACGGGTTGGTCTTCCTTTCTCCTCCATAGTCTTCTTCACCCATATAAGTTGATAATTCTTGGAACATGATATTAGTAAAGACCCAAGAACTTTTGAATGCACAAACTTGCTTTCATCATGAATAAACCATTACAATATTTTTGAAAACCAAATGGATTGTAGTATAAGATCGAATTTCAATTGATTAGCTAAAAGCTTCTTCCTCAAGTGCAATGAAACTAACTTTCCCTTGTTGTAAATCAGAGTATTATCCACCTTAACATAAGCATGGGCATTCCAACTATAGGTAATAAGTTCAACAACAAAAGACTTTCAGATCAACAACTCTCTAATTCCAAAACTAGACATACTAAAGTCGTTAACCTCAATTGAACTACCATCGTACTTTAAGAAGACATCCACAAAAGCATATTCCAAAGTTTCATTCCTAAATGAAATGCTAGTACGCATAATATTAGGACTTTTAAATCATCTAATTTTTAGAAGACAAGTAATCAACTTATTTAACCGTACATACCTTGTTGACATAGCATCGGTAATTTTACTTGTCTCTTCATTCTTGTATTTTATGATGTGAAGAAAGACTTTAAAGATATCCTGAAACTTTGATATCCATTCACAGAGTTGTTCTTCACTTTCAAGGTTTGCAAACACTAAAGTTTCCCTTTTCATGTATATCTTCAAGAATACTTGGTATATGTAGTCGAAGAAGGAAACAATTACTTGTTTAGCCACTTTGATATGCTTCTCAATATTGAGTCACCCAAACTTGTGGGAATTAGGATCCACCATTGTCCCCAAATCAAAATTTTCAACCATATCCATTGAAGACATGTTGACACAACTCTCTCCATCAATGATCATAGAGCAAATTTGATCCTTGTTCAAGCATTGGCTATGACAAATTTTCCCTTTTGAAATTTTTCTCCTTGGGTTTGGAGAGCTAGAGTCTTTTGAAATACCATATGGCGAGATTCCTCTAGAGCATAAAACGCATTCTTATGTTTCTTTTCTCCCTCGTTAGTTGCTGCCATTAAACTATCTCCACTCTCTATATGAACATCTTTGAGGACTTGATCTTTCAAAAAATTTTCTTTGACTACTTGAGTCTCCATCAAGAGTAATGGCCCCTTGTGAGCACAAATAAGTTATTCGTCTAATTTTTCTTCTTTATTAGTTACTACTGCCAAGGAGTCTTCTTTGCTTCATTTATCATCCAAGCATTCCTTTACCCTTTATGATTTTGACATTTTGAAGCATAGTGCCCAAATCTTAGACACTTGGAGTAATGGACATCTCTAGCCCGTGGGCGAGAGGTGTCAAAAATTTTTTTCATCATATTCCAAGTAAGAATTTCATCTTCACCATCATGTAGCCTCTGAGCTTTCAAATTATTCCACCATAATCTTTCATAACCCATAAATTCCAAGGAGGCAAACCTAATTTTTGCTTTATCCAAATATTCATAACAATCAAATACTTTATCTACTTTTTCCAACCAATCCAAAAGCTCAATACCATTGCTGGATCCTCTAAATGGAGGGATATATAATTTCACATACTTCATATCATCAACAAAATTTCAAATATACCTCAGGCTAGGGGAAACACGACTATGAGAATTTTCACTGGAAACCCCATCTTCAACCTCTTCACGGTTTAATCTCTCCCTTCTCTTACCACTATGGCTTCTTGGTCTAGGGGTCCTAGGCCCCCTCACATGCTGATTTCTAGGTTCATCCAACCTTTGAAGCATGTTGAAGCACATGGTATGTAATTCCTCAATTTGGCCTTGTATACTAGAAATAGCCTTATTTGTTGCTTTCTCGGGTACTAGGTGTGTTGGCGGGTTTGTGTCTTTATTGAAAACATTGTTGGCTCCATTTCTTGTATTCATATTCCCAAATAATTTGCACAAAAGCTATGATTGTTGGGGGTAGTTTTAAGCATCCAAAGGAATTTGCACAAAAACTATGATTTGGACCCAAATAACACAAAACTTTACACACTATTTCTTTTTCCAGTGACGAAACAAACTACAAAATTCCATAATCCAATTAGCAATACAAAAATAAGAAAATATCCAAATCTACAAGCTGGTCCAAGATTGTCTAAACTGGAAATTTTGATTTCAACGGATTTCTTATTCAAGAAACCTCTACGCCTTGCTTTACGCTGGTCTTCTAAATCCTCATGTTGGAAAACACCTCTAGATGAGATGATGAAGGATTTAGTGTAAGAGTATCACTCAAAGACCAAGCAAGAAATCGAGTGAGACAATTTTTGGATACAAATTCTTGGGTGTTGCCCTAGAAATGTACGCCGAGGGTTTTAGAGAGAAACTCCAAAAAATGAGCTATAGCTACTGATTCAATTCAAAATTAGATCTTCATACAACCTTAAGCAAGTTTGAATACTTCCTTAAGAGTTGCTCTAAGATGAAAATTACAATTATAACCTCGAGGAAAGAAAACAAGCAAATGAGTACTCGGCTAACACACTAGCCGAGTACAACCAACAATCCAAAGTTCTAACAATGTTATATCAATCCAAAACTCATCTAATTTCCAACATATCATTCAACATAAAGTAAAGAAATATGTCACATTGATGGAGCAACATAACTTTAGCTTGCACCCCTCTTTGAGTCTCGATATTCGAATTTCCATAGTTATCCTCGGGTGAAGTTTGTAGCTCTCTTTTAAAGGAGCGTTTGACATAGCAAACAAACTCCAAATTTTACGAATAAGCACATTCTAGAAACTGTGACACGTCAACTACAAATTTCTTGAAGCTTGCATTTTGATAAAGATTTTTCTGATAGCCCAAAATGCCAACGAGTGCTTGGAGGTCAGATTCTAGGTAGATTTGTGAAATTCCATTGTACTTGATTTTCACCTATGTTTTAGTTTGAATATATTAAGGTCATAATTAAAGATCTTAATAGCCCTCTCCCCTTGAGTACATACAAAAGAAACACTTGAAAAATAATTAAATAATTTTTTCATTTGATCGATCTTGAGAGGATTCTGTGGTGCATCATATGCTCAGTCTGAAAACAACTTCAAAATTCTTACAGTGGAGAACCTACCTTGAGAAGCTTGAAGAAATGATTCTCTCGAGAGCTTGAGAGAATTGTTCTCTCATCCTTGCAGCTCCAGGGTAAATAGGTTTTCCACCTAACCTTTCAATTTATAGACCCATAAACATAGAATTGCAAAGGAGAAAATCTCATGGAAATCATATATTAATTTTATCTTTTTCCAAATAGTCTAAAGATTGAATCGTAGTTTGCAAGTAATATGGAAAAATAACTTATTTGAAATATGCTCAAGCTACAGGGGACGTGTGAACAACCACTGGGGACATCCGCTACAACTTGGTCATCCAATGGCTAATAGCCATGTCATCTCTAACTCTTGTATTCACGATAGTCTAAGCCATTGCGGACGCCAACACTTCTATGGAAGCCAATGATTTCGTGGAAACTCCAATTCGCAGGTCCATCCATCAATCGATGTCTGCCATGTGTGCTTATCCATTACAAAAATACCATCTGCAAATTTCAATGATCCTGCGGACACCACCATCACTGCAAAATCCCTTAAATCCAACAAAAATGTTTCACTTCATCCAAAACTTGCAACAAACTCCTCCTTTTCCATAGAAGCGAACGCTTCTGCTCTAACACTATTAACCGTGGCTCACTAATCTAAATGACACCGTTTCCATCACCTAAAACACTATCGCAAACACAAACGCAATCACAAAAACTTACAATAACCTAAAATGACGATGTTCATATTTACTTAACTCATCTGAATGACATCTTTCCCTTTTGCGGAAGAATTTTTTCTAAATCCAACGATTCACACTCTTTCCGCTAAACCAATCCAACGATCCAATACCCTTCTATGTCCAAGCAGCGTCTAACATTCTAGCAAAAGCATCTTTCTCAAGTCCAATTGTTCATGGTCCTTCCATTAAATTTAATCAAATGGTCTAAGAACCACCTGCATCCAAATGGCATTAAACATTTCCACAAAAACAAATTTCTCCATTGAAATTAATCTCAGTCATTTCTAGATCACATCCAACGGTCCATCTTGCATTCTGTCCTTCCCTACAAGATATTCCCTTAATCCCAAAATATAAATATAAACTTAACCCAATAATTAAAATTTTCCTTACCATTGATTAATACACATTATTGTTTACTAATTCTAATACACTCAGCTTTCCTAATTCCTCAATAATTCCTATTTTATTTTATTTTTTATAAAATAAGATCATTTATTTTAACTTTCCTACTTCCAATATTTATTTAGTAATTCTAATATTTTAAATCCTTCATTAAAATTCTCCAATTGTGACAATAATTAATTTATTTAAATTCTAAACTTTTAGATTATAATTGATATTGCAAATTTTTGGCTATTACAAAATATCCATCAAATAGTAATTTGCACGCACCATCTAGTAGTGGAAATCATTGATCATATGTGTGAGAGTGATGTAGAACACAATTCTGACATAAGTCATCATCAAAACACAATAATTTTCTTTTCTCTTACTTTCATATTTTACTTAATTTTCTATTTTAATTAGCTTTTTATTTTACTTTGTGGCATCTTGTTTTATTTGTTTTATTGTTTAAAAAGTAGGGGAAATGATTTTTTTTATTATTTGGAAACTCCTCCCCAGTTTGCGGGAACATTACAAATCGGGAAGGAATTTCTTCCCCAGTTCACTCCATTTCCTAATTCTATCCTCTCCATCAAATTGAATACTCCACCTTGGTAAGTTCCATCTTTCCCCTCCCTATAATTTAACCTTTATTGGTTAAAGTAATAAAATTTTTTGTTCCAATTGCCGAATCATGAGAGTTCAGAGAGGGAAAAACGTTGGGTTTCAACTGTTGCAATGGAAGCTTTTAAAATAGAAAACTAGTAAGCCATAGGCATGTAAAATTTGATTTTCTCTTTGGCGATTCTCTATTGATTGGTATTCTTGTTTGGATTTTAGAGTAGTGATTCTGGTTTATTGATGATAGAATGCTTGCACAACAAACGGGTGATTGAATCACATTGTTTGCATCGATGGTGGGATGCCAAACCTCGACTCAACAAAAGCTGAGCCACAATGGAAAACTCCTATTTCTTCGGCCATTTGAGCGACTAGTTGAGACAAGGAGTCTCTGTCTAAGAAATTGTCGCAGCCTTAGTATTGGGGACAATGAGGCTGATAATCTTTTGGCCATGGTTTGGCCAGAGATGAAGGTTGTAGTCCGAAAACTGTGTGGGCTATAGTCCAAGACCAAGTGGGCTCGCGGTCTTAGCATGTATGGGCAACAAACCAAAAGCTTCTTTGGTCACAGTACAACCTATTTTGGGCTGCGGTCTAGGGCCTATTTTTGGTGAAACTTTGAGTATTTTCTACCCAATTAATTTTCGGTTAATTTTAAGTGAAATTTGGGGATTTTAATTTTTGAAAAATTAATGCAAAAATTTTATACTTTATTTTTGGATAGGTCCCCAAAAATTAATTTAAAAATTGTAGACTCTAAAATTGGACATTTTGGATAGTTGGGCTTGGGCCAATAATAAGTCCACTTCGAGGTATGAATTTAATTTTATCTGCAACATTGCATAAATTTTTCTAAAATAATATTTTGAAACATATCTCATATAAAATGACGTTTCCAATTTATGGGTCATCTGATTTTATACTATATGTAGTTTTTCGCTACACATATTTTATTAAAACATGTACAAAAAATCATTGAATCAACTTGGCCATGTGAACCAAGTTTGATCAATTCGATTTGAGGTCCTCTTTTACTTTACACACATTCGATCGTGAGAGGATGTGTTTGTTTGTTGTTAACTAGAGTAATGGGGTAGTTCTATGTGTCGTGTTCTAAATTTTAATCATTGTTCTAAATTAATTGTTGAATATAAAATTTGATCCTTATTGAGTTTAGTCAACTCACCCCAATGACACCCTCTTACAGAACTTTATTAATAGGATATTCAATTATCGACCCAGGAGTAAAATTTCGGCAGATATTTTAATTTCTAGCATTCTTAATAAATTTTCCTTGAGAGACATTTCATAAGGTAGACTTTGTTATGGATAACTGTAATTTCTTATTTTACATTTTTATTTCGCATAGTTATTTTTGGATTATATTGCTATACTATTTGCATATCACTTGTTTGACCTGTGTAACTCATATTTTGTCTGGCCCTGGCATGTAATAAATATTTTAAGACTTCCACTACTAATTTATAAAGTTAAAGTAAAAAGGGTCGAGAGATTCAGTTCTTTCACGTTGAGTCGTTCCCTATTTTATCTTAGGTCCCTTGTGGGTCGTGACAGAATTTTTTTGTATTAAAGTCAGGTTACCATCTTGAAAAGTGATATTAATAAGATAGATAGTGTAATAATATACAAGAATTTGCAAATACTGTGCCTAATGGCGTATTCTAACATATCTCATAAGTTTTTCAGATTTTCAAAAATGTCTCCAAGAAGAGTTCCTAGAAACTATACTCCCGAAGTTACTACTGTGCCAATGTCTGGGTTGCAACCTACTAGTCCTCTTGTAGTCATGAGGGACGTGCTTTAAAATTTGTCCTAAAATAGTGAAAACCAAGACCCCGAGTCGTGTCACATGAACTGCTTTATGCAGTTGGGACATATAAACCCACAAGTGTTTGTGGGTAGAGCTAACCCTTAGAATGGTGAAAATTGGTTGAGGGTGATGCAAAAGTATTTGACTGCTATTGGAGTCTTGACAGAATATTGGGTTGGATTTGTGACCTTCAATTTTGAGAAAATGGTCGAAGTCTGGTGGAAGTCACCGAAATTGGATTACCCATGAGATATGATGACATGGACCTAGTTTAAAGTAGTCTTCAGAGATAATTATTGCAACACTGGTCATCATCATAATATGATCAACACTTATCATGACTTGGAGCAGGAGAGTCTTACTGTGACATTTCGTAACTTTTATCGTATAAAAATTTTTCTTTCTTTAAAACATTTGCGTGAGGGAAAACCAAAGTAAACACACAGCGGAAGTCTTAATTGTATAAAACTCAAAGTAAATGAAATGCAGAAGTCTTTTACATTTAAATACCACAAACTAGTAGTTTGTGAACTCATATAGTAATAACTCCATAGTGAACTCATATGCATGAATAATCACAACATGTTGTTAATAATAGGTAATCCAAAACTTATCATCTTACCACCCATTTATATAAATAAAACATAGAACTGATCAAAGACAAAACCTAGAACTCATATACCCTAATACTATCATTCGGCAGAAATTATGGAAAGGGCATCTTACCTAAAGCACCCATGGACAGAGAGCTAAACACAGAAGCAGAACTCCTTCCTGACTTTCCTCCTTTACAAAAACCCCACTCAAACTTCTGACTCTCTCTATCACAAAACCGCAACAGTAGCTTGCAGTTTCCTCTAAAAAACTCACAGCCAGTGGTTCCTACCGGTCACAGACTGCATCGGACTCACTGCACTATCTCTTGATAAATTTCCAAGGAAGTCATAGCAGCTCCTCATGATTTTCAAACACTTCAGAGACTTCCATCTTAGCTTTCACAAGATCCCACTCACAAAATCATAGAACCCTCATAGACCATCTCTCTCCTATTTCTCATAGCCCTCTCTTGTTTCTTCAGTTTCTCCTCTCACTGTCTGCATCTCATGCACCAATCCAAATCAATGAACAGCTGAATTCCAAATCATCGGCCAATCGTGCTAGACGATCGACTCTTTGGATGAATAGCCGGTACTTCCAATCAATCGTCCGCAGTTTATTTCTTCATAATATATATATATGCACATTGTAACCATAATGTGACCGCCATGATCAATCCACGATTTATATATATATATATATTGTAGGATTGAAATTAACCTAAGAGGGGGGGAGGGGGGTGGGTGAATTGGGTTTATTAACTTTTTCGTGCGATTATAAATTTTCTAACCAATAGCAAATTTATCACAATAAAGAAATTAAATAACCACAATGATAACAATAAGCTAAGGAGTAGGGTTAGAGAATTCGACATCGAGTTGTTAATGCAGTTCGGCCAAGCACGCCTACGTCCGCGCTTCAAGGTTCTCCCTTGAAGGTATATTCCACAAACCGCGTCTAATTGCAAGTGATTGATCTTGAACGGGTGTCAATCCTACTATTACAACAAACTAATTCTTAGGGTGTTACCCTTTTCTCTCGATCAAAATTTTCTCTCGGAAAATCCTGAAGCTCACAAATATAACAATCCTCACAACAACACAAATGATTATACTCTACCACTTTGGAGGGCTTGTTTACTACTCAATTTTATGCACAATAGTTAAGTCGAAAATTTGGCAGAGCTTCGTTTAATATTGCTTGGTGTATGGTCTTCCTCGAAGTCCATATATTTATAGATTTTCACAGTGCAGACGTCCTAAACCCCTTTAGGATCTGAATGTTGGAAAATAGGCGTTACATAATTCTGGGCAATTGTAGATGCCACGTCATCGTCCACATCGTCCGCCCGATCGTCCGAATTGGACAGATTCATTCGAACGCAAGATTTTTTCGTCTGCAGTCGTCTGTTGTCATCCGCATCATCATGCTTCACTTAGGGATGCCAAAACATCGTCCTCAGCTTCATTTCAAGTCCGCACTTCGGAAGAGTTGAGGACGCCATTCGTCGTCCGCATGTAGCTTCCAAATTTTCCATCAAAATGGACAGATTCATTCGGACGCTGGCATTTCGCATCTGCAGTCATCCGCACCTACACAGTCCATCTGGGGACACTGAATGGCATCCTCAGTTTCAACTGAGGACGCTGAAATGTCCTCTTGTGGACGACTCTGTGTTGTCCGCCTCTAGTCCGCACATACCTAGCCCACTTTGTAGTTGCACGAGACACATCCTCTAAGTCACAAGAACCTTCATTTCTACTGCATAGACTTAGAACAACATATTAAACATTACCAATACCCTTGATCAAGGGTATTTCCAACTTAAGAGATTAATAAGAGATTTATAAATTCAACGAATAAACAACTTTTACACTTTAATTATATTACTCATCATCAAAATATAAATTTTCCTAACACACTTAGGCTAACATATATATCATCCAAACTATCTTTAAATTTATACTATATGTTCCACTATTCTTCCTTCACTTTTATCCAAGTCAATTTCCAATAATTGTTAAAAACCTTATTATTCTCAACCTTTAAATCCTTACTATATCCATACTATATTCAAATATATCCAAATATATTTTCTCTAATGAATACCTTCAATAAAAGCATTTATACATCACCTCCAATTTCACAAACTATAATTCACTAATCCAGTTCTAACATCATCATACCTAACTTCAATATCCCTGAACAATTCTCCAATAACCTTAATCATTCTCCTAAGCTAAATAATTTGGGTATCATGGTTCACTTTATCCAAACATATTTCACTTCACCAATATTTTAGTCATCCATTTTAGCTCCAAATATCCTTGAATTATCACTGAAGTCGTATGTTTAGCATAATGAAAATTTTGGAAATTACACTTATTATGCTGGAATATTATGTCTAATTTATGGAACTATCACAATATATTATAGAGATGAATCTAATTGATAAGATGGTAAAGTTCAGGAAACATGTGAAGTCTAAGATCCGACTTCAGTTATCAATTATGGAGTTTAATTTTATTTCAGATGTGGTTGTTGCTACTCAGCGAGTTGAAGCTGATTTAATTGAATAGTTTGGTGAATATAAAGGAAAGTCAAAGAAAGAACAACAAATGGGTGGTAAGATGACCAAGAAAGATAAGAATAAGGGAGGACACACTCATAATGGAGCTAGCGGACAGTCCAATTAAACTCCTTATGCTGGTGGGTGTTCAGGTTTTTATGTTTGTCATGTCTATGGATAACCTAGACATTTAAGGAGGAACTGCCTAGTGAATTCTAGACCAACTCAGACTAATTCTGCACCTACATAATCAGTTCCTTTTAAACCTAGTCTTAGAGCTGGTAGAGGATTTTCTAGATAAAATCAGCATAGTTATTACAAACAGTAGAGTTTTACTTCACCACAACCAAATGGTTATAGGTTGCCATTTCAGCAACAGTATCAGCTTATTGGTGCCAACTTTTAGAGGTCTACTAGATATCAGCAGAGTTATGCAACTAGTACCACTACTGTAGGATCTAATAGTCAAGTGGCTGGTGCTTTTCCTAGTTCATTGAGAGATGATTTTGGTGGCAATAAGAAGGGTAAAGTAAAGATGACTGGCCAAGCTTATGCAGTTTTAGGATCTGAGCTTATTCATCAGCCCATCAGGGCGTCATTGATGGTACATTGCCTTTATTTAATACTATGGAGCATGTATTGTTTGACACTGGTGCTACGCATTTGTTTGTTTTTGCATCTATTGTTCGTGTTATGGGTGTGACTATAGAGAAACTAGAAAATTCCTTGATTTTTAGTACGCCGATGAATAAGAGATATGAAATGTATCTCGTTATCCAATTTGCTGCCTTACTATTGACGGGCATGAACTATCAGTTTGATGTAATCTTAGGTATGGATTGGTTGAGCCTATATAAAGCTAAGATTGATTGTGATCAGAAAATATCACCCTTACATTAGAAGACGGAAAAAATACGGTGCATCCATGTACTACCCACATATTTCCTATTGATCCTATACTGCGAGTCTATTTTGGTGGTCGGAGGAGATTGAAGTTTTATGGGAGTGTTTTTCCTATTAGCTGTGACCTTATTACGGTCAGATAAGATTTTGATTTATCAATGGTTTGTGGTTGCCCTAATGTTTTTTCTAAGGTTTTTTCTGGGTTGTCACCATAGTGCGAGGTTGAGTTTTGCATTGATTTGGTGCCCGACACTGCTCCAATTTTGATTGCTATGTACCACATGACTCCAGCTAAATTGAATGAATTAAAAACTTAGTTGAATGATTTATTGCAAAAAGGGTTTATTCAGAATAGTATTTGGCTATGGGGTGTACCGGTCATATTTGCAAAGAAGCATGATGGTTTGCTTCACCTATACATTGATTACTAGAAGTTGAATTATGTGATAGTCAAGAACAAATGTTTGTTGCCGAGAATTAACAACTTGTTTGACTATCTGGGAGGATCTATGTACTTCTCAAAGATTGATTTGAGATCTAGTTATCATCAATTGAAGATTCATAAAGAAGATATTCATAAGACAGCTTTTCATACTCGTTATGGACACTTTGAATTTATGGTGCTACTGTTTTGATTGACTAATGCATCCGCTGCTTTTATATATATTATGAACCAACTCTTTATGCTTTATCTTCACCAGTTCATGGTTTTCTTCATTGATGATATTCTGATATATTCTCATGCACTAGATGAGCATATGGAGCATTTAAGAATCGTTTTGCAGACGTTGCATGAACATCAATTGCATGCAAAGCAGGAAAAATGCAATTTTTAGATGACTAAGGTGAAATTTTTGGGCCATGTTCTTTCTCAAAATTGAATTTTAGCGGATCTAGCTAAGGTTGAGGCTGTGTTATTTTGGAAGCCACCCAAAAATATTACTGAGGTCCGTTGTTTCTTGGGTTTAGCTGGTTATTATCGCCGATTTGAGTAAAATTTTTCTTCAATTGTTATGCTTCTAACACAATTGATCAGAAAAGACATGAAATTTAATTGGAACGAAAAGTGTCAAAGAACTTTTGATGAATTCAAGCAGAGGTTGACTACTGCTTCAGTTTTGGTAGTGCCTGATGAGAGTTTGTCTTATGTAGTTTATATGGATGCATTAGAAATTGGTTTGGGTTGCATTATGATGCAGTAGAATAATGTGATAGCTTATTCATCTCAACAGTTAAAGATGCACGAGAGGAATTACCTTACTCATGAGCTAGAGCTTGTGGCTACTATCTTTGCTTTGAAGATTTTGCAAGTTATTTGTATTGTGCTAAATTTGAAGTATTTTTGGATCAAAAGAGTTTAAAGTACCTTTTCTCACAGCGTGATTTTAATCTCTGACAACGCCGATGGGTGCAATATATAGAGGACTATGACTTTTCTCTAGAATATCATCTTGAAAAGGCTAATACTGTGGTCGATGCCTTGAGGCATTATCCTCAAGGGTCTCTTTCCTATCTTGTGTTGGATTATTGGAAGAGAAGTTAATTATTGGAGATTATGAGCTACAGTACCAGGAGAATGGTCAAACAGTTCAAGTTTTTAATTTAGTAGTGACTCCTACACTTTTGCAACATGTGAAAGACTTGCAAAAGTTTGATAATATGTTGAAAGAAAGATTCGAGAAAATTCAAACAAGTGAGCAATTTGATGGTTGAAAGATTATTTTTGATGGATTCCTATTTTTCAAGAATCGCATTGTGATCTCCTGTGATTTGGATTTGAGGTAGGCAATCTTTAAAATCCATAATCTTTAGATTTTATGTCTTTTTATGAGTAAATATTTTGCTTTAACCAAGTCAAATTATCTTGTGTTGACTAGATCATTGCCACATGTCGTGGGTATTTGGCCATGTGTGAAAGAAGTCTAGCCAATGGTCAAGAAACGTGTTTTGTGTTCTGCTGTGGCCCAAAGTTGCAAAATTTTGTGTTCGGTAAGTTCTTGTTCCCTTAGATCAAGTTCTGTGTTTATTCAAATTGAGATTTAAAGATTTTATTTAATATTTATAATATATTAATTTATATTATATATATTAAATAAAATAATTAAATTTTAATTTTATTTTTTATTTTTATGTAAAGGAGAAATCTTCTCCTTTCACGAGAAAGCTTCTTAGCCAAAGGGAGAAAGACAGGAGGAGAAGGGGGAGATTCGGCAAGCAATCCTCACCATTTTTTTGCCCAATTCATGTTCGTGTCGTCCCGATCTCCTTCTTTTGTGTGAAGACGTTTTGTGGGTAAGTTTGTTTTTTGCTTCATTTTTCCTTTTGAAAATTTTGATTTTTGTCGGCATTGGATTCGAGGTTGGAAACTCAAATCCGAGGGAAATTTCTAGTTTATATTGCTAGAATTTGTAATGACCCATTTTTCCTTTACTTTCAACATTGTGATTGAAAACACATTTGCTTTGTAAAACACATAACGGAAGATTTTCATTACGAAAAATAGATAGAATTTAAAACTTTTCTTTTTAATAAAAGCTTTCCAATAGAGTGCGTAGCAGAAGACTTTACATTTTAATATAAATCATGTTCCTTAATGTTATTATGATGTAAACATTTATTCTATATTATGAACATAACATATCCATTATCACAAACCATATTTTAAAAAAGTGTAGAAAACAGATATCAAGTGTTTCTTAAAATCTGTTCCTAAACCCTTATACAAGTATTAAAATAAAATGTGTAAAACATGTTATTTCGAGCCATAACCCACCGGTCAATTCGCCAACAACGCAAAATACTAAACATAGCAATACTCCATCAGTTGCTGCATCCTCCTTATCTTCATTTCACAAGCCATCATCCACAAATATGATCCTCACCTACATCACAAGACATAAACTATGAGTCTAATGGTCAGTAAGAGATAGAAATATGTTATGCTCATGCTATACTTCGTTAAAAAACATGTGCAGTTTCTAATTTCAATTTTTCCTTTACCTCCAACTTTACATTCACTTAACCATCCATGCATTGGAGGTATAAGAGAGAGTGACCCTCATGATCCACTTAGGACCGCCATCAAAAACCCTATACCTCACAACATCTATTTACGTTTATTCTATTTTTCCTTTAGTTCCACTTACTCATCCAGGCGCTACAGGTATAATCGTACAAGGGAGAGTGACACCTCTTGACCCACATGGGGTAGCCATCTCTAGAACCCATACCTCGTAGTGTCTATGTATGTTTATTTCCATATAATGCTACTTTCCTTTATTTTTTTAAATATGCATAAAATATTTTCGTACATTTTCATGAAAACCATGATGCATGATAGTGCATATTATCAATACAATGCACCTATCATCTACACATTTCATAACATAGCAGCATTTTATATTTCTTCTTTATCTTATCATTAACAATCAACATTTTAGTCTTTTAACTAGATCAATACTACGTTTATATGTTCTTAGCATACTAATCACATGATAGCATATAATTAATCACATCAAGTCATAATAGTATCCTTATATATTCAACATATCAAACAATTTCTAAATTATTGTGATGTAAGTCAAAGGGCCAAGAACACACAATATCTCTTACCTTAGATCTTCAATGTAGTTTAGCACTTAGAGTTATCTTCTTAAGTAACAACACCTTCAAAATTAATAAAACTTCCATCAATAACTATTCAATGCATATAACACCAAATTATACATAAACACAATCTTTTCCCAAATCTTTATCCATCTTTAACTATCCATAACTTTCTCCATACTTAACCAAATTTGTTAATTCCAAAACCTATCTCTTTCTTAAGGCATCCTTTATAACATGTGTAACGACCCCATTTTTTGTAAATCCTATAAAATGCATGAAATTTAAAACTTTTAAAAGACCATTGAAATCGCTTCTAAAACAATTATCAGAGTGTGTCTAAATCGGACCGCTACCAACCTTTCCCAAACCTTGGTATACTGTGAAGTGTCACAGTTATAAAAAAATCATTTGTAAAACATAGTGGAAGCGTTATAAAATCATTTATTTAAAGCATTGCGGAAGCGTAAATCGTTTATAAAATCTTTTGTTTTGCTCTATTGACACTAAACAATTAAATGTACTTTAATTACAAACCATTTTCTCTTTTACTCACTTAGCCTGGACAACCACAAGCTCCTTCACGTACAAATCCTTCATCATTTCTTTAATATTTGTTCGTCGTCTTTCACATTGATTCCTAATTCCGTGCATTTATTCTACGTACAAGTACCTACACCTACACCACAAATAAACTGTAAGCCCAACGGCTTGGTAAGGAAAAGGGTTTAATACAACGTGATATGCCACTTTAGTCCGTTTTGGAATGGGGGCCACCCAAACCAATCCTTTCATTAAGCCATTTATTTGGAGGGTTCACTTATGCATGTGTGAGTACCACCTCAAGGTGGCACTCCCTATTGGTTTCTATTAGCATGATGCATGACCATACAATCTCAACCTAACATGTTGCATGATACTTTATGACGTAACATTAACAAAAATTGAAGTGCTCATTAAAATACAAGTAAATGTAATTGAAATTGGAGAAATTGAAAGCGCACAGAAATGTAAACAACCAATAATTGAATAATGCATATCGTAGAAAGTAATTGACAATCATATTGAAATGAAAGCAAGCTATAATTCAAATTGTGCATATAGTAATTAACAGTAATTGAAAGTAAATGAGCAGTAAAGAGACGGTAAGGTAGACATGCGATGAATTACAATTAACTAAAAATGCTCGATAAACTAAGTTAAACTAAACATGCTCAGACACTTAGTAAGATTAAACTAACATGTTCATAGTTAATAATTTAAATGGAAACATACTTTAGACAATAAATAATTGAAGATAGGAAATGTGCTTATAAATACGTAATTCTTATTCTAATTGATTAAGCATGCTTTTATTCTAATTAATTAAAATACTACAATTAATAGTCTACCTAGTTAATTACATGCTCTAGATGATTACTTACTCAAGAAAGAATTACAATTATTATCCTAGATGATTTAAATATGCTTTTGTTCTAGTTAGTTGATTAAACATGCTAACTAGCCGTGTTCAAGTTTAGTAAATTACTAGTTACTTCATTCTCATTAATTACATGCTCAAAGTCTAGTTAATTGAACATGCTCGGATTGATTATAGTTAATTAACTAATTAACCATGGCATACCTAGTTAATCCACATGCTAGTTAGTTAATTAAATGTGCTAATTATTCTAGTTATTAACATGCCATAATTAATCATGCTAATTAAACGTGCTTAAGTAAGTGAACATGCTATTATGCTAGTTAGTTTATTTACACATGCTAGTTAATCGATTTAGTCTATTTACATGCTCAACTAATTAGTTAATTAACATGCTCCAGGATTAGTTATTACTTAAACAGCTAGCTAAACATGCTTGACTCAATTATTTAAAGACTAGTTCATTAATTAGTTAATTAAACATGCTTATATTTACTTAGTGAATTAAACATGCTTGTAGTTAATAACTAATTAGCAAGTAAACAATAATGAAAATGTAACAGCTTGTGGTTAATAACTAAACAACAAGTAAACATTTAAACACAACATAGGACTCTTATCTCATTTTCAGACTTCACATAATCATTTATCATTCCCTTGTTCCACTTCCATTTTAACCATCACTATCGATTGCAAGAATAATTTGCAATAAGGGAAATATTTGCAGGAAATTAACAAACAATGGAAATCACGGAGCAAACAATAACAAAGGAACTAACTACCAAGTATCAATCATAAAGATATCAACACAAGAACAGAACTAAGAATCCAAGGAATACTACAAAGCATAAATAAATCTACACTATCATCAACACATGAAATACCTACAACAAGGAAATCAACAAAGGAAATACAGCAGGTAATTATCCAAGGAACCATCACCTAAGAATATCCACTAACAACAAACATTATCATTATCAACTTATTTAGCTAACAAGTATAGCATAAGGGAATTTACAGCGAACTCAATGTAAACTCACACTCACTAATTGTGGTGTAAGGCCTCCACAGATCAAGAAACCCCTATTTCCTTACCACTATGACGAAGCTACACTCAGGAACAACAACTCCACAGCTACAGGCGACTCCTCAGCTCACGGCAACTCCAGCAGCTTCAGCGAGGACAACAGCTCCAGCTCTCATGGCAGTTCCAAGCTCACGAACAGAGACCTCACATTCAGTAGCTTTCGCAGCTCACCTTCAACCTCACTCACGTTTCACACTCAACCCACCAAGGCCAACCCATACTTCACTTAATCTGAAACTCACTCTCAGTTTCTCACTCGGACACTCCCTCTCTCATAGGCATTCCACACATAGAAAGGGAAAAAGGCTGGGAGAGGAGAAACGTTGGACTCTCCAAATGGCAGAAAGGGGAGAGGGATATTACCTAGATGGAGGAGACAAGAAGGGACGCCTAGGGGAGGAGAGGTTGGCTCTACATGGGCTATGGCGTCCTAGTGTCTCCTAGAGAAATCCTGGCTAAAAGGACGAGGATCTAATATTTTATGTCCTAATTTTGCGTAGTTCTGGGCTATGTCGGATGAGTGCGGATGTACTGGTCTAGTCCGCATTTGTTTGTAAGTGTAAAATCCTTAAGGCTAAATTGCTTCCTTGGAGGAGAACTAGCGTCCTCGTCCTGTTCGTACTATCCATAGATGACGTTCGGACGTGTTTTGGCATCTGCATGAAGCGTCTGCACGCGTCCAAATCTGTCCATAAATTGGATAGAGTCAATTTGGACGCACCTAATCCACATCTGCATTCATGTGTATGCATCCAAAATTGTCCAAGGTTTGGATAAATGCAATGCGGACGAAGCCACCCGCGTCCGCATATGTCTAGACTCATCCAGAACTATCTAGGATTTGGACAGATTCGATCCAGACGCAGCCACCTGCGTCCGCATCATCCGGACATCATCCGCAACTCCACAACACAGTGAAGTCAGGACACGAAATCGCATTCTGAGTCGTCCCAAGGCTAAGGGTCACATGCAATGCACTTGCGTCTCGTCCGCAAGTTGTCTGCATTCGTCTGAAAGTCAACATTCAGATGCATTAGGACATAATTTCTCATCCTGGTGCATCCCAAGCGTTGGGCATGCCACGCAATGCACTTACGGATGATATAACTCGTCCGCATGTCATCCGTGGGCATCCGAAAATGCCTTGGACGACCTTTCATCATATTTTTCCCACTTAGCATTTTTCCCCTAATATTTTTTCCATAAATACATGTCATAAAATGACACATATAAAGATGTAACGTAATGTCCTAACTACCCGATCCTTTAGTTACATTGCATACATGGGGAAAATGAAATAGAAATACTCCTACAGTTAACGCTCTGAACACGTCCTCGGTAATATCCCGATAATTATCCCACTTAAAAAGTCAAGGTGTTACAACATGCTTACTTGATTTCACTTTAAAAATTCATGAAGATAGGTAACATACATCAAACAGCCTAACCCCCCGATTACACTATTTCCTTCACTTTCACTTCTTCTTTCCACTACAACTTCTATAATCTTATTGAATTCTTAAGAAAATCATGATATAACTCTTGATACCTTTGAAGTTCCAAGAGGAAGAGAGGAAGAAAGCTCTTGAGAGCTTCTTGAGAAATTTTCCTTCCTTTGAAGATTTCTCAAGTCTTTATCTTCATATGGAAAACCTTTTCTCTCGCATCAAGTTGGAGGTGTGCCTCAAATAGGCATGCAAATGAGTGAGCTACCCCCCAAACCACCAACCAAATCATAGCATCACTCTTTAATTCAGGTGACCTTTCGTATTAGGGGTTGACCACCTTTCATTTGTCGGTTGACCGCAAATCTACCAGAGAATCACATATTTCAATCTATCCTATTTTTGGTCGACTACCCACATAGTTCTTATCGACCACAAAATAGCCAGAGAACACCCATATTTCATTCTATACATAGTCCGATCGATCAACCAGCATAGCTGATTGACCACCCCCTGCCAAACTACTATAATTATAAGAAATTCCTCTTCTCCCAACAGCCTTAAACCTAAGTCATAAAACCAATTCCAATAATCATCAACTATCATTATTATTTCACCTTAGAATTAATATAATCAGAATTTGGGGTACTACAAAATTGGAGTCTATGCAGGGTTTTTTGTCATTGAAAGGCAAAAATTAGGAGAAAACGACATGTTTTCTATCGAACAACTGCGCCCAAACACTATCTCAGTCGACCACTGCGAGACTTTGGCTAACCATGGATGGTCCAAGGGCTGTGTTGGTGTCCGCAGTGGTCGACCACTACCGTTCATGTGGTCGACCGCAGCTGTTGGGTCGATTGCGAACGTAGGTCCAGTTGACTGTGGTCTTGTTGGTCGATCGCAGTTTTGTTTTTGGTCAACCGCAAACTGGGTAGTTTGTGAATGAATGATCCCAGGTCAACCGCAGGAGATCCTTGATTAATCGCATAGTGTAAATTGTCACTTTTTTTTAGTCTTTTGCATGTCGATTGGGTTCCTAGAAATGGTATAGGACCTTTCCACTATTTGCCTTTTCATTAATGAAGCAAATTCTTTGTCCGTTATCATGGTTTTAGGCCCAGTTAAGTTTATGGATTTCGAGTCGATCCCCAATAAAGTCATACTTGAGTGACTTTAGCTAAGTCTCCTTAACTGTTGAGTCTTAGATTGTTGCAGGCATGTCTTATCAACTGTTGCGAGGTTTTAGTTGATCGTCGACACTGAATGGTCTTGGTTTACCTTTGCTTTACCTCGTTCATTGTTATGTGGTTTTGGTTGACAACCATTGTGACTTATTGACTATGGTTGGGTTTGAATGGCTCCAGTCATGTCTTATCAACTACTGTAGGGTCGAACGTTGTTATACTTTATGCCGACCATCTGTTTGTTTCTCAAAGTTGGGTTTAGCAAACTTCATTCGACTTCACAAGCCATATTTTGGTTTTTAGTCTTGTTTTGTGCTTCAGTCTAGGACTCTTAATGTATTTCTAGATTTGATTTCCGATTTGGGACTAGTTGTTGTCACTAGAGCCCATCTTGGATTCCTAGTCTTGAATTGAGACTTATCTATTATCGCTCATGCGATGGTTAGGATTTTGACATCTGTCTTGTTATAGGATCTAGAGATATCACTATTTTTTACCCTCACTTCCAATACCGCGTGGAGCATACTAGTGGGTAAGGTTGTCATGGTCATCATCGAAGTAGAGATTTTTATACTTTATGCATTGCATTGCATCGCGATTTTCAAACTGATATTTTATGGGATACCACACTTGAAAACTCAACGGGAACTGTTTGACAGCATGTCCGTTTTTACGTATACAAATATTTTCTCACGTTTACTTTATCGTACATGGTATACTATTTTATATTCTGTGGTTATATTGGAAGGATGAATCTTGAAGATGCTTTAGGTGATTCTAGTGTTAGCCTTTTTGTTAGGCTAAGTTTTATTTTGATGATGACTAAATTGTTGGTTAATTTAATAAATCTATTAGTTGTATTTTGTATTTTACGAATATTATTCTTATCATTTTTATCATAATATTTATATCCGTGTTTATTGAAAATACCCTCAAAATAGGTATTATTAATGTGCTGACATGTTTATTTGAGTCCATGTGGTGTGGCATATCATTTTAGGACTCAATATAGATTAGGGTTTATTTTAGAGTGAAGTGGGGATGAGATTACGGAAGAGAAAACGCGTCCTAATCTATTTTGTGGTCTTTCGGACGAGTACGGACGACTGTGGACGAAGATGCCCCGCGTGCGCTTTGAATTTGTAATATTTCTGGACATTTTTGGGACATTTTCAGGACATTTCGGACGCATGCGGATGAGTGCGGACAAGCTCATACACGTCTGCTTTGAATCTGTAATTTTCAAGGTGCATTTTGGATGAGTGCGGATGCGAGCTGGGGATGAGAATCTGCGTCCTAAACTGCTGAACAGTGAGGTTGCAGATGAGTGCGGATGCATGTGAATGAGGGGCTTTGCGTCCTAAAGTCCAAATTTCTGCATAATGGCTATATTTTCAACGGACGGATTTCAACGGATATTTTCCAACGGCTACAAGCGGACGTCCGAAACTAGGTGAGGAAGATCCGAAAGTCCTTGCCTATAAATATAGGATCACTCCAAGCTCTCTACAACGATCGAATATTCGAGGCGAAGCCCTGTCGAAATCAATACTCCAATTATACACATTGTGAGCTTTGTAAATCAAATTCTCCCCAACCCACAAACTTGCGAGTTATATTTGGGAGAATTGGGATTAGATAGATTGTGCTTTAATTTCCAATTTCATTATTATTGTGTTAAATTGTAAAGAGTGATTTCCTAAGAATTCATCACACGAGGGTGACAACCCGAAACACATATAGGCTTGATTGAACGCATGTAAGTTCAATCATTGGGTGACGCCCCTCAATAGTCAAATTTATGGTGACGCCCCATAAGAGTCAAAGGTTAACAACCTTATAATTATTCAAGGGTGACGCCCCGTTTAATAGTCAATTTGTAAACAGTTTTATTGGCATCCGTAAGCCAATTGCTTAGTGTATCTCCAACTGGAACTTGGAGCGCGGACGTATGCGAGTTTGTCGAACCGCGTAAACAAATATTGTGTGCACTTCTCTAACCCTTACTCTTTACATTATTGCATATATTTGTAATCGATATTTTAATTATATGCATTAAATCACTTAGGGTTATTAAAGATCAAAATATCGTACGAAAATATTAGAAAAGTATATTCACCCCCCCCCCCCCTCTGTAGGCTTATATCGATCCTACAATTGGTATCAGAGGGGGTATTTAAATTTTTTTGTGATATTTTGTTGATTGTGCACATTGCTATAATTTGTTGAATTTCATTGTTGAAATTTACTTGAATATCATTGATTTGAAGTTATATATATATATGAACATTATGGATTCTAACATGTACAAATTAGGTCAATGCACATCTACACCTCTACACTTTGATGATTATAATTATTTGATTTGGAAGTATAGAATGAAAGTATTTATACAATCTATTGATTATACTTTATGGAAAATCATTGAAAAAGGAATAACTCTTCTTAGACCATATTGTGATTTCAATGATATAGATAAACGGAATTGGAATTTAAATGCCAAAGCAATGAATATTTTGTATAGTGCCTTGAGTAAAAATTAATTTGATAAAGTTCAATCATGTGTTAGTGCTTATGATATTTGGAAATCTCTTGAACTAACACATGTAGGCATAAATCAAATTATTAAAAACAAAGAGAGCTCATCCTCTGAAAAAGAAGAGGAAGAGGCCAACATATGCTTCATGGCCAACGGTATTGAGGTAAACGACTATTATAGCAATTCAGATTCTAATAATGATGATGATGGTGGTTTATTTAATGAATTGCTAGATAGTTTTAATGAGCTTAAAGATAAATATAAATTGTTGAAAAATGAGAAAAACGATTTGATCAAAAAGCATGCTATTTTGAATAAATCTCTTGATGATCAAATTGTAAAATTAAAAAAAATGATTGATGAATCTAATGCTTTCTTTAAATCTCTTGAGCATGATAGTAGTAGTTTGAATTTGTTGAACGATGGATTGAAATCTACTATCAAATCACATGAAAATGAAATTGACTCATTGAATGTTAAAAATTGTGATTTGATTACTACTATTAAATGTCATGAACATGAGATTAGTGATTTGAGAAATAGAAATGATAAATTGAATACTTGTATCAAATCACGTGAAAATGAGATTCAATCTTTGAATGATAAATCTAAATCTACTACTGATGCTAATGCTAAAATTGAATCTCTTGAGATTGATGTTTGGGAATTGAAAGCTAAGAACCCTGACTTGAACTTTATAGTGATTAAATTCACAAATGAGAGCAAAAATTTAAATATACTCTTAAGTAAGCAAAGGGTTACTTTTGATAAAGCCGGAATTGGCTATAAATCCTTTGTAAAGAAAAAGAATTACAATAATTTGTTTGTTAGTTCAACTACTTGTAATTCTTGCAATAGTTTAGGATATAAATCATTTTGTTATCCTTTTAAATTGAATGCTAAATTGGATTCAAATGTTATATCTAAATTTGCCTATCCTTTGAATTTGAACTCTAAATTTAAATTGAATGCTAATTTAAAATTTGCTTATCCCTTGGATGTGAATTCTAAATGTAAATCTAGTTTAAAATCTAAATCGAATTTTAATTCTAAACTTGTGTGGGTTCCTCAAGGAACCAAACCTTTAACAAATGGACCCAAAATGGTTTGGGTACCAAAATATACAAAGTGATGGTTTTATAGGTTAGAGGTTCTCCCAAGGAGTTAAATGATTTGGATAATGGGCTATCCAAAAATGAAAAGGGGAGAAGTTCAAGAATGCCTCCAATGCTTTAAAAATAGAAATTATCTTGGAGGTACATAACTTTTTTGTTTTGATTAAAATTGGTTGTGAAATTCGATTGGGATTATTATTTAGACTTTGATTGGTTGAAATTTCTTTTGGAATCAATACTATGGATTTTGATTAGGAATTGAATTGGTTTCAATTATTTTTTATTCTTGAGTTGATTTAACTTTGATTAGAGGAACATTTTCTTGGATTAATTGTTAGCTTAATCTTTTTGTATATATAGGTTGAAATATGCTTTATTAATTCAATTAGTATTTTGATGAATGGTTCCAACAATTGGATTCTAAATTGCATATCTTTGAAAGAGTGTTGGATGTTTAATTTTGTTGATTTAGGATTGCATTGAGATAAATTGATTTTGTCTTTGGAGTGAATGGATAGATATCATAGGTTGTAAATTTGATTATTTCTTCACCCGATATCTAGGAATTGAGATGTCCTTATTCCTTCAATCTATATTTTGATGGTTTGCATTCCAACAACTTGGTCTCTAAATTGAACATGCTAGTGCAAATATTGGATTGTTGGATGCTAAGTTGGATGATTGTTTGGAATATATTGCTTTGTCTCTTTTTGAGAATGTACTTCTCCCATGAATTAAAATTAGCTTGATATAAGGGGAGAAGAGTAGAAAATTTGTTAATTATGATGTTTTGTTGATTTCTCCCTTGAATTGAATTTGAATAATGAAATAGGGGGAGAAAATAGAATTGTGTGGACATCATTGACTTGCTTTGAAATGTTGATTTCAATTATAGACTTTGATAGAATATGCTTCTGCTAGACGAAATTTTGATAACTCTCACTTGCTTTGAAATTGATTAATACTAAGGGGGAGAAAAGTAATTTTGTATAGAAATTATTAATTTGTTTTCAAATGTTGATTTTATATTGATAAACATGAAAACCCCAATAGTATCCTTAATCTTAAAATTGGTTAGTCCATCTATTGGATTTTTTTTTGGTGATCTATCTTAATTATGGATTAATTAATAGCTTAGATTTTTGACATCATAAGAATGAATCCCTATTCGCTAAATGAATTGTGATTTCTTGGAGCATGATTCATGATGTTTTCATTTTGATGATTGAAGATTGTATTCCAACAATTTGATCTCTAGATTGCAAATATTGTTTTGAATTGGATGTAAATCTTCAATTGATATTCTTGAATTTGAAAAATGTATTTTTCCCATGGACTAAAATTAACTATTGATATAGGGAGAGAACAATACAAATGCTCCAAATTGATAAGTTAGTTTCCGGTCTTGATTTAAACTTTGAAAATCTCCATAGTTTTTAGTTTAATCATTGATTTATGGGGGAGAAATTAAATTTGCTTGTTTTAATTTGAATTAAAGTGAATAGATTACATTTGAAAATTGACTTAATTTGACTTTCTATTTTTAATTGAAATTGAATTGAATCAAATTCTTCAATACATAGCTTTAAACTTATTTTTGATATTTTTGAGTTTGGAAAGGAAGATATTGATAGTGTGCTTATAGGTTGAAATTTGTATTTTACAATTGGTATCTCTAAGTTAAATTTGCATAATTCTTGTCTTGGATTATTTTTATTGCTTGAGATTTGACTTCGCAACAATTGGCTTTCTAGTCTTAATATATTGAATTGTTGGATATCAATTTTGATATGTTGGTTTTCCCTTTGGATTGATTTTGCTATAGTTAAAAAAGGGGGACATAAATTATTTAGACAAATGTTCCATTCTTGAAAATTTAGAACACTCTCTTGATTTGATTTCCTTTTCTTATGATAAAGGGAGAGATTATTGCTATGGACTAAATTATTATACTTTTTCAAAAATTTGTTGTGAACTTCCCCTTCGGATTAAATTTGTATATGATAAAAGGGGGAGATAAATGTTTTAGACATTTTATTTGTTTTTAATTTTTGAATTCCTCATTGTTGCTATTTAGATCATTGATATAGGGGGGGGAGGGAGATCAAGTTGTATAGAGTTTATTGACTTGCTCTTAAATGTTGACTTTAATTTTTAGTTTTGATAAACTTGCTTCCGCTAGGCTTAAACTTTGATATCTCTCCTTGAATTGAAATGAGATAAACGATTTAGGAGGAGAAAAATACAAATATTGTAATATTGATGGTTGTGCTTTCGCTATGACTCAAAATTTATTTATCATCAAACGAAAAAAAAAATTTGTTTTTCAATTGCTATTATATTCTAAAGATTTTAATGTGGTTCCCTTTATTCCCCAAATGTTTTTGATTTCTTGATTTAAAAAGGGGAAATAACTTTTGTAGTTGATTTTCACTTGATATCAATAATGACCATTGGTTTGAACTCTCTAAATTGGTATCAATAATTGTTTTGTTTTAAACTTCTAGAATTAGTATCTATCTTGAATTTTCATCCCCAATATGTTGATTATGTGCAATGATTTTGGGGGAGAGGAATGAATTTTAACTTAAATATCTTTAAAAGATAGATTATATCAATTAGTATTTTTAAAATTGGATTTCATTTCCTCAATTGGTATCATCCGTTTCTCTATGCTTTGACATTTTTAAATTGGTATCAATCTTTATTCTTAGGATTGAATTTCAACAATTGAAATCATTGGACTTATTTTTTTAAATTGGTATCATGTATGAAACTATTTTTGTTTTGGTCTAATTTGAATTCATCCATGGATTGTATTTCAATTGGTATATATATTTTGGTCAAATTTGGATGTTTCATAATTTGTTGTTTGTATTATCTCCTATTTGCTAGTTGATAAATTTATAAGGGGATCAAATTATGAAGTTGTTTTACCGTTGCTCAAAGGGGGAGAGCAAATACTCTAAAATGGATTATATCCCTAATCGATTTTTGTGATAACATAGGGGGAGAGATAACTTGATTGATAATTTGACTTTGAAATTGGTATCTCTCATATATATGTGTTTAGCATTTTCTTTTTGACCTTACAATTGGTATCATACCGGACAAAAGTGATTTGATCTTAACCTTGGATTTACAATTGATATTAATCTGTGACAAACTTGTTTTGCATCCAATTGTGAATTATCAACTGTTATCTTTTGTTAATTTCTTAACTCTTAAATTGGTATCACTTGTAGAAATTGAAATTTTTTTTTTCAATTCTTGCTCTTTAAATGGTTTCTTATTCCTTCATTTAGTATCATGTTCGAAAGTTAAAATTGGCTTACTATTGATAGTCTTAAATTGATATCTATCTCCTACATTAGTATCGATTTCTTGCATCTCATTTTTTTTGTATCTATTACTTGGAGTGAAATGCTTATACTACCCTCACATATGTTTAGGCTTAATGAGCAAAAAGAGGGATGTTATTTTTTATTGAATTGTGGATTACCTCTTTGATTAAGGGGGAGAAATTTGTTTTAGTAGATTTAATTGTTGAACTTTGTTGAATTTGTTCATGGATTCTTTTGTTAATTCTCTCATTATACTCATGTTGCTAATGTTAAAAGGGGGAGAGATATTCTTTAACTTGTTGATAATTGCTCTAGGAGTAATTAAATTATATCTTGCATATTTTGATGATTTTATTTGGATAAAATTTTCTTTGGATGTTTGAGACTCCCCTCCCCTAGGATTTCTTTTTGATTATGACAAAAAGGGGGAGAAAGACGTAAGTTGTGATATATGTTAGGGGGAGAAAGAAGTTTAAGTTGTAAGTTGTGATATATGTTAGGCGGAGAAAGAAGTTTAAGTTGTAAGTATATTTTACGGGGAGAAGATGTATAACTTAGAGTTTAATAGCATGTTGCATGAAATTAAATTGGTTGATAAATTGCATAACTTAATTGGAGAAAAATAATATGCAATATTTGTATGCAAATGCTTAGTTTTTGGAAAACAACTTATTAGATTTTGTCATCATCAAAAATGGCGAGATTGTTAGCCTTTTTGTTAGGCTAAGTTTTATTTTGATGATGACTAAATTGTTAGTTAATTTAATAAATCTAGAAGTTGCATTTTGTGTTGTATTTTGTATTTAATGAATATTATTCTTATCATTTTTATCATAATATTTATATTTATGTTTATTGAAAATACCCTCAAAATAGGTATTATTAATGTGCTAACATGTTTATTTGAGTCCATGTGGTGTGGCATATCATTTAGGACTCAATATAGTTTGGGATTTATTTTGGAGTGTGAAGTGGGGACGAGACTGCGGAAGAGAAAACACGTCCTAATTTGTTATGTGGTCTTTCGGACGAGTGCGGACGGCTGTGGACGAAAATGCCCGCGTCCGCTTTGAATCTATAATATTTCTGGACATTTTCAAGACATTTCGGACGCATGCGAATGAGTGCGGACGAGCTCATACGCTTCTGCTTTCAATCTGTAATTTAGAGGGTGCAATTCGAATGAGTGCGGATGTGAGCTGCAGATGAGAATATGCATCCTAAACTACTAAACAGTGAGGTTGCGGATGAGTGCGGATGCGTGCGGATGAGGGGCTTTGCATCCTAAAGTCCAAATTTCTGCATAACGGCTATATTTTCAACGGACGGATTTCAACGGATATTTTCCAACGGCTACATGCAGACGTCTGAAACAAGGTGAGGATGATCCGAAAGTCCTTGCCTATAAATATAGGATCACTCCAAGCTCTCTACAACAATCGAATATTCGAGGCGAAGCCCTATCGAAATCAATACTCGAATTATACACATTGTGAGCTTTGTAAATCCAATTCTCCCCAACCCACAAACTTGCGAGTTATTTGGGAGAATTTGGATTAGATAGATTATACTTTAATTTCCAATTTCATTATTATTGTGTTAAATTGTAAAGGGTGATTCCCTAAGAATTCATCACACGAGGGTGACAACCCGAAACACATATAGGCTTGATTGAATGCCTGTAAGTTCAATCATTAGGTGACACCCTGCAATAGTCAAATTTAGGGTGATGCCCCATAAGAGTCAAAGGTTAACAACCTTATCATTATTGAAGGGTGACGCCCCGTTTAATAGTTAATTTGTAAACGGTTTTATTGGCACCCATAAGCCAATTGCTTAGTGTATCTCTAAGTGGAACTTAGAGCACGGACGTAGGTGAGTTTGCTGAACCGCGTAAACAAATATAGTGTGCACTTCTCTAACCCTTACTCTTTACATTATTGCATATATTTGTAATCGATATTTTAATTATATGCATTAAATCACTTAAGGTTATTAGAGATTAAACTATCGCACGAAAATATTAGAAACGCTATATTCACCCCCCTCTATAGGCGTATATCGATCCTACATCTGGACTAAAGCATCAAGAGCCTATCATGTGCAATCTTATATTGCGTGAAAATTGGTTGTTTGTATGCACGTAAAGGGTGATAGGGTGATGGTGATATGTCCCGAGTTTTTAGGCCTAGAAGTCAAAAGAGTGTTAGGGTGGTGATGATGCGCTCCTTGGGTTTTGAGCCCCAAAACCTAGCCAAGATTTTAGTCACACAGATTGAAGGGTGTTAGTCTCTACATTTTTCTTGCCTAGTACCTTTCCATTTAACGGGTGACGTGATGGCTCGTATATTCGTTCTTTGGTAACCCCGTCAATTTGGATCCTATAGGTAGCTAGTCGAGGAGTAATCCGTCACCGGTAACCTTATCTGTTACAAGGTTGCTTTGGTTGTGTCAGCATTGAGCTTCGCTTGTCGACAACTTGGGTGATATGCTATATTTTTTAATCGCAGTCATTTTATTTCTTCTGCCTCATGAGGTATTGCTATCTACGGATGACCATTTTTTCTGTGATGTGTGTCGGATGGTTCTTATGTGATCATCCCTTTTAATTGATGACGTTTTTGATGGAAATAGTGTTGGAATATTTTTGAGGTATAGTTGTCTATGTATTAACATGTTTTGACAAAAGTCTCATCACCGGCCTTGGGCCTATTTTAATAAAATGATAAAGAGTTTTAATGATTTAAAATCCATGTATGGTAAATGAGAAGCATGACATTGGTTTTCTAAAGGATAAGAAAAACTGTTTTCGCATGCATTGCATTTAGTATAAATTTCCCTTCTAAGTTTGTCACTCATCCCTTAGACTATATTTTTTTTGGGTTTGGTGAATTGGTATTTGTACGAAGTCTTTCCAGGATGTCAGCTCGTGTTTTCCTTTTGTGTAATTTGACTTCCCCTTGGATAGGTGAAGGTCCGTCGGCGATCCTTTCATCTGTGGTATGTTTGGGATTTGCTATTTGGTGTTGTTTGGTTTGATACATACATAATACGTTCTTTTGTTTATTTTATATAATCATTGACTCTTGCTGATCACTTTGTGGATCCTGACCTATGTGATTTGAGTTTTGGGATTAATTTCATGTTAAGACTTCTGCTTCATCCTAGCCTTATACTGGGCGATCAAGTTCTCTACAAGGATTGAGTCGTCTGACAAGGCCATTCTGTTAGGTCCGCCTCCAAATCATGACACAATCTTAGCATAAGGCTATAAGACCAAATTTGCTATTAATCTCAGTAACACGAAAATATATCATGACTTGAAGTGTTAGTATTGGTGGGTTTGTAACACTCCGCATTACTAAAAACTTTTTCATTCCCATATACATAAAAAAAATTCTTTTACTTTAAAATGTACGTGAAGAAAAACGAATTAGTGTAATTTAAGCAAAAATTAAAAATAATTTCAAAACATAGCTTTGGAGTACTTTCAATAAAATCCATTGTTTAGCAACAGTTATCGTAGAGTAAAATCGTACAATTATTTAAAATAAATAAAATCACTTTATATTCCTTTATATGAGCTATAACCCTCAGGTCAAACCCGACTGATAAACCAAGTGCTCATCAGGTAATGCCTCCTCCACCACAGGTATGTCAATAGTATGATCACAGTCACCTACATCATAGGTAAAACAATGAGCCTAACGCTCAGCAAGAAATATAATGAAATGCAATGTTCATGCTTAATGTGTTCTATAATGACCCGGTTTTTTATTTCCTTTTAAAAATGCGTGAAATTTAAAACTTTTATAAAATGACTAAAATCTTTATTAAAATCTCTTATTATGAAATTAGAGTTCTTTTCTTGTAACCGAACCATTAAAATTCTTTTACTTTGACTCGTTACCAAAATCGTTATAAATAGTAGAAAACTATAGTTACAAAATCTTTTCTCAAAATATAGTGGAAGCTTAAATTTATTTTTTCCTTAAAAACGTAGTGAAAGCATAAATAGTTCATTTAAAGATAATTAATTAAAGTATTACTTTATATTTTACAAATCCTCTTTACATTTGTTAGCCTAACCAACCGCAAGTTTCGTCCGTGCAAATCCTTCATTAGCCGCTCCTAAGTCTATTTGTCATTTTCTCTCGTACTTGTACCTACATTGCAAGACATAAACTATGAGCCTAATGCTCAGTAAGTGATAATACCTAATATACTACATGCTTATGTTACAGCCTCTACCTATCCTTGAGTGGAAATAGGATAAAATTACCAAGGATTTTTGTGACCGAGTTGCCTAGGACAATGCAGAAATTTGATGTTGTATGGGTGATTGTTGATGGATTGATGAAATCTGCACATTTTATTCTAGTCAGAATGGATTTCTCTTTGACAAAGCTAAGTAAATTGTATATCAAGAGCATCGTGCATCTTCACAATGTTCCCTCGAGTATTGTTTCTTATAGAGATTTGAGATTCACATCAAAATTTTGGAGATCCCTTCAGAGAGCTTTTTGTAATAAGTTAAATTTGAGTATGACATATCACCCTCACACGAATGGTTAGTCTGAAGGTACAATCAAGATTCTGGAGGATATGATGAGATCTTATATTCTGGATTTCAGTAATAGTTTGAAAAATCGCTTGTCTTTAGTATAGTTTATTTATAACAACAGCTTTCAGACCAATATCTGTGTTTTGCCATATGAAGCTTTATATGGAAGACCATATAGATTACCTTTATGTTGGGCTGAGATCGAGGAGTGCATTACTCTCGTGTCTAATTTGATCAAGACATTTGAGAAGGTCCAAGTGATCAAAGAGCGACTGAGTACAGTTTAGAGTCAACAGAAGAGTTATACAAACCTCTTGAGGAGGGAAGTAGAGTTTGTAGCTGATGACTTTGTGTTTTTAAAGGCGTGACCTCATCATGGTATAAGTCGTTTAAGTGTGATAGGAAAGTTAGCTCCAAGATGTATAAGTATTTTTCAGTCTGTTGAGCTGATTGATTCAGTGTCTTATCGATTGGATTTTTCACCACAACTAAATTATGTTCATAATATCTTCATGTCTTTATGCTAAAAAAGTGCATTTTTTATCCTTCACGTGTTATTTCTTGGACTCAATTACCTATATAGGAGGACGTGTCTTATAAAGAGGAACCTGAAAGAATTCTAAGTCGTGTGATCTGATTTCTGCGTTATCACGAAATACCTCTTGTTCGAGTTCAATTGAAGAACCATAGTAAAAGACAAGCCACTTCAAAAATTGAATTTGAAATGATGGCTAAGTACCCTCGTTTGTTCAATGCTACACTCGAGGTTATCCAAAATTTTGGAGATGAAATTTCTTGAGTGGGTAGCGTTACGAAACAAGAAGGAATTTCTTCCCCAATTCACTCCCATTCTCGATCCTCTCCTCTCCATCAAATTGGATACTCCAGCCATTCTCTCATTGCCTTTATCAACCCTGTGCCTCACTCTCTCTATATCACTTTAGGGTTCTCTCTTTCTCCCGCTTTTAGCAAAATCATGAAACAATATGAAAAATGATTGCTTCTATGACGACTAAAACAAGCCACCTCGATAAGTCACCTCTTTTCCCTCTTTGTAATTTTAACTTTATTGGTCAAAGTTCTAAAATTTTTTGTCTCAATTGCCGAAAGGAAATCATGCGAGTTTGGAGAGGAGAAAATATTGGGTTTCCACTTTTGCAATGGAGGCTTCTTTAATCAAAAACCGTTAAGCCATAGGTATGTAAAATTGGATTTTTTTTTTCTCTTTGGTGAGTCTCTCTTGTTGGGATTTTGGATTGTTGATTCTAGTTTATTGATGACTGTATGTTTGGACAACAAACTAGCAATTGAATTGTGTTCTTCGCATCAACAATGGGGCACCAAACTGCAACTCAGCAAATGCTGAGCTGCAAAGGAGAACTCCTCCTGCTCCGGCTAGCTGAGGGATTGGCCAAGACAAGGAGTCTTAGCCTGAGAAATTGTCACTACACCAGTATTGGGGACGACAAGGCTGATTTTCTTTTGTCCATGCTTGGGCTAGAGATGAAGGCCATAGTCCAGAAACTTTGTGGACTGCAGGCTAGGACCAAGTGGCCTTATGATCTCGGCCTATATGGGCAAATGACCAAAAGCCACTTGGGTTGCGATTTAGAGCCTATTTTGGGCTTGTTTTGGGCCAAATTTTGGGTATTTTCCACCAAATTAATTTTAAGTGAAAATTGGGAATTTTAATTTATGAAAATTTAATCCAAAAATTTGACAAATTTATTTTTGGATAGGTACCTAAAAATTAATATAAAATTGTGGACTCTAAAATTGGATATTTTGGATAATTGGGTTTGGGCCAATGATACGCTCACTTTGAGGCATGAATTTAATTTTATGCACAACATTGCATAAACTTTTCTAAAATAATATTTTGAGACGTGTCTTATATAAAATGACATGTCCATTTTATGGGTCGTCAGATTTTAAATTATATGTAGTTTTTTATGTGATATGTCTATGACATTGTGTGCCTGGAGTCCATGGGTGGTTCAATTTTCACTGAGATTTTATTTTAGTACAACATAATTATGTACCACATTATAGTAGGTTGTTTTAAACACGTGTCATTCTCTACAATTTTCTAAAAATGAATTTATGAAATACTAATTTTAAGATCATGCATATTTAATTATTGTTCTAAATTAATTGTTGATTATTTGATCTCTATTGAGTGTAGTTAACTCACTTCAAATGACTCCCTCTTACAAGACTTTATCAACAAAATATTCAATTGCCGACCCATGAATAAAATTTTGGCAGACAATTTAATTTGCAGTATTTATAATAAATTTTTCTTGAAAGACATTTAGTGAGGTGGACTTTGTTATGGATAGTAGTAATTTCTTATTTTTCATTTTTATCTCACACAGTTATTTTTGTATTATATTGCTATACTATCTAGATATCACTTGTCTAATTTGTTTGACCCATGTTTTGTCAGGTCTTGGTATGTAATAAATGTTTTACGATTTCTACTGCTAATGAATAAAATTGAAGTAAAAAGAGTCGAAAGATTAGATTCTTTCAGGTTTGGTCGTTCCTATTCTGTCTCAGGTTTCTTGTAGTCATGGCATATTTAATTTCTTATTTTAATAGTTTCTTATTTACCTTAATTTTCTAATTCATTAGTTTCTTAATTTATTAATTTTCTATCATAATTATTACCTTTTATGTTAGTATTGTAAATTCTATAAATTTGTTATAATTGTCGGAGAAAAGACTTTTAAAATTAATACAATTTTTCTTATTTTGAAAATTGCTCTCTCATATTGTTACCTTTTATGTTAGTATTGTAAATTCTATAAGTTTGTTATAATTGTCAGAGAAAAGACTTTTAAAATTAATACAATTTTTCTTATTTTGAAAATTACTCTCTCATATTGTTTTTACTTTGAAAATTGCTCTCTCATATTGTTTTTACTTTTCCATTTTGATTTAAAAAAATTTATTGCACTACACCAAATTGGTATCAAATTAAAGATTTTTGCCATGATATGATGGCTTAAGACAGTCCTAGTAGGAAAAGAGCCGCCAACAACAAACAGAGGTTCAAAACATATGAAATGTTGCAAGGATAAAAATAGAAGAAGAGAAAATGTGAAAATGGATTTACCACATAGATGTATTCTAGCTGTGAAATATAAAGAAAGTTTGAATATATATGGTACGGAGTTAAACATAATTTTTTACATCAAATTAATATTGAAATGTTTAATAAAAATTATTATATGTATCTAAAAGTAGTTAAATATTTTTTTGGGTAAATAACAAATCAACCATAGTGGTTTGAGGTCAATGACAAGTCAACCACTATGGTATTTTTTTTAACAAGTTAACCACTCGCGTATATTAAAATGACAAATCCAACATTACATAGACGTTTACCGTTAAAAAGCTAGGAGCCAACGTCTAAACGCCGGAACAACTCGCTCTGGCGTTCTGATTTTCTGAAGAATTCAGAACGCCCAACGCGGGACGTTCTGATTTTTTGAAGAATTCACAATGCCCAACGGTGGCGTTCTGATTTTTTGAAGAATTCAGAACGCCCAACGCGGGGCTTTCAGATTTTCTGAAGAATTCATAACGCCCAACGCGGCGTTCTAAAGAATTCAGAATGCTGCGGAGCGTTCTGAAAAGGCATTCTGAAGAAAATCAAAATGCCGGCGAGGAGACACAGCAAATTCGTGGTGTCTGGTGCGCAAGACACCACATTTTTATGCGGTGTCTTAGCAAGAAACTGCATATTTATGCGGTGCCTTGAAGACACCTCAAAATGAGGTGTCAGTGAAGACATCTGAGGCACCGCATAATCATATTATGCGGTGCCTTGAAGACACCTCTCCAGACACCTCATTTTGAGATGTCACACAGACACCTCATACGAATGAGGTGTCTTCAAGGCACCGCACCAGACACCTCATTTTGAGATGTCTCACAGACACCTCACCTGAGGTGACTTGAAGACACCTCATTTTGAGGTGTCTTCAAGGAACCGCATAATTATGCCGTGCCTGTGCCTTGCTTGAGGCACCGCATAATTATGTCGTGCCTTGCTAAGACACCGCATAAAAATGTGGTGTCTTGCGCACCAGACACCACGAAATTTGTTGTGTCTCCTCCCCGGCATTTTGATTTTTTTCAGAATGCCTTTTCAGAACGCTCCGCAGCATTCTGAATTCTTTAGAACGCCGCGTTGGGCGTTATGAATTCTTTAGAAAATCAGAACGCCCCGCGTTGGGCGTTATGAATTCTTCAGAAAATCAGAACGCCCCGCGTTGGGCGTTCTGAATTCTTCAAAAAATTAGAACGCCACCGTTGGGCGTTTTGAATTCTTCTTAAAATCAGAACGTCCCGCGTTGGGCGTTCTGAATTCTTCAGAAAATCAGAACGCTGGAGCGAGTCGTTCCGGCGTTTAGACGTTGGCTCTTAGCTTTTTAACGGTAAACGTCTATGTAATGTTGGATTTGTCATTTTAACATACGTGAGTGGTTAACTTGTTAAAAAAATACCATAGTGGTTGATTTGTCATTGACCTCAAATCACGATGGTTGATTTATCATTTACCCTATTTTTTTAAAGCTTTTTATAACTCTAAAAAAATTTTGTATGGTTTAAAGTCTTAATATTTGTCACGTACTTATATAATTCACAAATAATTTTTTTATAATGTTTGCCATTTTTTTTAGTGCGGTTATATTTAGTATCATAATTGAAAAAATATAAGAAAATTTTTATACATATTTTGATGATGTTTAAATGCATGTTATATTTTTATCATGTGTAATAATTAATTCTAAAACTTTGGTTAGATTTGATTTATAAGTATGATCAACAAAAATTAAATAATGTTTTAATTGTTTTAATAATAAATTGAATAATATGGTCTACCTCTTCTTCTTCAAGCATAGCTTCAACTTTTTTTTTTTTTTTTTTGGAAAATTCATTGGCAAATGTTTCAAACAAGAAATTTGTTTTAAGGACTTTGACAACTAGTAGTGCAACATATTTAAATCATTATCTTGATAAATCTTTGGTCTTAATAGATGATAAAGATAATAATTTGATATATTGACATGATGAAATTCACAAGAATGAAATTTTCTTGCAATTTTTATCATGGTCAGAGACATACTCACAATGTTCGTACAACCGTTGTATAGAAATTGACTTTTACGGGAGAGTTTTTTTTTTCTGACACAAGAAGCAACTTGACAATAATTGAGGTGCTAATATGCTTGAAAGATTTAAAGGTAGTGGACCAGAAGATGCAAGATAAAGCTAATTGAATGAGATTATACAAGAATAGAAAACATCAACATATGGATAGTGGAATTTTAATGATATTTATGATGAATAAGTTTGTTTGGTCTAATTTTATATTTAAATATAGAAAATAGACATGATTGACAATTAAGTAAGTGTCAATCTAGTTGAGAGGAATTCACACGTGATACAATATTTTCTTAATTCAATAAGATATTAAAGTTGTAATCAAGTAATGCTAACAAGCACAGTTCTCCTCTAACGTAGTAATTTTCTTAATTACCTTTTTAGTATATGATATGGTTGTTATTTATTTGTTTACAATCTAGAAGTTAAAATTTGATTGGAGGCATAATGATTGAGTCGCAAAACACATTGTACATTGATTTTTAATTAGTGAATTTCCCCTCTGCTTGTATTTTTCTTTTATAAGGGTTTTCTACGTAAATTTTGGTGTCTCTGCTTTTACAGTTTTCTTTTTTCGTTTTTTGTTCAATTTTCAACAATATTCTAGAAACTTTTTACACAGTTACATGGCATGTGTTAGTTCCAAAACATTTATAGTTAGAACATATGGTCAAACACCATGAATGGTCTTAACTTGGGTTATCCATACTTACATTGAATTTTACAGAGCAATGAAATAGTTTGGGGCAAATGCAAATAGGGTGAAACAGTTATTCCATGTAATGAAAAGAAAAGATTTTGTTGAAATGCATAAGCTTTTGCTAATTGCGATCCAAATTTACAAATCATGAATAGCAGGTGGATGCACCGATAATATCTTTTTCTCTAACTGTTTGAAATGTAATTAATATTTTTATCAAATGGTCAAACGACAGTTGTCATTCAGATTGAAAATTGTTTTTTAGTCAACAAAGACACGATTAGTGATCAAAAACATTTAATGCCCCAACCAATTGCGCGAGGGTGTACCGTGTACGGCTATGGATATGGTCAAAAGGTTTTCTCTTTGTCTCTATAAAAGACCCCGTTTAGCCCCACCAACAAATCCCACCATTTTATTTCTCCTTCGCTAATCTCTTTTTCCAGTTTTGCAGGAGTTTTGAATGGAGGCAGCTATGGGAGGTGCAGAAGGTAGGAAGAAGCTCACGAGAGGCCGGCAAAAGATAGATATGAAGCTGATAGAAAATGAAGATGATCGGCTGATTACATTCTCGAAAAGGAGATCCGGAATCTACAAAAAGGCGAGTGAGTTAACCACCCTTTGTGGAGCTGAAGTTGCCGTCGTCGTCTTTTCGCCGGCCGGGAAGCCTTTTTCGTTCGGCCACCCTTCCATCGAGTCTGTGACTAGAAAGGTCCTGAGCCAGAACCCGCCGATGCCATCCGATTCTATCCATCCTCTTGTAGAAGCTCACAGGAGGCTGAGGATCGGAGAACTGAATTATCAGCACAACGAGCTTTTCAGCAAGTTGGAGGCGGAGAAGGAGAGGGGAAAGTATCTGCAGCAGAGGAAGGATTTGAGAGCAAACAGTCAGGGATGGTGGGAAGCTCCGATCGAAGACCTTGGATTGGAAGAGCTTCGACAACTGAATCGATCTCTTGCTAGGCTTTACGGAAATGTTGGGTTTCAACTCAAGGAAAGAGGTGTTATGGAGGCGGCACCGGCCTCTTATACTCCTCCTTCTTCTTTTACCTCCATCAATAGCGGCCAAAAAGTCAACCCTTTTTCTGATACTACAACTTCAACGGTTCCTCTTGTGGTCTTTCCTCAACCCTAACCATGGCCGTCGATGATAACCCATGCAGAAGTATGACTCAGACGAATGTTCAAGATTTCTCCAGTTGTTTACATTTCTTAAAAATAATTTTAGGGTTTTGAGGTTTAATTTTGTTCTTGTTTAGTACATGGCTAATGGTAAGAACTCTCTATTAGGATTTTATACCCCACAGTGATAATGTTAGTTATAAACACAAGAAAACGTTGTATTTCATTTTTATTGTTCTAGTTTCCTTTGAAATAAAGTATTTGGCCAAAATATTTGACTAGTGAAAGATTTATGTGGCAATTGTAATAGCTCTTGGGTCAGTTTGAATCGCCGCCTTGTAACTAGTCAGGGTTACCTATCTCATTTAAAATTATTGAAAATTTTGATAATTTCTTGTTCACTTCGTCCAAGTGTTCTCTCCTCCTCATCAATGCATTAATATCTCATTGGATTTTTTTTTAATTTGAGGCCTGCTCTGATACCACTAGTGTTTCTATTGGGTATTTTCACGATCGTTTGGTGAATTATTTCGTGGGTCATCTAAGGGAATTAGATGATTAAATTGATGGGTTGCTATGGAATTTAGACATTCTTGTAAATGTTGTTGTAATATTTGTTTTAGTCTGTATAAAAATCGCTCAAAGGCTAATGTTCTTGTCGACAGTATCCTTGTGATTCAAGAGTTGCATCACTTTCTTCTAATAATCTATTATCTAACTCTTGAGGAAAATCTTTTAGACATTTATCTAAATAATTAATCAAATATTTCACTTCTTTTTTATCAAGAAAATTAATGAATTCCAATTTTTCCATAATGACGTCGCATATTTCTTCCGACATTTTTAAATATTTGTTATAATATTTTACTTTTACTATTCTCAGATTTTAATTTGTATGTATAAATATTTCATTTTAATTATCTGGGTATAAGTCGCAATAATCATTATCTACTAAGTATTCATTAAAATAGTAAATAAGATAATCTAGAAGTTGTGCTAGATATATATTATTTTCCATTTGTTGTATGTTTTCGTAGTCAAGTTTAGCTTCGTATAAGGACATTTTATTCTATTTTATTTTTTAATTTCTTTTAGTGCTTAGTGATCTAATAGTAGTTTTTAATGATTTTAATAGTGGTTCTTCTTGATCATTTTCAGGTGATCGTGAGACTAAAGGAATGGATTCTTTAATATGTAGTGGTGGCGATAAGAGCGATAGTCTAGGAAATTCGTAGGGCACAAAATTACTTGTTTCTGAAAATGATTTACTTCTTAGTTGTTTTCTATCGTCTGTTATGTATTTTGGTTCGGGTCTCTGTAAAAGTGAGTGTGAAGGTATTTTTAATTTTAATACTGGTTTGAATAATTCGTCTATAAATATTCTTTCATCTCGTTTAAATGCTAAGCTGTGATGACTGTTTGTTAAAGCGTAGTTGATTTGATAAGTTATAGTAAAAGGACGATTGTTACTTTTCATAAAATTGTCTCTTTTTAGTTTGTATCGTAATGTAATGGATCTACTCAAATCTTGATCTTGTAAACTTAATCCTAATTGAATATTTATATTAAACATTATTTTTCCTTGTGAAAGATTTTCTTGTCCTTTTGCGATAATACAATCCTTATTGTTTATTAATTTATCGTTTCATATTTCTAGTTCTAGAGGAGAATTAATTCCTTCCATAAAAGTGCTTTTAAATAATAATTGAATAGTACTACAGTGAATATATGATATTTTTAGGCGTTCAGATGGTTCCATTTTCCTTATTCTTTCATAGATTTTATTTTTATTAATAATAGGAATAATAATGTTTCCCTGAGTATATTCAATAGGAATTGCTGCTTCTCCTACCATTATTCTATATTTAATAATATTCTTTCGAGATAATCTATGTTTTAGAAGTTCAAAGAAAGATATGTCAAAATTATGCTTCTTAGTTAATGACAATTCACTCTTTCTAATTTTTTGTAAATCAATAATATTGTTACACATGTATCCTAAATTTGTTTCTTCTTCATATGATTCGATTATGTTATTATTTATTTTACTAATATTATTAATAATATTATTACTAGAAGATGAATAATCTGACATAAAGAAAATATACCTGATATATTTCTTGGATTGATAATCTGCTAGTAATCTTGATAGTTTGATGATGAGAATGACCCCTCTAGAGTATTACCTTAAGGATCGTGAGAGTATTGCTAAGAGACTTATACCAAATGCTCTTTCATAACACTCTCCGTATTCTTGAAGGAGAACACACTTATTTATAGGAGAGGGTCGGCCTCCTTAAAAACCCATAAATCCTAGAGAAATATATTAATCGACACACTTGCTATTTACATTGACATAAAGCTAAGGGAATAGATTCCCTGACTCTTACTGACATGAAGAAAGGAAAGTTGCAGTGAATATATTCCCTGAATTACAACTTTCTTTTTACACGACTAGGACATAAAGCAAACACAAACAAACAAAAGTACAATAATTTACATACTATTGCAAACTTTAAAGTTTACATTATTGCTTGTCTTCTAGTGATTGTCTTCGAGATTCCTTCTGATGATAATTCTTGTGATGTTGTAGGTGTTGTGGCCATATGTTTCTTTCTTCTGATGATCATTGGTCTATTTTCTAATCTGTGTGTTTGTTTAATCTGAGTTACTTCCTCTGTTGCTGGGTCTGCTGCTAGGTTTTTTATCTTTGAGTATAGTACAATGGATGCATTCATGAAGATCATTAACTCGAATCATAGTGCACAACTGTTTCTGAACTCGTTCTGATAATGATTGTAGTGGTCCATCCAGATTATAAAATTGTTGCTCAAATGTAGCTATAGCTCTTAAGTCATTCTCAGAGATAACATAGTTTCCATATGAATATAATAATATTCTAGGACTTACGTAATTGATTTTGGTAGTGCTTTCTGATGTAATTCGTTGGCTTTGAAAAAATACTCCTGCTAGTAATTTTGCCTCCATGTCGTCATGAATAATATAATCTTCATACATGTCTCTAGAAGGATAATCCATATTGGAAATGCCCATGTTAATTATAGCTAATGAGGGAATAATAACTTCACCAGTTTCCTCTTTGAATAATGGATAAGAAGAATGGATTCTGAGGTATATTTCTCGTCCTTTGGCAAATTTATCAAAATACCCTCTAATAACTTGTTTTATTCTGATGGGTAACTCTTCGAAATCTTTCATACTATTGGAATAGATGGTATCTACTAATCTATGCTGGAAGTAATCAAAAAGCATAATAGGAGAGGCACCTGACAAGAAGATTACCTTTGGTCCTGGACTGCGAACTTTAGGGTAAAAATTCATCGTCGTGTGTAAATCTGTGTAATTGATAATTGTATTCCAATACTGCTGAAATTTTTCTAATGTTAATTCCTTCAACTTCTCCCTCTCTTTGGTTGTAGGAATTCGTCCAAGAACAACCATTCTTTTTGCTATAATATCTTGTTTCGGTCTTTCTGGTTCTTGTTGAATTACTGCTTTGTATAATTCAGCAAAAGCTTTTTGTGCTTCTTCCTTGGTTTTATAGGATCTATGAATGACACTCTTTCCATGAATATGTTGAGCTGCTGTACTCCAATCATTATATATTCCCTTGAATGATCCATTGAATATAACATACCATTTCTTTTTTGCTGTACTTGATGTTATAATGGTGTCAATATTTGGTCCTTGAGAGAGTATGTCTGTTTCTTTATCAACTTGCTCAGCCCATGATGATGTATCCATGTTAGTGGTATTAGCTGTGTTGTGTTGAGTTGACGAAGTTGCCTTATGTTGAGTTGATGAGGATAATAAGCAAGATGATAATGTTTTAATTGAAGTGCCAATTGCTTGTTTTTCTACTACTGCGGAATCTAATAAATTTTGTACTTCTTGTAGCTGTTGTCGAAATTTTAATATTTCTTTTTCCTTCATCTTTTGCTGTTCCTGCAGGGTTTTGATTGTAGATTCCGTTTGTAGATTTTGCTAATAACCAGTCCTTTTTCTTTGCATCTTTGTAATACTTTAAATACTGCACTAATATGATTCTGTTCATTTCCTTATGTAAAAATAATAATATCATCAATTTAAGCTAAACATATATCTTCTAATCCATCTAAATTATGATCCATAAATCGTTGATAGATAGATGGTGCTTGTTTTAGGTCAAATGGTAATACGTTCCATTCATATTGTTTCTGTGGAGGACAGCTAAAGGCTGTTAAGGGTTTAGCGTCTTTACTTAGTCTAAGTTGCTAGTATCCTGATTTTGCATCTAACGTACTGAATAGATTATTTCCTTTGAGTTTTTCAAATATATAATCATTTCTTGGTAATTTATAGCTATCTCCTATAGTTGCATCATTTAATTGTTTGTAATTGATTACTATTCTTCGTTTTCCTCTTTTGATTTCATTTTTATTTTCTACATAAAAGACTGGAGCACTATGAGGACTCAAGCTTTCTCTAATAATTCCTAGTTCTAGTAAACTTTTACATTCTTGTTGAAATTCTTCTACATCTCTAATACTATATGGAATTCAATTAGGAACATTTATTTCGGCTAAAGGATCTTTTAGCTTAATGATAATTTCTTCCTTATTAGTATTTTTATTTTCATCAAGAGAGTTCTCACTACAAACTTCTTGTAATTTTTGTTCTAGAATTCATCGTGTAGTATATAAAAAGTTAATGATATGTAAAACTTCATGACCAATACTTTTAACTACTTCAGTAGGAGTGACTATTTTGGTAGTGATTTGATAAGGTTTAGTATCTCCCCTCCCCCCCCCCCCCCCAAGAAAAGTGAGAGAAATCATGTGAAGTCGTTGAATAAAGGGATGATACAGTTTGAAAAATTTATTTCCTAAAATAATATCGACGCCAGAGTCATGCAGATATATAGTTTGGGCAATAAAAGGATATCCTTCAATAATGATAGGAATATAAAAATTAACATACCATATAGAATGAACAGATTTATCTGCAACTATAATTTTAAGTGGATGTGATAATTTAGTCAATGTTGGTAAAACGTGTCGTTTAGCAAAACACAAGGTTGATCCTGTGTCAATATAAGCGAAATAATTTTTATTTTGAATAATAATCTTAATAAATGTGGCATTTGGATTTTTAAGACGTAATTGTTTACTCAATACTTGTGGACGAATAGTCTGATTCATAAGCATAAATATCAATGTCAGAGCAAATGTCAGAGTCTTCAATAGGATCGTAACCAATTTCATAGGCTAATTTAAGAGTTTGAGTTTTTGTGTTATTTTGAAATCTTTTAGGACATTTATTGGCATAGTGTCCTTCTTCGTGACATAACCAGCATGTACAAGTTTTCTTTTTATTGGGGCAAAACCTATTGGGTTGTGTTCGTTTCTTTTGTCGAAATTGTTGTCTATTTCTAAAATATTTTCTAGGATTTTTTATTTTTCTTTTTTGATATTTATTATACGGAATTTTTTTCCATTTTTTCCTTTTTCTTTTCTCATTACATCCGTATTTTCCAATTCTATTTGTGATTTTTTCGCAACGTAGCTTGATTTTGGCTTGTTTCTTAACTATTTCTGTATTACATGCTTGTTGCAGCCATGCTCTTAATATTACAATTCTAGTTCCTAAGGATTTGGGTAAAGCGCCTGTTTCATGTCCTTTTTTGTAATTTTCTTCTAATTCTAAATGAACGTGGGATGAAAATTTATTATAAAATATTTCATCTACTAATCCCCGATGTTTATCATCTAATTGATAATAGATATCTCTGAATTCGCAGATAAAATTTTCTAAATAACAAAAATCACATAGTTTCATATTTGTTAAATGCCAGAAAGCTTTTTTGACAAAAGCATCTGTTGTTTCAGTCTCCTTGGGATATCTTCCTATGAATTCTTTGGTTAATAACTGGGTTATATTTTTAAATATAGTAATTGAATCTCTTTCTAATAGTGTCGCTTTTGCAGAAAGGTTTAAGTGTGTTAAGTAGTTGTATACTATACCTGTTGTTTAATGTGTTGCGTAATTAAATAAATCTTCAGGAGTTAGGTCTTTTATCTCTTGATTTAATTGTATGAAAATGTTAATTCTAGTCTTCCAGTCCTCTAGTACTTTATATTCATTTTCAACACAATCTATATTTAATATGTGGTTTCCTAAAAACCTTTCAATCCTAGGGATATATTGATTGGGTATCTTAGTCCATTTATTATTATAATAATATTCTTGTTTGTTCATGTAATGTTTAAAATCTTCATCTTCCGTTTCTTCATACATTCGTCTTTTATTACGACGACTAGATTCAGGCAATTCTTGTTTTACATAATGAGGATTATATGGATTTTCGTATGGATTTTTATCAGAAGTATAATCGTAAACTATTTCACTATTTTCTGTCTCTGCTTATCTTTTCATCAGTAAATAATTTTCTTGTGTGTCTTCTTTGAGTATATCTAATTCAGAAAATAATCGAGTAAGTTTAGCTATTTGATCTTCTAAATTTTCCATCATATCATAGGCGGTGGTTGAATTGTTAATTTTGGTCTTATCCTTCTTTCTAAGTTGATATGTTCTACGTCCTCGATAGTGATCGACCTCTGCTTTTCTTGTTTAATTATAATTTGTTGAAGATTAGTAATTATATCTACTATGTCTTTTCCATAATTAATAGATTGATTATATTTTTTTAGATCTTTTAAGAATTTATCGACCAGTTGTAGCACTATATTTTTTGCTTCTGTTAATTCTTTATAATTTTCTTTATGACTATTTAGTCCTATTACTATTAGTTGTATTTCATAATTTTGTTGTTTAATTTCATCAATTTTTTCGTTTATATTTATTTCTGTGTTTTATTAATTCAACTAGACTACTATTCATCCTAACATTTTTCTTAAATAATGTTCTAAATCAGCAATCATTATTTGCGTGTCATGTATTTTTTCATTTAGGTCCATAATTTCTTTTTCTATCTCAATTAATTTGCACTGATTTTCTATTATGATATCATGAGTATCCTTGATTTTTTATTTAAGTTTATAATAATATTTTGTTAGGAATTCATTAGTATTAACTACATTACTCTGTATATCTTGTAAATCCTCTGTATTATGATGAATGATAATATAAGATAAAATTTCCGTGATGTTATTTAAAGGGCTTTAATTTTAGAATTGTTTGGTGTATCTGGTTGGGAGTGTTTACTTCCTATAGCGTAATGGGTTCCCATAGGTAAGTTTTTGGGTACAATAACCATTTTTTCTTGAAAGGGTATTCCTGGTAAACTACTTAATTCTGTAGTTAAGGTTCTAATGTGTAAATTGCTAACTTGTAACTTTTCGACGTGGTTGATGTTATTCATGGTGATCTTTACCTAGTAAGGTTACGCTTAATTATCAGGTAATCCAGTAGGTGGTGCATTTGTGTATCTTATCCTAAACATTGGTTCCTCTTTATAACATTCTACAGTACACAAAAATAAAATTATAAGGGTCAATAAAAATGCTAAAGGTACAGTAATTAGTATGATGATGATATAATCCATTATAAGATAGTTCAAATGATAGTGGAGTAATAGGTACAATGATTAATTATATTTCAATATTATGCATATATTGGTCAAGAGAAGTTGGTGGATCACGGTTTAGTGTTCTGTTAGTATTTATTGGTTCCTTTAGATAGCATTCAGCAATACAGAAAAATGAAATGACTAGAAATAATAGCATTATTAAAAGTACGACTATTATAATAATAATTGTATAGTCCATGATTGGTTACTTGTTACAGTGTTTTTATACGTTGCTATAGTGTTTTTACTATTCCTCCCCCTGGTGCGAACCAGGCTCTGAGGTCTGAAGGGTGTAATTCTCGAACATCACATTGAGGTAAATTCCGAGCTCAAGTTCCCGTTCACTGTGCAATTAAGAGTTTATTTTGTTGGATGTAAATTTGGGATTAATGATTGGAAAAACTTGTAATTTTTGCACAAAAACAAGTTGAGTTTATTCTTTGGAATGTTTTAATGGGAAAAAGTTGGAGTTTTGGCCAAAATTTTGGGATTTTTGATTTGTCTAGTTTGCCCAGACGTGCTCGAGGGGTCCAGTATATTGTACGCTAGAGACACATGTCCACGGGGGTTGGGTTTCTATGAGAATATTCCCTAGTGAAAGCATTTGCTCCTGCGAGAGCGTGTGAGAGTGTCTCGGAGGAAGCCACGAGTCCGCGAAAAGGTTGTCTCTACGAGAGCGTTCAATTCTGCGAAAGTGTTCACTTCTACAAGAGCGAGTGAAAAAATCTGGAGATGTGAGCAGCACGTGAATGGAAGCGAGTGAACGTATTTGGGCTTTTGAGCTGGTGACACGTGTTTGCGAATATTCGCTAGCAAAAGCATTTGCTATCGCGCGAGTGAATTAGTGTATTTTTGGGGACACATGTTCGCACCTGGTGGCTCTGCTCATGTTCGAGGAAGCGCGTGAGCGGAACTGAAAAGTTTTTCAGAAATTTGAGGCTTTTACTATGAACAATGCACGAGAAGTTAACGCACGCCTTGTTCCGCTATGAATAGTGCCAATGCAGCAGGCACATGACATGTGTAGCGGACATCTGGACTTAGATCAACCGACGTCCAAAACAGTTTTAAAAGATTTTAATATTTTTGGGGATTGTTTCAAAAGTTTCCTAAGTAGGCTCCTATCTCGGTTATGGGTTCCAACGCGTGTTAAAAGGATTTTTAAACGGATAATTAATTTTTAATCCATATATTTGGATAGGCTCGTTAGATTAACGTGGAATTTGGACCAATTTGGGTTTCCATTCGATTGACTATTTTCCGACTATTAGTAGAGCATTTGAGGTAGAAGTTTTATTTTATATCCAACATTGTATTATTTTTCAAACTACTATTTTGAGACGTGATCTCATATAAAGTAATGAGTTCGTTATTACCTTCCGTTTTTACGATATTATATGTACGATTTTTGCTGAACATGTTTTATTATTGAGCATGCATATCATTTATTAATCATCTTAGTCGAGTGCACCATGTTTGATTGACTCGTGAAAGAGTCATTTTTTCTATACACACATTCTACCGTTGGAGGTCTTTGTTGTGTTAATTAGCGTGATGAGGCAGCTGATTGTGCCGTGTCTATGGATGCAAAATCCTAAACCTAATCAGAATATTAAGCATAGCCTTGTTCTATATATCTATAGCACTGTGTGACCGGAGGCGTGAGTGACACCATTTTCACTGAGATTTTGTGGGACTTATGTTACGTACATACCATAATATAATGGAAGTTTTTCATAATTCCCTCACTAGTCGATGCTATTCATTTTTTTATTAAATATTTTGTGCATGATATGCTCCCTCATTTAATTTATAATATTCTAATTATTGAATATAAAATGTTATCCCTATTTAGTTTAGTTGACTTACCTCCATTTACAGCTTCTTCGTGTATAGACTTGGAAGATCCTCGTTTGTCGATGCAGGAATGTGTTTGGTAGTTTATCTATTTAGTTCATTTGTAACTTGAGTTATTCTTTTGGTTAGATTTTTACTCCCATTTGTATTTTTGGGTGTTTGTTGTTATTTAAATAGTATATTGCTACTTTATTATGATGTCACTAATAGACCTTTGAATTATCCCAATTGTTGAGCCCGTGTAAATTAAATTGGTTCGAGTCTTCCACTGAGTAATTAAATAAGTAAATAAGTAAAGAGTTAGAGTCAGGTGGTTCAGTTTGTTTTCTGACTGGGTCACTCTCTGTTTTGTCTTAGATCCCCTTAGGGTTGTAACAACAATAATTCATTAAAAACCCGAATAAAATTGTTGATTAAGGAACCACTTATATTTTTTGTGACTCCTTTTAATGCATTACAATTAAGAAGTTTGATTTCTTTGAGTGGTTTTCTCATTTAAATCTCTTGATCAAAATGAAATTGAACCAAATATATTACTAAAATCGGAATCTAGGTAGTTTATTTAAATTATTGATTTAATAATACAATCATGAAAAGAACTCATTTTCTAAGCTTACATTATTATTATTATTGTTGTTGTTGTATTATTATTATTATTATTATTATTATTATCAACGTCATCATCATTATTAGTTTTAGGCGTAAAATAACAATTTTTAAATTTATTTCCAAGCAAACTTTTTTGGGGCAATTTTCTGGTCAAGGAAAATGAAACAGTTAACAGCTTTCTTAATTAGGCTACAGATTACCTATTAAGACATTTTTCAAAAATGAATTATTCTAAAAAATAGTGATTATATTAACTTCATGCTAACTTAATTACTTTGGCGGGATACTGTCAAGCGTACGGTTTTATCAGCAGATTACAGAAAAAAAATACAATGATAAAAATACTATGTAGGTGAAGTTAATTTTTCAATTAATTACATTTATTGTGATTGTAAACTTGGAAATTTAATGTTGAATTACTTTATTAATACTGATATTCTATCTTTGTACAAATACCACATACATTGGCTCTAGAGTAAGAGGACATTTCTTCTTCTATTTTTTTTTTTAATTTGTAATTTTAAATCAAATAAACAAAATCAAAATAAGATGTTTTGTATTAACTTCGAACAAAAAAAACATGTCTCTTCAAACATGTCTTACTGATTTTTTAAAAAAACATTATTTTTTGGTAAAATGCATATTAACCCCTAAATATAGAGAAGAATATCATATAGGTCATTGAATTTTTTTTTTAGGTAAATAACCCGTTAAACTTTAATACATTAGCATTTAAATCTCCGTTGTTAATACTGTCAAAAAAATCAATTTTTTCCAGATGATCTTCTCTATTGGGCAATTACCAACAAGAAACAATTCTTGATAGAACTGGTCATGCCCCAAAAAGGATATGAGACAGAACGGGGAATGACCAAACTTAGAAATAGACTGAATCGCTTGACGCTTGACTTTATAATAATTGTAATGCCTGAGGCGCTAATTCATAATTTCGGTCAAACATTTTTTTAATACCTCAAATTTTATATCGGGATTTAATAAGAATAATTGGAAAATAATTGAAGATATTCAGATTAATTGGATATTTATCGGGGTATTACCAATGACGTAACCGTTAGATGTTATAATTTAAAGGAATTTAGTGGAGGATTAATTGATGGAAATCAATTTAGGAAATGGGATTAAGATATTTAAATTGGACTTTTAATAATCCTTAAACAATATTTGGAATAAGTCGGGAGTTAGAATTTGGGTCGGTTAATATTTGATACGAATATTTAACCCACAAATATATATATAACTAAATAAATGGAAGTAATGGATTATAAAATAAGAAAGGAAATTGATTAAAGGGAAAGAGGAAGGGAACTTTGCGGAAGGAAATAGGGAGGGGTTGGAACGGTTTTTCCATCATCGATTCGGTCCAGTTCGGGTGTGGCTTTGATTTGGCCTGGTTCAAGTAAATGAAATAAGAAAAAGGGGAAGGAAATCTGGCCTTCGGCCATTTCCTTCAGACCCGATGAGAGAGTGAGAGAGCGATCGGGAAGGAGACCCAGGGCGCGATGAGAGTTCGTGACGGCGAGGCGCGGTTCGGCATGGAGCGAGCATCGGCGTGCTCGGGCGATGCTATTCGGCGATGTGGCGAAGTCTGACAAACGGCGTGAGATGAATCAGAGCTTTGGCCATGGCGAGTTTCGACGACAGGTTGAGGTATGCCTAATCGATTCTACTCGGCCTTTACATTCTGTTGATCGGGTATCAGCTGGAGGTGTGATTGCAGGGAGCGATGGCGTCGGGGAAGCAGGGTCGGGGTGTCGGTCTCCAGCCTCGGGTCGAACTCCGACCCAGGTGTGACCAGGTGTGGCAGGACCAGTTTAGGCGGTGCGTTGTCTGCTGAGCAGACAACCTTTTTCACTATTCCAGTGACAATCTCTAAAAAGCTGGAGAAACGTGGGATGAATTGCTGGAGTTGGACAAGTGGAGACAGAAATGTTGTCGGGCGTGAGAGAGAAAGCTTGTACTCTCTGCCCTTTAATTTGGTAGAGAGTGTCTTCTTCGTGTGCGACCAACCAGAGAGGAGAGGAGAGTGCTCTCTGGTCTTGGGGAAAGGCCGATAACAGGGAGGGAAAAACTTAGGTCTCTCTAACGATGTTGCTGTGTTCTTAGGTTCTCCAGGGTGCTGATCGTGCGTGAGCTGCAGGTAACAATTCTCCTCTAATTGTTGTTGGTTCGAATAAGCATTGAGAATAATATTCTGGAATTTTATGGATTATGCTCTAGTTGGCTGATTACAATTTAGCCTTGGTAAATCTTGATATTGTTGCTGTTTTGGATTTATCCTTGCTGTGATAAGTTCATACCCTGTTGGATGAGCTGTCGAATGATACACCTTACTAGTTATTGTGTTACACAGAAATTGTAATGGGTTGGAACAATTAACCTGTAATGGAGTTTGATTCTATATGTTGGTTTCTGACATAGCAGTGGGATTAGATTGTTGTAGTGTTGTGTTTCAACCTGTAAAGTGAAGTTATGCACCAAAATTTGAAATGATTTGACTGCCATCTTATAGTTCGATATTGAAGCATAAGCATAATGTGTTTTGGTTTTGGAAACTGTGCTTTTGGAATGCTGTTAATTGGACGTAAGGTTATGGAGTCTTCTAACTGTTGTTGGTCTACAAATACACTTATATTAATGTTCTTGATAGATTCTAAATGATTAATACCTCAGTTAATTATTGCGTAGTGGATTGTGAAATATTGGTGGAGGTTGGAATTGTTTGAGTAATGATATGTAGGATTGGTATTAGTAGTTGGACTTGAGTTATTGGTTTGTCATTTATTTCCAAAAGTATTAATCTATTGGATTTCGTCCTACTGCGTAGTTGTGTTGGTTGTTGAAAAGCTGCTGTGTGGTATTATGGAAAATTTACTGCCTTGATAAGACTATGAAATATTGATATTAATTTGTGAAGGTATTAAAAAGAAGAAGGAGAATAACGACGGAATGCTAATGCGTGTTAAGTTTCGAGGTAAGAAAAAAGGGGTGTCTTGGCCATTTAGAGGCCCTACACCGCAAGTTGAGTGCATGAGTTTTACGTTTGGTGTTGTTCTGCTCTTTTATGGATAGCTCTATATTTAATACCCTGCATATGTTTCCTTTGTTGTTGATAACTCTGTGTTGGATACCCTGTTATAGTTCCTTTATTTTTGATAGCTCCGTGAGTTTCTTTGTTCGCTTGTTTCCTGCAATTATATGCATATACTTGTTGCTGTTAAATTTCCTACGATTCTATTATGGCACTTCCTTTACTGCTTGTTAGAGATAAGGTTGTGAAGAATGCTTAGTAAATGATGAATGAGCTAATGAATGATAGATGAGCTAAGAGTTCTATGCTATTCTTGGATGCTTACCTGCTTTGTAGTTACTGTTTTTATTTCCTTACGCATGTGTTACTCTGCTGCCCTTTCATCTGCACGTTAATATCTTGTTAAGCATGTTTGATTTTTCTAGTGAGCATGTTAATCTTTACTCCTACTAGAACATGTAATTTACTTAGAATACCCTTGAGCATGTTTAGTTAACTAAAGTAACTAATTAACTAGGAAAATTAACTAGACATAAGTATGTTAATTAACTTAACAGAGCATGTTTAACTAGAGTAATCATTTAGTCATTAAATAACTAATCAGAGCATGCTTAACTAGTGACTTAACTAACAAGTGTTAATCACTTCAGTGAGCATGTTAATTAATCAACTAGCCATTAAATAACTAATCGAGCATGTTCAATTAATATGTAACTAACTAGAACGAGCATGTTAATCAACTAGAGCGATTAACTAAACAAGCATGTTAATTAATTAACTTAACTAGAACAATTAGCACGTTCACTTACATAAGCATGGTTAATTAGCTGGACTTATAAGCCTGATTAATTAGAGCATGTTAATCACTAGAATAATTAGCACACTTAATTAACTAACTAGCATGTTAATTAACTATTAATCTTGAGCATGCAACTTATCTATGATAACCAACTACAACAATTATCTTATCTTCTTTAGCATGCAAATTAATTTAGATAACTAACTAAAATAATAATCCTACTTGAGCATGTAATGAACTAGGTTAGTATTAACAGGTTATTCTTCCTTGTTACTATTCTGTATTTCTCTTTACCGTATTCCTCTTTAACGTAATTTCCTTTAATATAGTTATAATGCCTATCGCTGCAATTTCCTTTACCCTGCTTTACTTTAATCGAAATTAATAGAGATGCTTCACTTTATGAGAAAAGAATGGAGAAGAGGAAAGAAGAATGGACTAAGAATTTCAGTGACTATGCGAATGGATGTTTTTATATTTCCTTGTTATTCTCTTTTGGGTATTGCTTATAATCCTACTTATAATTACATATTCTCAGCATGTTATCGTCTACAAAACCCGAGTATGATCATTTAACTAGGATAAAAGCATGTAATCAACCCTTGAGCATGTAATTAACTAGAGTGAATTAATTAGTAAGTACCTAGACTCAAACATGACTAGTCAAACATGTTCAATTAACTAGCTATGTATGTTAATACATTAAAAGCATGTTTAAGGAATTATAGTAAAAGACATGTTTAAATCATCTAGAGTAATAATTGTAATCCTTTCTTGAGCATGTAATCAACTTGAGCATGTAATTAATTAGGATAATAACTAGACTATTAATTATAGCATGTTTAATTAGTTAGAATAAAAGCATGCTTAATCAACTAGAATAAGAGTTAACAATTAACAAGCATGTTTATGTTATTAGTTGTTTAAAGCACGTTTTCATGTTTAGTTTGGCTTAGTCTAACGAGCATGTTTAGTTAATTGTGATTCATCGCACGTTTACTTTATTGTCTCTTATTGCTCATCGCTTTAAATTTGATATCGTAATTTGTTCCCTGTTATGCTTCGTTGTATGCTTTCAATTATTATTGTTCTTTATATGCACAATTTCAATTATAGTTACTTTCATTTCAATGCGTAATTATATTATTGTTAATGTTATGATATAATGCATCATGCATCATGTTAGGTTGAAAATGTATGATCATGCATCACGTTAATAAAAATCAATAGGGAGTGCCACCAAGGGTGGTACTCACACATGCATGAGTGAGGAAAAATGTTAAGGAATAAAGAAGTAGAAAACATTCAGGATGGGCGGGACACGTCTATCACTAGAATAAAGCCTAGAGGGTGGGATACGCCCGAAGGGAAAAGGACGCTCAGGATGGGCAGGATACGCCTATCATTGAGAAAGAGCCTCCAGGGCGGGATACGCCTGAAGGGAAAAGAAAATGAAAGGGAGTTGAGGTATATGGGTAGTTCAGATCTAGCCTAGCAACTAGGATACCCCTCACCTGGTCGGGAAAGGGACTAGTGTGCACACTGGAGGTTAGAAGCTAATCAAACTAAGTCATCTCAAAGGACAACCTCCAATCTCTAGCTCAATGTACGAGTAACAAACGAACGTAATGAAAGGTTGGATTGGGTGGCCCCCATTCCAAAAGAACTAAAAAGATTCATAAACATAATTGTATTAACCCTTTTTCCTTACTGGGCCATTAGGATCATGTATTACTTATGGTGTAGGTACAAACGATGAATAGATAATAAACAGATAACGGAGTAGGGATGAAGGATTTGCAAGAGCGAGATTGTAGCTTGCCAGGCTAGAGCGAGAAGAGAGCATGGTTGTAATGAAAGTGTATTTAATTCTTCGGTTTTCATTTCTCTTAAGTGTATTTAATTATTTAGTTCTTTCATGAAGTCTCTTTTTTAATGATTTACGCTTCGGCAATATTTAAAACAAATAATTTTGTAACACTTCCACACTTTATTAATTGGATTTTTTTTTTATAATGAGTTTAACGTTAGGTTTAGTAGCTGTCCAATTTAGCGTCGCACTCTGATATGTTTTGTGTTAAAAAAATTTTTCAAATTTTTACGTGCTTTAAAGGATTTACGAAAAATTGGGGCGTTCCACATATTTCTTAATAGGAAACCAATAAAAGTTCTTTGAAAATATTAGCGAAAATCCTTCTCAAAATGTTACCAAAATCTAAGTTCAAATTGTTTAAAGAATATTAAAATATACTTTTGAAGAACCATTCAAATTTTTCTTAAAACGTCTTATTCCTTTCTTTAAATTAAATAACAATATTTTAATGGTTCACAAAACATATCCATTAAAATTACATCTTTTATACCAAAATTAGTCTTAAGAGCAACCCAAGGGTAAACATTGCTCTAACAACGCTCTTTGTTGAGATTCTTATATGTGTCTACCTCGTGCCCTTTGTTAAGGTTCTTATGTACAATAATTTCATGCCTACAAGATCCTTACACGTGTCTATCTCGCGCCCTTTGTTGAGGTTCTTATATATAATGATCTCACACCCTTTGACGAGATCCTTATACATGTCTAACTCGTGCCCTTTGTCAAGTTTCTTATTTATAATGATCTCGCGCCCTTTGTCGATATCCTTATATGTGTCTACCTCATACCCTTTATCGAGGTTCTTCCGTCTCGATTGAGGTTCTCATACATTTCCATCCTACCGTCCTGGTCAGGGTTCTCATACATGTTTACCTCATCATTCCGGTCGAGGTTCTCATACATTAAGTGTTTTAAAGCCCCATTCATACAAGGCTATTTACGTATGTTCTTTTATGTTTAACTCTTTCTTACATGAAAATGTATACTTGAAAACCATCTTTGTTCTTTTAATGAAAAACATAATGCATGAAAACAATGCAGCATACATATATCTCAATCTATCATATGCCTATGTCACAACATCATTATACATCCCCAAATATCAAAACATAGAACATACAATAGATCCTTGAAACAAATACAACGTATCCTCATAATCCAAGTTAGTACAAAGCATGTCCTCAAACATCACAAGTTAGTTAGTATAATCTCAAATCCATGACTAGAAACATCAAAACTAATCCTAGCACCTTTGTGATGTATTCCATAAACCAACCACTCATAAACATTACTTACCTTGGGATCATAGTGCGATTTTGGTCAAACTATTGAACGATCCAAATTCCGAACTCTTAATCTCATAAAGATATCAATTATAATATACCAAGTTAATAATGGAAATTGAAATTCTTCAAACTAAGCTATCCATGAAAAATCCCCAATTTACAACATTTCCCCCAGTTTCATCTAAATCTTGCCATTATAGATTTTAGCTTAAATCCCATGGAAGTTACTTATCTTTTCAAGCATTAACACGTCTATAAAACACAAATAAGTGCTAAATTGTTGGAAAAATCATACATTCAAGCTTCACAAACAAACCCTAACGACAACTATTCAAACCTTCAACCAATTCCTTCATCCAACTCTATATTTGACCTCATAAACAACCAATAACCACAACCCACATAGTTTCTTACATAAACTTGACTTACCTCAAGTAGGGTGAAAGAAAGTGTCACTCTCGTGCGCTCCTAACTCAAAATTTCTAAAGCTCAACCAATTTATGTTTTTGAAAATGCAGTCTATAATAACAAACAACTTTGATCAAGTTTATAGTTTTGCACCAATAGACATGATACATTTAATTGTCTCATTACTCTAGTTAACAACAAACAAATACATCTTTCAACGATCAAATGCACATAATAAAAACAAGAATTTCACATAGGTCGATCAACCTCGGTTCACTCGACTAAGTTGATCTATAAATTAATGTGCATGCTCAATAAAATATGGAGAGTGAAAAATACATATAATATACAAAAACCAACTGATCAAAAAATAAACATATCATTTTATATGAGAATTCATCTCAAAATAAAATTTAAAGAAACTTCTAATGTCGTACATAAAATTAAACCCTTACTGCGAATAGATTAACCACAAATCCCAAGATCAATGTCAAATATCGAGGACTTCTAAAATAGTAACTCTCTAGCACCTATTCAAACCTATTGACATTAGTAGGCTTTTCAAAACCTTCAAAAATTGTTTGTTGGAACCCATAGCAGAGATAGAAATCAACTCAGGGATTTTACATAACAATCCCGTGAAAAATTTACTCAAAAGCACATCTCAATCGACCCAAAAACTGTCAGGTGATCTGAATTGATCTACCAAAGTCATATTTTGGCGCAGACACCCGCCACATTCACCAAATCTACATTTGTGTTTTGGCAGGGTCAGCCGCCTCGGGCATCCGGCTCATACTGTGGTAGTCTGAACCAGAGATTTGTTTGTGAAGCATAATTAGAGGCTAGTCGCACAGAGATGTTTGTGGTGCTGGGCAAGAATTCCTAGAGAAGAACTTCAAATTTCGCATTCCGCAATCACCTGACAAAAAATACAATCTCCACAGCGGCAATACATACTTTAAGTGCAGAGGCCCACTACATATTCTTTTGTGTCTAATAAACATATTGCAAACGCCCACGACAAGTGGTGGTGTAGTACTCCGACTTTTATATCAAAATTTAAAAAGAATAAATTGGATAATAATTGGGGGTATTCGAATTAATCGAATAGTTATCGGGGTATTACCGTGGGAGTAATTGTCAAATAAGGAAAATAAATAATGGAATTATTTGGAATAATTAATTAAAAATTAAATGAGGAATTAATTGGATTAATGAATTTAGAGATATTAAATAAAAGGAGAATTAAATTGAAAATGAGATTAATTAAATAAAATTAGGGAAATTTAAATAAAGAAGAAATAGGAGAATAGGAGAAGAAACTGGTTGAAGGGTGGGGACTGAACCACTGGACCGGTTCGGTTCATGCTTGCCGGTTTGGTTGGGATTTAAAATTAAATGGCCTTTGGCCATTTGGGTGAGAAACAGCGAGAGATGAAGAGAGAAGGGAACCAAAGGAGAAGGAGGGGAGAGCGATCGGGCGAGGGCGACCATGAACAGGTCGGAAGTTGGCGACGGGGAGCCGAGTGCTGGACTTCGCGCCGCGGGTGCTCCTTTGCGGTGGTCGGCTGGTCGCAGCTCGGTGAACGACTGGTTGACGTAGTTAGGGCTCGTGAATGGAAATTCCAACGGTGCAAATCGTTGGCTATGGTAAGTAGCTAATTCTGCATTTCGAATTCTCCTCCATGACACCGTGATTTGGGCATTCCTTCTGTCTGCTTGGGCCGTAAATTTGCACCAGTTGGAATTGGACAGAAACGAATTGGTGTGGTGGCAGGGGAAAGTTGGACCGAACCGGAGCCGGTTCCTTCAGCTGCAACTCTGGCAAGTCTTTCCACGTGGACGCTGGTAAGTGGACCACTCCTCCTTGAAGTGTGTAATCATCTCTGTTGATGCATCTTCTCTGCCTATATAGGCATGGCAGTGATGATTGAATGCAGGGGATTGTTTCTGCAGCTGTTCTTGGTGTGTTGTGGTGAGGCTCTCTAGAGAATTGAAGAGTTGTTGCTAATTGATGGACGATGAGGGAAAAAACAGTGAGGATCAAGAGAAGGTGCAGGGAGTCTTCTCTGACTTAACCTTGGATGCCTTTGGTATGATGTGTCCCTTCTCTATATGTTTTCTGTCAATGAGAACACCAGGTTGTTCTGTGTTTTGTGTCGCCATGAAAATGGGGAGGCAAGGAAAGGGCAGTGGCGAAGAAGCAGGGTTTCTCGGGTTCTACAGGTAACATTTCTCTGCCATGTTTTGTAGAGGCTGCTTTGTTATGAACGTGCTGCTAAAATGTTTTGTTGGTTTAAGATTACTGGTGTGGTTATTTGTTGTTAAGTGGGATTGTCGAATCTGATTATTACTTACTAGTGACTGTGAGATATTGTTGGGAAGCTTGTTCTGTATCATGCTTGTGGATATACTGTTATGTGGTTTGATTATTGCTAGGAATACATTCTGTCAATTTCTGCTCATGGGAGTATTGAGAATGTAGTTTAGAATCCTATTGTTAAAATACATTTAAGATACATGTTCAGTTGATGGTATTAATTATGTGCATGAGTTTCTACCACTTGATTCTAAGCTCCACAGTTGGTTGTTAAGTTGTTAATGTTGGAACTGTTAGGTGATTACATTGGATTTTAGGTTGCAAAATTTTATTGAGCGTTGAATGAGGGAATTATGTATACCATTGAGTTATTATTGATATAGATATAAGTTGTGACTCTATGAATAGTTGCTAGTGGTTAATTGTTGATAATCAAATGTAATGACAGTTTGAAGGTATTGGAGTGGGAAGCACTTAAGTACTGAAACATGTTACGGACGGCAAGTAAGTTGATACTTACTGTGCCTTAGTCTTCAGACTCAACATCGCAAGAATTAGGATTGTATACTGTGTGTTTACTAGATTTAGGTTCTTTTAATGATTTGTTTACTTAGACATTTATATCATCATATAGGGTTGTATGTATTCATGAGCATTATGTATGTCATCCTAATATACGTAAATAGGCGTGTGGGAGTTCGGGTGAATTGTGACTTTCCATATGGTAGATTCTTCCCACGTATGGAGTGGTAGGTTTAGAAGTTAGCTACGTGGATTCTAGGGTTCACAATTACCCCATTCTGAAACCCCCAACGTCTTCAACAAAAGTGAGGATACTTGCTTGTGGTAACACCCCCGATGGATATATCTCCTCGTCGGAGTGACTGGTTAGGCCACATGACTCTAGGGAGTATTCCATGTTAACTTCCAGAAGAGATACGGTTCTCTTCTGTAATGCATTGTATGATCATGCATATCATCTGCATTGAATTTCATTTTACCACTTACTGAGCATTAGTCTCATTAGTTTAGGTCTTGTGATGTAGATTCGTACGAGAAGCTGATGAACAGGTCAAAAACAGTTTATGAAGGATTTGCTCAGGTGGATCTTGTGACTGGCTAGGCTAAGGAGTTTAAAAGGAAATTATTGAAAAGGGTTTGTAATTACTAATGATCTTTAATACTTTGTTTTAATTCCGCTACGTTTTATAAAAAGGATTTCATTACTTCTTCTGAAATTGATAAGTGTTTTAAGTGAAGAGTTTAAACAATCGAGTTTTATAAAGAAAAGTTTTACTCTGATTTTATAAAAAGAAAGTTTTAAATTTCACGCGATTTCAAGTAAATAAAAACCGGGTCATTATAGGTGGTCACCCGCAAATCAAGGCTTAAGAGCAAAACTTTAAATAGAAAGACTTTAAAATTGCAAGCTACCTAGAGAGAACCTAACGAAAGTGCTGTCAATTTAATTTTTGAAATCTTTCTTCCATTGCTTGACCCTTTAGCTTAACTCTCTCAATCTTAATTTGAAATTACACTCTTGTGAGAGTTTTGGTATTGTTTTTGTGTTTCTTGCTTCAAAATTTTCCGTACTTCTATTTGTGAAACACTTGAAGGGTGAAACCCCATAATAGTAGTTGTAAGGCAAGTTGACTCTCAAAAGATTAATCATTTGTAACCTGGACGGTTATAGGAGTTGAAAGAATCTTCAATGAGGTGCCTTGAAGCATAGATGTAAGTGAGGTTGGTTGAATTGTGTTAACATATTGTTTGCACTCTCCCTTACTCTTTCATTCTCTCATGTTTATTTATTATTGGCTAATGAAAATTTACTTAAGAGAAAATATAGTAATTTTGCAAGAATTGTAACTGAGTTACTTAATTAATAAATAAATAAATAGTAATCCTAATTCACCCTTCTCTTAGGATAATTTCAATCTTACAATTGTCAAGAAGAAGGATGAATCGATGCATATGTGTATAGATGACCATGAATTAAACCAGATAACAATAAAAAATAAGTATCCTTTGCCAAGAATTAGCGATTTATTTGACCAATTTCAATGTGCTTGTGTGTTTTCAAAAATTGACCTACGGTCAAGACATTATCAGTTGAAGGTTAAATTTGATGATATTTAAAAAACGACATTTAGAACAAGATGTAAACATTATGAATTTTTAATTATGCTATTTGGTTTAACTAATGCCCTGACTGCATTTATGGATTTAATAAACTAAATTTTTAAGAATTATTTGGATAAATTTATTATCATTTTTATTGATGATATCTTGGTATATTCTCATACAAAAGAGGAAAATATGGAGCAGTTGGAAATCACCTTGTCCATTTTAGAGAAAGATTAGTTATATGCAAAGTTCTCAAAATGTGAGTTGCTCTTAGAAAAAGTCAGTTTTCTAGGTCACGTAATTTCTAAAGAGGGTATTGAAGTTGATTCAGCCAAAATTCAAACAGTTTTCGATTGGTCATAACCGAAAATTGTTGGAGAAGTGAGAAGTTTTCGTGGATTGACAATATATTATCGACATTTCATAAATGGGTTTTCAAAGATCGCTTTGTCATTAACTAGTTTAACAAGAAATAATGTAAGATTTGGTGGTCAAATGAATGTGAAGAAAATTTTCAAGAGTTAAAACATAGGTTGACACGACTCCAATTTTGGCTTTACCAGTAGAAGAAGAAAATTACAGTATTTATTGTGATGCCTTAATGAGTGGTTTGAGATGTGTACTTATGTAGAATGAAAGAGTAATTGCCTATGCATCAAGACAGTTAAAACCTTATGAGAATAATTATCCGACATATGATTTAAAATTTGCAGCTATTGTGTTTGCACTTAAAATATGGAGACATTATCTATATGGACAAAGATGTGAAATATTTACGGACCATAAAATTTTGAAGTATATTTTTACTAAAAAAGAATTAAATATGAGACAACGACGATGATTGAAATTTGTAAAAGATTACGATTGTGAGATCAAACATCATCTTGGAAAAGAAAATATAGTAGCAGATGCATTAAGCAAAAAGACTATGTCTTTGCATATGTTATGCCAAGAGATGTCTGATGCACTTCATAAAGATATTCAAGAGCTTGATTTTCAAATGATTTCTTCACAATTAAAATCTACATTATTAGCTATAATTTTGAAGCTTACAATATTGGAATATATTAAAGAAGCTCAAAAGGATGATTCTACATGTATAAGTTTTAAATGGAATCCAACCTTGGAAAAGTATACTCATTATTTTTATTTTAGGTGATGGAATTGTGAAGTTTAAAATAGATGGTATGTTCTGTTGGATTCACAGTTACAAGTTGAAATATTAAATGAAGCTCACTCTTCAAGTTTTGCTATTCATCCTAGATGTACGAAGATGTATAGAGTTGTCAAGCAACACTTTTGGTGGCCTGGTATGAAAGTGGATATCGCTAAACATGTAGAATTGTGTATAATTTGTCAACAAGTAAAAGTTGAACATCAAAGGCCTGGAGGAACTTTACAATCATTGCAAATAGCGGAATGGAAATGAGAATATATAACTATGGACTTTGTGATGAGATTACCTAAGACTATTAGAGGACATGATGTAATATTGATGATCATTGATAGATTAACAAAAGTTGCACACTTTTTACCAGTTAAGATGACTTATACAATGAATCAATATGCAGAATTATATGTTAGAGAGATAATTCAGTTGCACAGAGTACTAGTATCAATTGTATTGGACTATAATTTGAGGTTTATATCTTCATTTTATAAAAGATTAAATAAAGCTATGGGTACATAGTTGAAGTCCAGCACTGTGTTTCACCTGCAAACTTATGGGCAAAGTGAAAGAACGATTCAAATTTTGGAGGATATATTAAGAGCATGTGTGCGGTAATTTCAAGTGAGTTGGGGAAAGATGTTGTAATTGGTAGAATTTGTTTATAATAATAGTTTCAAGCAACTATTTGAAGGATACTGTACAGAGCTCTATATGGAAGAAAATTTCGATCACTATTGCATTGAGATGTAGCTGGTGAAGCTGAGTTATATGGACTTGAAATTGTTCAATAAACAATGGATATGATTGCAATCATTCGTCAAAGAATAATAGTTGCACAAAGTCGATAGAAAAGTTATACAAATCATTGACGATGAGAATTTGAATTTGAAGAAGGGGATTTGGTATTCTTAAAATTGTTGCCATTCAAAGAGGTTATGCGATTTGGAAAGAAAGGGAAATTAAGCCCAAGGTATATTGGTTTGTTCCCAATTGTAAAGAAAATAGGAAAAAATGCTTATCGACTTGAATTACCAGTGTGAATGATGATATAGCTTATGGAGGAGGGAAATTTTCAATGGTTAAGGGCATTCTGGTTCATGTGTAGGTGACCAGTTTATTGGCTTGATCGACCGGATTTAGGCACACAAAATTGGGATGCTCTCAGGTTATTTTGCGATCGACTAGAAATGTATGGGCGGTCGATCAGAAACATGATAGATTAAAATTTTCCATTCTTGGGTAGTTTTGCCTTAGACTTGCGGTCGACCGGCAATTGATTTGTGGTCGACCGATCAGATGAAAGGTCACCCAAAATGAAGTTTTGATTGGCTTGAGAAAGTGGTGCCTTACCAAGTCATGACTAGGAAGTATACACCTCTTGCTTGTGATTGGTAACGGAGTGCTTAAGTACTCAATAAGCCAAAAGAAACCAAAAAAGAAAATTCATAAGCTTCAAGAAAGGTATCTCTCAAGGGCTCTGAACGACGTTCTCCCTCTCTTCTTCTCAGAAATTGAATGCACTAAAGATTTTCTTTATAAATTCTATGAAATATGTGTAGCGACCCAATTTTTCTTTCATTTAAAATGTGAAAACTTTGAAACTTTTTCTTTTATAAAAACAGCGGAAGACTTTTATTTGAAAACACGATACATAAAATAAAACCATTTAAAGATCCTAAATAAAATCATTTTCTTAAAATACTTTTACAAATTGCAAGGGAAATAAATAAAATCATTTTTCTTTTGCAATTCAATAACTTTACAGAACCTTTTACAAATCGTTTTCCTCTAAATCCCTTTAGCCTAGCTAGCCATAAGATCCGCACGTGCAAATCCTTCATCAACTGCTCCTTAAATTTCTCTTCTTTACATTTACATGCTTATAGAACTATGATGAACTATGATGAATTTTAATCAACTTTAACTCGTTGAACTTGGGCCTCGCGGTGAATATCAACCATGATGATGAGCATGTGCCATCACGGTGAACCATAACCACAACGGTGAACTTTCATCGTGATGATAAACGCGTGCTATCACAATGAACTTTTACCTTTTCTGCTAGCCATTTGGGAATGACCAGGTGACCTTCAGCCTAACTCAAACCCTTCTCTTTTTCTTTTACTCTTATCTTTCTCATTTCTTTAAGTTTATTCATATCTCATTTATGTTTCCTTTTTAAAAACCATGCATGAAAACCATTTTCGTATCATTTGAAAACCATAATGCATGATGCTCATGAATGCATACAGTATCTATATCATCAGTAAAATCCTCGAAACATGATCATTATAAACATCCTATAATCTTCAAACATGATCATTATCAATATCATTTAAATTATAATTAACATATCATTAAAAGAACCTATTTCTTACAAAAACAGCATCATGCAACAATATATCTTCAAAGCATAGCAATATCAAAGTCCTATAATCCTCAAAGCATATTCTATAACGTAAAGAACCTAATTCTAATAAATGCAATCAATATACAATTCCTAATTCTTGTGATGTAGGGCTCGAAGACCAAAACACATACAATATCAACTTACTTGGAAGCTTTAGGGAATTCCGTACTTCAAGTTATCTTTCACAACTCCTTCACAATACCTTCACAAATTAATAACATCTCATCATTAATAATCATTCACTAACATCCATAACTATCCTAAACCGTCCGTATTTATCTCAATATTTAACCAACTCGCAACAGTAAACTATCCTTAACGATATTCAGGCTCAATAGAGTCTTTACAATGCTTAACCAATGGTAGAACATAAACCCTCAACCTTACCCTTCAAGGAAGTAAACAAATTTAAACCATAAACCTGATGTCAATAACTCATTAACTTCAACGGTTTTACCCTACAATAGCACTGTAATATATCTTCTTTCAATATCTAATGAGCAACAGAGATTACAGAACAACCACTTCAACTGAGGTCGACAACAACATTCCAGCAATTAGCAAAACTTCCATCCATATACATTTTATAGGTAGTAGAATAAATAACCAAAACAGATAACCCATTAATATCCTTCACAGAACCAAATAGTAGTAAACAATGGAGAGTGTTATCCAACAACAAAGTATGCATATATTGAAGCATCAAATAACATAAAACAATCCCCTTCAAACTTCATGCCAATCATAGAGTCCATAAAAGCAATTAGGAAGATGTTTGAATACTTGAAGCCCAAAAAGGAAACCGAGAGCAGTTTCTCCCTCTTCTTCTTCACCTCTCCTTCTCTTTATCTCCTGCAGCCTTTTTTTGTCTTTTTCTCTACTCTGTCTCTCTGTTTTTCTCTTCTTTTCCCAGAAGCTCACACTCGCAGAATACTCAAGAGAACTTCTCTCTTCCACTCTCTTTTTCTTCTCTATAATTCTCCATCACTCACTATGTATTTCTATTTCACAAAGGCTTCCTCAACACTCTCCATGCATCCCCATATCTCTCACCTAACAATCTCTATAATTTGCCATCTGTAAAGGTAAGCATACGTGGAGAAATCACTGACGAGATCATGCCTTGGGATTCTCAATCTATCTTCTCGGTGGCTGAATTTAGGTAGGAGAGGTTGACATTGCTGTCGATCGCTAATCACCAGTCGATATAAGGCGTCTGCCGCTGCAATGTAAAAACTGGATTTCTTCATTTTGACGTGGGACTGGTCGAGTAGTGCTCGACCACTACCCAAAAATACCGGTCGATCAATGATCAACTGGTCCAACACCATCATGCCATTTCTGTAACGACTCGGATTTTCGTAAATCCTTGAAAATGCGTAAGAATTCAAAATTTTATAAATGAATCAGAGCGCAATGCTAAAACCGAATCTCTACCAACCATTTGTAAAACTTGTTATAAAATCGAATTGATGAAATGCGGAAGCTTTATAAAATCATTTATTTAAAACATTGCGGAAGCGTAAATAATGCGTTGAGAATGGAAACTAAACTATTGAGTAAAACCGAACTGCTAGACAGTTAAATACAATTTAAAATAGTTGATTTAAGTAAAACTGTTTCTCTTCTACCTTTTTCATGCCTGGCTAGCTCCGAATCTCATTCGTGCAAATCCTTCACCTCTGCTTTATTATTTGTTTGTCGTTTCGTATATGAGCCTATTATTATCTGTTCGTCGTTTGTACCTACACCACAAGTAATACGTGAGCCTAATGGCTCAGTAAGGAAAATGGTTTAATGCAATTATGAAATGACTCCTTTAGTCCTTGTTAGAATGGGGGCCACCCAAACCAATCTTTTTATTTCGTTCATTCTTTCATTCGTTCTTTACTTTACTTTCGTTCATCGTTCATTGCTCGTACATCGAGTGGGAGATTGGAGGACCTATATGGAATGATATAGTTGACCGGACCTAGCCCTTTACTTGCAGTCTAGAACTCTTGTACCCGATAACGGAGGGGCTTCGACTAGATTGCAGACTGGACCCGACTACCCATCTGCCCCCAACTCCCTTTTCTTTCTTTCCTTAACATTTTTCCTCATTTATGCATGCTTGCGTACCACCGCCAAGGTGGCACTTCCAATGATTTCTATTAACATGATACATGACCATACATTCTCAACCTATCATGATGCATGATGCGTTATGATACAACATTAATAATAATTGAAGTGCGCATTAAAATAAAAGTAACTGTAGTAGTAAACTAACTATAATTGAAAGCAGATACAAAAGACGGTAAAGCATATAATGAAAGTAACAACCAAAGCCGATTAGTGCACACAATGATAAACAATAGCCATGGAGAATTCAATAAATTAAAGCATATGAAAGAAGGCATGCTTGGATATGGAGATCACAATAATAAAGGAAATATAACAGAATTGGTAAGCGTCGTACATCTGAAAATAAAGCATAATTCAGTTAACATGCTCAAGAGTTAATTACATGCTTTTATCCTAGTTACTTAGCATGCTCAATAAAGATTACTATTGTTGTCCTAGTGAGTTATCCTAGATAAGGTTACGTGCTCGAGATTAATAGTTAATTAACAAGTTTGTAGATTTCACAAGTAATAGTTAATTAACATGCATGGATTGATTAGTAATTTAATTGATTAGGCAAACAACCTAATTAATTAACATGCTGCTAATTGATTTATACATGCTAATTAATCATGCTAGTTAATCAATCTAATATGCTAATTAAATAAATTAAATGCAATAGTAGTTACCTATTAGTCAATTTACATGCTCAGGAATTAACATATTCTAATTAACCATCGCTAATTAGTTAATCAGGCAAGATAGTAAGTTGACATGCTGAGATTGATTAACATGCTCAAAGGAGATTACAATTGTTATTCTAGTTATTTATTAGCCGATTTACATGCTCAGTTAATTATCATACTTATATCGACACGCTTAAGTTATAATTGAAATTAGAATTAGTATGCTTGAATTAGTTAGCTACGCGTATTCAAGTCTAACTAGTTAATTAAATATGCTCAGCTCTAAATTGAATTACTCTAATTAGGTTCTTTAGCATGCTTAAGTTTAATTGGTTAAGTTAACTCATGATCTAGTTAGTTAAGTAATTTAATATGCTCATTTAATATGTTTAACTTATTTGGATAACTTAGTTTATCACTACGATATTTATACAAGGCATTAATCCGCAGAACAACTTGCACCAAAGTAATATAAGCATAAAGAAATCACAACAGAGACCTTTAATTGAACAGCAAGTAAAGAGACAGTAAACATTCGTTATTTAACGCGTTAACCATTCCTTGTCACCTTTAAACATTAGCATTTATCTTTAGCTAAGCAAGGCATTTGAATCACACAACAACCAAGTGAATAGAGCTGAACCTAAAAGAAATTCACGAAGCTAACAAAATTCACAAAACACTAACAATCAACACTATCAACAAAGGAAATAACAACAGCAAGGAAACTATAAACTAGGAAATATCTACAGCAAAGGGAATAACAGCAGTAACTAATCCAAGGACTATAAATCAACAACAACTAACATTAAGCATTATGGAGAACTAACATAACACTCACGCACATATGCTTGTGGTGTAAGGCCTCCAAATGGCCAAGACACCCTATTTTCCTTACCTCAATTCTTCATTGCACATTGCACTTAAGCGCTATTCTTCTCCTCTTTCTGATACCTTCACAATTAGAAACGTCTATCATTAATAATTATGATGTATAACTTTAATTCCTTTCATATCCTTACTCATCGCAACTCAAACCCTCTATAGAATATAAAGCATTTTTCCAATATCTTCCTTAACCATTTAACCCATTAATAGTTTCTAGCAAGCAGAGGGTAATTACTCTTTAATACGACAATATGATCACCTTTAAAACATTAATAGTGGTGCTACAGATCACTACAGCTTCATGCTTCACCTAGCTCAGCTAAAATAGGTAGTATAATATCCACAATTCACAGCCAGCTTAATCCATCTAAAATCTTCCTTCCTTATATCACACCCAAGACACAAAACAAAAATCCAAATCTGGCAGACGACCACTAACAGAACCCAAATCAAGTATAACCAAACAGCAGAGTAACTCTTGAATCAAACCTACCAATTATCAAAGGCATCAACAAAGAGAACATTTATCCATCAACAGAGAACTATCATCCAATATCAGTTTAACATTTTCTACCTCAACTGCATAATAATGTAACTTTGAAAAACTCCAAATTAAAGGTGATGAACTCCACTTACCAGAAGACAAGAGCAGACCCGAAGCAGCAGTTAGCTCCAGCTTCTCTTCCTCATTCTCGGCTCAACCTCCAGAGAGGATTTTCCCTTTCTCTTCTGCAAGCTTCCTGCCTCTCGTCTCTCTCTGTTTCTGTTCTACATATCAACCCACCAGAGGGGACACCCTCTACCATTACTCAGGAGAAAAAAGCATGTCCGACAGTCACTGAAATTTTCTCAAGATGTTCCCCACGCCAACATGTTGTCGTTTTACAGCAGAGCAAGAACCGGGAGAAGAGGATTGAACCACAAGCTGGACCATGGCCTTCGACCGGTCCAGCTTGAATAGTAGCTCCCCTACCTTCTCGACTCATCATCGCCGACCACCGTCCCTGCAACACTCTCTAGCGAACACTTGATCCTTAAACGTGAAAGAGGAGGAAAACCCAACAAACATACCTCCGATTTATTGCCGGAAATTGCAACCCGTGGAAGTCCCGAGTTGTCCCACGTCGCCTTGCCTCAAGAGCCCTAACCGCGAGCGTCGCCACTCATTGTTGTAGCAGCTCGTACCTCCACCGGAACGGACCCATGTCGAGCTCGAGCTCGCCGTCGCCCACCTCACGTCCCCCTCCCCTCATTCTCCCTCAGCTCGCCTCTCTCGTCTCTCTCAGGCTTCTCTCTCTTGAAGAATGGCTGAAGACCATTCTTTGGTCTTCAGCACATAATGGCCCATGGGCCAAATTAAAATTCCTCAAACAAAATGGCATGAACCGTTTCAACAGAACCGGTTCATGCATTCCATAATCCCCCTTTAATCCTTTTTAATCCAAATTAATCTAATTTAATTAAATCCCCCTACATTATTAATCCCAATTAACCTTATTTATTCCATAAATCTCATCCCTCCCTCTCATTTCGTCTGGCCGAAGGCCATTGACGAAATGAGGGCAAGGCTGAATCGATTCAGTTATTTAACAATAAATCCCCACTTTCCTTTGATTCTTTAATTAATATTAAATTTATATGTCTAAGTGTTAAACATTTGTGCCACGTATTAACCGACCCAAAGTTGTAACTCTCGACTTATTCCAAATGTTCTTAAAAGATTATTAGAGGTCCAATTTAAATTTCTTAATTCCATTTCCTAAATTGATTTCCATCAATTAACCTCCAATAATTTCTCTCAAATTATAAACTAACGGTTACGTATTTGGTAATACCCCGATAAATACCTGATAAAATCAAATACTCCTAATTAATTTCCAATTATTCTTAATAAATTCTGATATAAAAATTTGGAGTGTTACAATTGCCTTCAACCGCTCGCTCAACTTCTGCCTTATGTTCTTCTTTTTTGGTCAAGTATCCTCGACCACTTCGTCGATTGATCACTAGACCGAAAAACCATAAAGCAATCTATAATATATATTTCGGTCGAGCTGCTCGACCGAGTCCTCGACTGCTTTGTTGAATGAAAAATGAGAGCAATCTATAATATTTAGCGGTCAACCATTTAGTCGACTGATTCCTCCATTGTCGACTGAATCCTTCTCAACTCCACTGCCATTCTCTTTTCGCGCCACTGCTCTTATCACTCCACTTCCATTTTGTATTTTAATTAAATTAACACTCCATTTTACTTACCTTTATACTCATATTTATCCATAATTAATTCTCCAATTAACTTTAAAATCATCAATTAAATCTTCAACAATCATCCTAATAATCATCACTAATTATTCCAACTTAATATGTTTACCATACATATTTTTGGGTTAATACCTTCCATAATAAAATCCTCTCGAAATCCACAAAATTCATGACTATTATTATTTTTAGTCTCAGCTTAACCCCAAGTATTACAATATGTATAGTTATGAGAGTGGTAATGGAGGAAAGAAGTAAAAGATGAAGAAAATGGTAAAATCAGGTGGTTAGATCATTTGTTATATGTTTCCTATCTTCCTAGAACTTTTGACTGAAACCAATTGGATATGTTGTTAAGGACAACTTAAAGGAGAAATAGGTTTTGGAATTTATGGATAGTTGAAAATGGATAACAATCAGAAGAGAAACCCTAGATAGTATGCATAATATATTGATATTAAAAATGCACTATTTTAGTCTTATGCAAATGATAAATGTTAAGTGATTATGCAATGAGCATATGATTGGAGAAGATTGTTTTTATGCTAACTTTGTACTTAACGTGTTAAATAGTCATTGATAGGAATATTATTGGTTGTGAAGGTGTTTTCATTCAAGAAGGTATTCTAATTATTGGAACCACACTACACACTTAAGGTAAGAGATATGCACGTATTTTGCCATTTTGGCCTACATCACACGATATTAGGCTTGTATTGCTTTGATGATATTGTTTGTTGTATTGTTTATTGTAGAATGCTAAGATAAAGTTTGTTAAGTTTAATGTGCTGAAAAGTTTGAGATTGATAGTTGAATGAAATGCATTCATGTCACATGACACATGAGATTACTTTGAAGGTCAATAAGAGAGAAGAACAAAAAAAGAAGGAAGTCTCTAAGAAGAAGAACATCACTCTTAAACCTCCATCAACCAACCATTTGGAATCCAAAAAGGAAGAAGATAATGAGAAGATTACTTTTATTACAGGAAGAATTAATAAATTTCTTCAAAAAAAAAAATGTTACAAGGAAAGAAGCTCATAAAGGTAGATTGACCTCAAAAGGAAAGGGAAGTAACCTACTTTGAATGTGGCAAGCCAGGATACTTCAAAGCTGATTTTCCACAAGCAAAGATGACACCAAAAGCCTTGAAGAAGAAAACAATGATGGCCATGTGGGACGATAGTGAAGAAGATTCATCCTTTCAAGATGATGAGGTGGCAAATATGTGTTTCATGGCTAAGGACAATGAAGTACATGGCTCCTGATATACCACACAGTCCAATCATGAGATCATAATTAATGAGGCTCACCAATCTCTATGTCACACTTTTATTTGAAGGAAACAAGTCACAAGACAGCTTTGAGGAGGAACCTTTCATCAAGGATGAGATCATGCCAAAACATGTTCTCTTGTTGGAGCCAACACCATCCCATATGATAACTGATGATTATACTCTTTTAGGGAGGATGTATAGTCATTTATTTAACTATAAATTTCTACCTTTTATTTGCATTCATCATAAATAACAATTTGTTCTAGAAAAAAATTTGGTAGTCATTTGGCTAGTTTATGTTCTACCTGTGTGATTATTATTAATAAGGGTCATTTTTGGTATTCGGCCTTTGTGGGTTACTACCTTTGTTTTGTAGGGTATTTATACCCTCTTTTATGTCTGTTGCAATCTCGTGTGGTGTGCATGTGGTTTTGCCTATCTACGGAAGCGTTCCTTGCCACTGTAGATATCCAATTTCATTCCCGCTGTGAATACTTTACGCATCGAACAACCAACCCTTCATCCCCTCCATCCATCGAATGGCCAGTCCTACTTAATTAAATTGTGTGTGTCATGCACGTGATTTCTCCTATCGCGAAAGCATTCCTTGCTATTGTGGATGTGTGATTCCATTCTGCTATGGATAATTTAGGCATTGAAAGTCCAACCCTTTATCTATTCCATCCATTGAAAGACTGGTCCTGCTTCATTAAATCGTGTGTGCCTTGCACATGGGTCTGCCTATCCACAATAGAATTCCTTGCCGTTGTGTATATCCATTTCCTCCTTTTTCAACGTGAACCATCCACGTGTCTTTCTTTCTTACTACAAACACCTTTTTTTCTCAATTTAATTCTATCTGCAAAAGCATCCTTTCCATTGGAGATAACCGTTAATTTATTCTTGAATATTTGTTTCCTCATTAATATGTGATTATCGTGTTTGTGATTTCCTCTTCCCTCGGGCATCTAATTTTCAAAAGACCCTTGTATTACGGACATCCATTTTTCTCTAAGGGACATCTGTCGATTCCTATTCCCTTATTTACTGAGCTTCTATTTTCACATCATTTTCTATCACAACATGAAAAATGACTACATGATATGGAGTGGCTTTCAACCATAACTTAGCCGGTTCATCTAATGAAGCATCACTAGAGGACAATAGTTTTGTTACCCAAGATTAGTTTAATAATCTGCAAAATTTTGTAGATTTAATATTGAAGCAGATGCAAAATTGGCACCATTGAGCCATCCCAATACCTGCTTATGCTAGACGAAGAAGAGGTGGTGGAATCAGAAGAGGAAGGCAAGAGATAGATACAAATTTGAGAGAAGTTGGGGATGAGGATGCTAATTTTGACAAACCACTAAGCCCAAGATATCATGATGATCATTTTGATGAACTGCACCATTTAAAACTATCCATATCTATTTTCAAAGGCTCCAACACTGGTGAAGAATACCTAGATTGGGTAGAGAAAGTAGAGGAAATTTTTTTATTGTTATAGCTATTTAGAGAGAACTAAAGTACATTTGGCTCCCCTTGAATTCAACGACTATGCCAACCTTTGGTGGAAAAGTTTGAAGGCTTAATGAAGGCGAAATATGGGGGAGCATTTGTATCCTAAAGGGTGATGAAGGCATGGATGACTAAGAGATGTGTACCTAAACACTACCGGCAAATTTGTTTCTACAAATGTAAGGTTTAAAGTAAGGATCTCTTTCAGTAGAAGAATATGTCACCGAGTTTGAAACCCTCAAAATTAGAGGTGGATTTGACGAACCGAAGGGACAGACCTTACCAAGATTTATTAATGTCCTTAATAAAGAAATTAGAGATATTTTTGAACTTCAACCTATTGAACATCTAGACAAAATGATTCATCTATTCATTAAGGAAGAGAGACAGCGCAAAAGGGGCTCTAAATTGCACAATTCTTTCCAATCCAATTCAAAGGCATTGTTTGCAAACAAACTACTTAATAAGAAGGATGAGACGTTTTGTTCAAATAGAAGGATGATGAAAAAAGAAGGTGAAGAAAAGAAGAATTTAAATGATACATCTTGAATGAGAACAAGGGAGATTAAGTGTTTTAAATTCCTCAGATTTGGTTGCATAGCTTCACATTGTCTCAATCAACGAGTGATGATTTTGAGAGAAGGAACAAATGTGCATAAAAGTGAGGATGATGTGAATGTAGTGGTTGTAGAAGAAGAAGATCCTTAAGAAGAAGACATATTTTATGCACAAGAAGGTCCTCTTCTAATGGTTATTCAAAGAGCCCACATGTCTCAAAGCCATGAAGAAACATGCCAAAGGGAAAATATCTTCCATAGTTGATGCCTAGTTAAAGATAAAGTGTGTTCTCTTATTATTGATATAGGTAGTTGCGTCAATGTGGCCTCTCTTTACATGGTGGAGAAGCTTGGTTTAGACACGATTTTACACCCAACTCCTTACAAGTTACGATGGCTTAATAACAAGGAGGATATCTATGTAATCAAACAAGCAAAAGTTCCATCCTCCATTGGAAAGTATCATGAGGAAGTGTTATGTGACGTAGCGCCTATGAGTTCTAGTCATTTACTACTTGGGAGACCATGGCAATTTGACAAAAAGTCCATGCATGATGGATTCACAAATTTCTACTCTTTCAAGTTCAGGGACAAGACAATTAAATTATCCCCTCTTCAACTTGATCAAATTGCAAAGGACCTTGAAACTAAGAAAGACAAACAGAGCAAGGAGTCATTGTTTATCTCCAAGAATGAATTGAAGAAAATATTATTAAATTGTGGCCCCTTAGTGTTGATCATGTTCTGAGACTGACTTGAAGAACTAGGGGAGATTTCAGAGCTTATCAAAGACCTTATGGAGAAATATCAAGAAGTTTTTTCCAGAAGAACTTCCCCCTAAACTTCCCCCTCTCAAAGGCATTGAGCACCAAATTGACCTTTTAGGGGGGGATTGTATTCTTCTTATAGGATGAATCCAAAGGAGGCTAGGTAACTTCACAAAAAAGTCACGGAACTACTAGGAAAGGGCTACATCTGTGAGTCTTCGAGTCCTTGTGCAACCCCTACTTTGCAAGTTCTGAAGAAAGATGGTTCCAGCGTGGATAATTGAGCTATAAACCAGATCACCATCAAGTATAGATTTCTCATCCTCAGTCTTCAAGACATGTTGGACTAATTGAGTGGTTCCATAGTTTTCTCTAAGGTGGACTTGAAAAATGGTTACCATCAAATACAAATGAAAGAAGGAGATGAATGGAAGATAACCTTCAAAACAAAATATGACCTCTATGAATGACTACTAATGCCTTTTGGTCTCTCTAATGCACTAAGCACATTTATGAGACTAATGCATCATGTGTTGAAAGATTATTTGGGAAAGTTTGTGGTGGGGTATTTCGATGAAATTTTAGTGTATAGTCTCGTTCTGAATACGCACTTGCATCAATTACAACTAGTTTTTGACACGATGAAGGAGGAAAAATTTATGGAAATCATACAAAGGTTTTGTGTTATCTTGCCATGACATAAAAGTGGATGAGATTAAAATACTTGCAATCAAAAAGTGGCCAATTCCAAGCAACATCTTAAAAGTCAGGAGTTTCCACGGACTAGCTTCATTTTATTAGAGGTTTGTTAATAACTTTAGCAATATCATGGCAATCATCACAGATTGCACTAAGAAAGGCAAAGAGTTGTAATGGAGCAAATATTGTCAAAACAGTCTTGAGGTTATAAAGGAGAAACTATGCAATGCCCTTATTTTGGTTCTTCCTAATTTCAACTAGGTCTTCGAAGTGAAGTGTGATGCTTCCAGATTAGGCATCAGAGTTGTCCTTAAGCAAGAAGAAGACCTATTGCTTATTTTAGTGAAAAATCAAAAGGGGTGCATTAAATTACTCCATCTATGACAAAGAGTTTTATGTCATGATAAGAGCTTTGAAAGTTTAGCAACATTATTTATTACCAAAGGAGTTCATGATTCATAACAACCATCAAGCTTTGAAGCACGTTGAAAGTGAAGGAAAGCTCAATAGGTGGCTTGAAAAATGGGTGGAATTTCTTGAGCAGTATCTGTAATGACCTGGTTTTTCTTATCTTTTAAAAGTCGTGTTAAATTTAAAACTTTTATCTTTTCTTTTATAAAACAGCGAAAGACAATTCTTTTATAAAATCTATTTTATAAATCACAGCAGAAAGCTTTTACAAATAAATCCAATCATTTGAAGAATACAATAAATAAACCTTTTACATTATCTTTATAAAACTTTTTACAATTGTTTTCCTTTAAATGCCTTGAGCCTAGCCAACCACAAGATCCACGTGTACAAATCCTTCATCAACTGCTTCTTAACCTATTCTCCTACGCTTACCTACATCACAAGACTTAACTAATGAGCCTAAGGCTCCGTAAGTGATATAAAAGAAAATTTTACAATGCACATGTTATGCAGCTTTTAAAATCTCTTTTTGTTTTCTGTTTATGTTTCTGTTTTTGTTCTGTCTTTCCTTTTCATTTTTCCTTTTACCATTTTCTTGATCTTCACTCTACTTTATCTTGACTTTACCGTATTGTTCTTTTCTTTACTTGATCTTTACTTGACTTTATCTTGAAACGCGTTGGAGATGTCTAAGCTTGACGAGGAGGAGCAACCAACTCAACCTCACATGCCTAGATGACCCCTTTATATTTATCTTTATCTTTATCTTGACTTTACTTTATCTTGAAAGACATTGGACATGTCTAAACTTGACGAGAAGGAGCAACCAACTCAACCTCACATACCCAGATGACCCCTTTATATTTATCTCTATCTTAATCTTGACTTTACTTTATCTTGAAAGCATTAGAGATGTCTAAACTTGACGAGGATGAGCGGCCAACTCAACCTCACATCTCGTCACACCCATTTACATTCATTTCGTTACATTTCATAACCATTTCGTTTCTTCTTCATTTCCTTTTCATAACCATGTATGAAAACTATTTTCGTATCTTTTGAAAACCATGATGTGTGTCATGCCCGTAAATACATACAGTGTCTATCACATCATTACTATAATCTCTAAACATACTCATCTATTAAACACATCATTAAAATAATCTATTTCTAATAAACACCCAGCAAACAGCAGTACAATTCGCTAAGCATGCTAAATATCTGAATTATTCTAATAAAGCAGTAGACATGCTCAATATCTTACTATAAAGTGGTAAACAATCAGCATACATTTCCTATCTCTTGTGATGTAGGGCCCCAAAGACCAAATCACAAACGTATCACTTATTTGACGGTCTTCAATGCAATTTACCATTTTATCCTTTTTCCATAATACATTCACAGTACCTTCACAAATCAATAACATTTACTCATTATTATTTACCAATTAGAACCCCAACATTGACACCGTTGTTCCTCGTTCATTATTTCATAATTCAAATACCACTTAACGGTTCCATTAACTTATCTTCATTAATTTAATAGCAAAGAAAAGAGTAACCTTAATTTCCAGAACCTTCACTTACATATTTCCCTTCGCTTATTGTCATCACTTCATTATTTATTAAAATAGAATTAAACCCAATCACCAAGAGCATTATCCTTAACCATGATTTAATCAACCAGTATAGCAAAAGGAAATCCCAAACAACAGCAGATTTCATGACATAACAAAGATCACAGTTTCACCATCCACAATAAATTACAGAGAACATAAAACAAATTAATCCAAAGATTTATCCACTAAACAGTGAAGTACATTGCTTCTATCACCTTACACCCAACATGGATGCAACCAAATAATTATGTCCATTAACAAAGAATCAATTCCATCACATTCCATCGAGCAATAATATACACATAGCTTTTTCCAATAACAGAGTGTATTCATTAGAGTTGTAAACACAGAGAGAACTATACTCTTTATTCATTTACTTAACAGGATTTCACAATCCAAATGTCATTTAAGTCACTTAATTGAATACTAGAACAGAATCCAAACCCCCATCAATATCTTTCACAATCATCACAACAATAAATAGCTAGGCATTTGTAATACCCCAACTTTTATATCAGAATTTAAAAAGAATAAATTGGAAAGTAATTGGGAATATTCAAGTTAGTCAAATAATTATTGGGGTATTAATAAATACGTAATTGTTAGATTATAAATTAGAGGAACTTATTGAATGATAATCAGGACTAATTTGGAGGAATTTTATAATGGCTAATAAAATTAATATAGGGATAATATTGGAAAAATAATTTAAGTGTGAAAACTTAAGAAAATGTTTATAAAATGGGATTAATTGGGAATAATGAATTGGGGGAAATAAATAAATGGAAAGGGGAGGATTTAAGATAAAAGAATAAATAAATTGGAAGAAATAAATTAGGAGAAAAAGGAAGAAAAATCGGTTAAGGAAAAATAGAAGGGAGTTGAACCGGTTCGGTCTAGGGCTTAAATCAAATGGCCCATTGGCCATTTGAGTGAATGTGAGAGAGAGTGAGATAGGGATCGAGAGAGGGAGCGACGAAGAGCGATGGAGAGATCGGGAGAAGCGGGTGCGACGACGACGGCGACGAGGGCAAACTTCTTCTCTCCGAAGGGGAAACTCCAGCGTGCGGTGGTCTGCCGGCGTCATTCGCATGTGCTAGGGCACTGTTGGACCATGATTCCAAGGGAGTTGGATGAACCGTATGCTATGAATTCCACCGTCGAGTCGGTAAGTCGGTAGCTTCCCGTTCTTCTCCCTGCGTTATGTCATTTGGCCGATTAGGCGTCGATCGTTGCGTTGAATCAACGAGGGTAGGGGCGACAATTCTTGCTGGGAATCAGCTGGGTTGTTTGTTCGATGGCTGGACCAGACCGGACCGGAGCTGGTTCCCTCCAGCTGCTCCTCTGGCAATCTCCACGTGATTCTCCAATTGACGCTAAGGACTTTCCACACGCCATAAACAGGTTGGACCTCTACCATTGGTACATGTGATCGTCCATCCCTGGTGCCCTTCTCATCGGCTATAAATGAAGGGTAGCAGTGAAGTGTTATGGGCTTTTGCAGAGACGATTGAGAGTGAACTCTCTGGTAATTAGGGAAATGGTTGGTGACAGGGATAATAGCAGTGAATGGTGTACCTGTGAACTGAAAGGTGGACAGCTCTCTAGATGATGGAGAACATGAGGGTGGAGCTGCTGCTCCTGGGTCCTCCTAGTAAGCACATTTTCCTTCATCCTTCATGGATTGTCAGATGATTGGTAAGAGTAGATGATAATAAATGATGAATGCTCCTAGTTTTGAGTGTCTTGGATGAACATATTCCAGAAATATTGTGCATATATTAGATTAGTTCCTGTTCTTAACTGCCTCTTGGTTTGTGAAGTGGAAATATTGTACATATGTTGGATTAATTTCTCATACACTATTGATAAGGAGATTAAGTGTTCTCTGTGTGTGTATTGCTGAGAATTGTGAGGATATGTTAGGGATTGGGAAGTTGGTGATTGGTTGTGTTTTGTTAGCGTGTACCAAATACTTCCGCTGTTAATTAATTCTAGGTTTTGAAGATGTTAAATGATGAATGTGTTGCAGTTATGGTTGAGCTTTGTTTCATTCTTATAAAGAACATTATCATGGATAGTTATTGTTGTGAACTATTATCAAGTCACATTGATGGAATGAGAAACTTGTTGTGGGTTATTGCTATTTCGTTGCACGTGTTAAGATATTGGAATCGTTATTTCGAGGTTGCTAAGTAATTAAGTTGACTTTATAAATTATTCACTATTCCATGTTAAAGAAAGAGTTAAATGGTTCTTACTCTGCTGTGGGAATTGATTATCGGTCTAATTATTGCCTTGTTAGAAATTATTATGGGACTGAATGGTAAAAGTGAAGTTAGTAATTTGAGATTTTGATGATAGTTTAATGGTTTTGAAGGTACTAAGGCGAATAACACTATCGCATTGAGGATTCCTGGTAAGTTGATACTTACTGTGCTTTGGTCTTCGGACCCTACATCAGAAAAATTAGGGTTGTATGATGAATGTTCTTTCAATGATATAGTTATTAGACATTTCTACGATCATATAGGACTGTATGTATTCATGAACATATTGCATGACATACTTAATATATGTAAATAGGCATGTGGGGGTTCAGGAGAATTGGTGACTGTCCATCGGTGGTGACACCCCTATTGGAGTCCCTACTCCTACGTAAGCGGAGGTGAAGTACGGTTAAGCCACATAGACTCCATGGTTCATTCTTTCTCTTATACTGGAATCCCCAATGTCTTCAACAGAAGTGTATGGGTATGGCACGTGGTGACACCCCTATTGGTGTGTTTCCTCGTCAGAAATACGGTTAAGTCATGTGACCAATTAATGTATCCATCGCCCCGGTTAACAGACAAGATACGGTTCTTTTCTGTAATGCATCGTATGATCATGCATCACATCTGCATTGTATTTCATTCTATCACTTACTGAGCATTAGACTCATTAGTTAGGTCTTCTTGATGTAGGTATATATGAGAAACAAGAGAATAGGTCAAAGACAGTTGATGAACGATTTGCACGGGTGGATCTTGTGGCTGGCTAGGCTAAAGAATTTAAAAGGAAATTATTTGTAAAAGGTTGTGTAAATTACTTAATGTTCTTAAACGCTTGGCCTTAATTCCGTTGCGTTTCATAAAAGGATTTTATTACTTCTGCTGCAATCGATAAGTGTTTTAAGTAAAGAGTTTTAACGATCGGGTTTTATGAGGGGAGAATACTCTGATTTTTACATGAAAAGAAAAGTTTTAAATTTCACGCGATTTTAAAGTAAATAAAAACTAGGTCGTTACAACATTATCCATCAACAGATCACTTCCTCATCAAAATCATCTAACTACAGGGGAAGAAACCGTTACCTGCAAACAGACGGCCGCGAAGGATTTTAATAATTCACATCCACGGTTCACCACAAACCCTGGACACAATGGACCATACTAATAGTAAGGAATTAGAGTCCTTCATTACCAACAAAGTAATAATCCATAAACCATCTTAGCATTCATCATAATCAAACAATAGAGGGCTTAACCAAAATCACAAAATCCCTAAAGTCTAAGGAGGAGGAAAACTTACCAAAAGAATCAAAGAGATGACCCAGTACCTCCTTACCTTCACAAATTTTTCTTCAGAATCTCATGGTTCCCTCTCTCACAATCTTTATGCCTCTCTCCTTCTCTTTCTCACTTGGTCTCTGTCTCACGCAACTCTCAAGAGAACATTTCCCACATTTCTCTCTCACTCCTTCACTTCGTCTCTTTAAAAAAAATATAGAATATCTCACCTGCTTTTATTGATTTATAGCCAAGAAGCTTTACGGAGATGGACAATCACACACACCAAGGGAGTGGGGTCCAATTCGACCAAGCCACGTGGAAAGTGCTCAATTCATTCAGAAGAGAGGAAAGAAAGTATTGGGAGAAACGATTAAATGGTTGTGATAGAAACAATATTTGCATTAAAAATAGACTTTTCAGTCACAAAAGCCAACCGCACTATCGACTGCACCATCGACCGATTATTGCAATTTCACTCCAGATTTACATTTCGGTCGAACCTTGCGACCGCATCCCGACCGAAGACTCGACCACAAAATCGATGAATTTGATAGATTCAAAACCTATTGCTTTTCAATCGCGCATCACTTTTGCACCCTAGATCGTGTTGCGTCCGAAAATCACAAAATGTAATTTGGAATGCATTTCGGTTGAACCTCTCGACCACACATTCGTCCGTGGCCTCGACTGAAATACCACTGCTTCACACTCTTCTAAAAAACCCTAATACTCCTCTAATTAACCCTAAGTATCTTCTAACAAATCTTCTAAACCCTAATCCACCAATTATATTTAATAATTATCCAAATATTCCAATTGTACCCAATTAATTTATTAATTATCTTTACTTAATTCCTTAATGGAAAATCGGGGTATTAAAGTATACCTATATGATTAAATTCAAAAAGGGTGAATCAAATGTTGTAACCTATACACTCTCAAGGAGATATGGGCTCTTGACTAATTTGAACACTAGGATACTTGGTTTTGAATGGATCAAGGGTGCTTATGTTCATGATCAAGATTTCGAGAATTGGTGTTCGAACTGTGGAGCTAAAGCTAAATGTGGATACTAAATTATGGACGACTATTTATTTAAGGGAGGAAGATTGTGCATTCCAAATTGTAACCTTGGGGAATCTTTATTTAAAGAAGCTCATGAAAGTGGATTGACAAGCCATTTTGGAGAATCAAAGATAAATGAAGTTGTTAAGGAACTATTCTTTTGGCCTCACATGCTGAAGGACATAAACAAAATTATGGAAAGGTGCATTGTTTGTAAGGAGGCTAAATGCCCACTTCAACCTCACGTGACGCACCAACAAAATGTTTTAAAGAAAGAATTAACTTGTGTGGTCGATCAGCTGAAGAGGTGAACGACCGGAACCTTATAGATTTGAACGTCCGCTACTTTCTAGGCAAATAGTGGTCGACTGGCTACAGATTAGAGATCAACCAGTTGGTTGAAAACTTTTATAATTACCACAAAACCACTTTAGGAAATATAAACTTTAGAAACCCATATCTTGATGAATATAGAAGCTTTCCTCATGAAATTTGGACAGCAACCTCTTAAATGAAGTAAGATTATCCCTTCAAAAAAATAATACTAAGAAATGCCACAAATATGGAAATATGCCCGTTTGAACTAGATTGGCCCAAAATACAAGAAATCACAACTTGAACCTTCGTATGGAAAACTCCACCAATATAATTTTTCTTGAAAATTGAACACTTCTTCACATGTTCTTCCTCCATAGAACAAGAACACGGATGCTAATAAGAAGGATTATTCAACTCACAAAGTAACCTTAATTGTGATATCACACCACAACTTCGGATGAACACACCGAAGGGAGAAAGAGGAATCACTCCCATTTCAAAAAACAAAGCAAAGCTTTTAGTATTCAAATTCAATTGTCATAAACAAACATGGAAGGGGGCTTTAAATAGCCATTTATAAACTATAAAATAAGAAATAACTAAATAGGAAACAAAGCTAATACTTGGCCATACACACACATGCTTGGCTGATTACTAAACTTAAAACTACTAAACTCATCTTAGATAAATTACTTAAATTAGTTATAGTTCCTTTCTCTCTAAGTTTTGTTGGCTCTTGGTAGCCACTTCCTCCTCAAGCTCAGCCACTCAGACTTTGAAACCCCAATTTCTCGTAATAGAATTAAGTAAGGATAATTATGGAAATTTTAAATTAGAATACAGAATCGGAGAATTTAAATTGGACCCATAATTTTTGTCAAGTGGTATCTGTAATAAGCCAGGGATTTAGAATTTGGGTCGATTAATATGCGATACATATGTTTGACACATGCATATATACATTTGTATATATATGGATATAACACATTAAATTAAATAAATGAAATGAGTGTAGGATAAAGGGGTGGATTAAAGAAAAGAGGAAATAAAATGTAAAGGGGGTGGATTGAACCGGTTCACCCTTGAACCAGTCCAACTTTGAGAAGAAATTCTGGGAAAGAAATGAAACGACATGCGATCGAATTTTAGCTAAGAGAGAGGGAAAGCGATTCGAGAGAGAGCTTGGGTGACAAGGGAATGAAGCTCCTATAGAGTGCTGGACTTTGCTATGGAGGAGTACGACGAGGGAGGCACTGTCCAGCGAGCTCACGGTGACGATGTGAGGAGCGATGAGTGCCACGAGGTAGGTATTTTGGGTGAATTGTGCTCGTTGATTTGGTTACTCTATGTGTTGTGTTGCCTTGTGATTGACCATGATGGTTGGTGAAAAAAATGGAAGAGACGAGGTGATAAACGAGCAGCGTGTGAGCGGCTGGGATGGACGATGTGGAATAGATTGGTATGTGGATTTCGACAAGGAATTCCTGGTTTGCTTAGTGGCAATTGCTTCCACGCGGTTCTCGACCATCGAAGGAATTGTGTATCTCGATTTAGCATTGCGGGTATGATAGAGTCCAAGACTCTATATGTCAAGCAATCAGAGATGGGCAACCCATGAGCTGGCATATTCGACCTCCTGTTTTAAAACATGTACAACTCCAATTGCATACGGAATTAAGAGCTCAAATTTATAGGTCTATTGATCAATCATCTAGAGAATATCGTGTCCAAAATTTAGCTTCAAATTCGTTACAATCACAGAGTTATGCTTCTAGGAAACTCACCCTCGGATTAGGGTTTCAATAAACATATTCTAGAGACCGATACAAAAACGACAATAACTTCAATTGCATACGTCCAATAAATCCCAAAATTATAGGGTCAGTAGTTGACAACCCCATCAATATCTCTATCAAATCTTAGCTCCCAAGATCACGCATACACGGAGTTATATGTGATGCAATTCGTATTTTAAATATGGAATTCAAACAGCAGATTATCAATATCACTTTCTTTCCTTTTAAAATGTTAGTTTCCAAATCCCATTCAAAACCAAAATCTCCACCAAATCCATGTACATAGAGTCTCAGTTCAAGGGAATCAAGAATCAAGAATACTTTCCAAGAAAATGCAAGAATAAGAGAGCAAAAACTGGTGAGGTCCGCTAACCCTCCAACACCAAGAGGGCGATTGATTCGGCCACTTCAAGAAGTAGCTCTCTTAACTAGGGTTTGCTGAAGTATTGTATCTCCACACCACGAGCACAATGACACAAGGAGGTTGCTGGAAGAGATAGCAAATAACAACCTTCTCAAGACCTAGCAAGAACAAGAAGGTTGGTTGAAGAGATGAAGTAGCAGAGAGAAGTCTCCTCCGCGAGTCTTCAAAAGCACAAGGCTGAAATTTCTATTAGGGTTTTTCAAAAGTGATTAGGGTTCTTCATTAGGAAGGATAAATAGCTCCCTAATGAATCAAAAAGGAAAATTACAAATTTTGCCCCAAAAGACAAATTATAAAAGAAACCTCCAAAATATAAAACACAAAAAAACAATTTCTTAGCTAGTTTTTATCGTTATGTTAAAGCTGCGTTTGACAAAGCAACCAAGCTCTAAAATTAACGGCAAAGTACTTTCTGGAAAGCTTTACGTATCAGCTACATTTGTTACGAAGATCACTTTCCAATATGAAGTTTGATAGATTGCCAAAAATGCCATGTACACCTCGGGGTCAGTTTACGAGCAGATTTTTGGAATGTGTCCTCTATCTCAAAAACTTGTATTATGTCTTCCATCTATGCTCAACTTGAATAACTCCATGATAGACCTACAGAACAAAAATACACAAAAGAAATAACTTGGTTAGAAGACAATGAGCCCTTAGGCTCGAGCTAAGGTGGTAGGTTTTTTCGAGACACATCAGGGTAAGTTCTCCATGTTGGTTCTCTTTATAGGTGGCAATTCATAATGGGTGTTAGGTGAGATTGTGCATGAGATTGAGAGCTTATATGGGAAGCCTTCAAGAAAATGGACAGAGGGATGTTCACTGTTGGTAATTGATGCTGCTCTCTATTGTATGCATGCTTATTGGATGTTGATGAGAGTTAGGTTATGTTATTTTTGGTTGGTGATTAATTAGTTATGGGTTTTCAGTTCTCTATTGATTGATTGTTTAGGACCTTATGTTCTGTAAAATTAGCTATAGACTATTGAATAATAATGGATGGTTATACTTGATTAAATAAGTATTAATGGATAAGTTGAAGAAGTGTGGATTCATTGATGTGAGTTCTATTATTTGGTTTGGATTATTGTTTGGATAATTGGGAATAATGGTATCAAGGTTGAGGTTCACAATTGGTGATAATTAATGGATAAATGTTACTAAACTTGAAGGTATTAATCTGAGAAGAAGGATGAAGTGCAGAAATGCTACGAAAGCAGGTAAGTTGATATGTATGTGTTTTGACCTTATGGCCCTACATCGCAAGAATTAGGGTTGTTTATTGACTGTTTACCGGTTTAATAGATTATTAAGTTAGGTTGTGATCATGTTTTGAGGATATGTTTGCTTCGTGTTTATTAGATATAGGTTCTTTTAATGATGTGTTTATTAGTTTTGAGTTAAAGATGGTGATAATGAGATTAATCATATTTGAGGCTTACATAAAGGAGAATGGATTGTATGCATTCACGAGTATCATGCATCATGGTTTTAAAACAATACGAAAATGGTTTTACATGCATGGTTTTAGAGATGGTTTAATGGATGCTCACACATACTAAGTGTACGGTGTTCGTGGAGGGCTGATCACCCAAAACGAACTCCCATCATTTGGGTTGTAGGAATATCCATTTTACAATGAAAAGCGAAACAAATAATAAACAAATGTTAAATGACGAAAGGTAAGGTAAAGTAAATGCAATGGTTGGTGTGGGGCCGTTTAAGCCCTTGGTGGGCACTGCTGCTAGTTGGGCTTTCAGATTATACCATTGTCGCTAGCAAAAGCTTTCAGACTATGCCACTGTTGCTCATACCGGTTGCGGGATCGGCTAATGGTTAGTTGGGCTATTAGATTATACCATTGCCACTATACCAGAGGTGTTGAGTCGGATGCATTGAATAGATCGGTCAACGATTAGTGGGGCTTTTGGATTATACTATTGCCGCTATACTGGGGGCGTCGAGGTTGTGTGCACAAAAAACAGAAAAGAAATTAAAATGTAAAAGACAAAGAAAAACGAAAACAGAAAATGCATATGGATTTTAAAGCAGCATAGCATGTGTATTGTAGATTTTACTTTACATCACTGACTGAGCGATAGACTCATTAGTTTAAGTCTTGTTGATGTAGGTATGTACGAGATCAGGAGAACAGGTTAAGGAGTAGCTGATGAAAAATTTGCACGCACGGATCTTGTGGCTTGCTAGGCTAAAGGATTTAAAAGAGGAAAGAGTTTTGTAAAGATAAAGTAAAAGGTTTATATGTTGTATTTTAAATGATTTGTTTTATGCTTACACTACGTTTTCCAAAAGGTTTTAAGAAAAATTATTTTTATAAAGAAAAGTCTTCAACTATATTTATAAAAGAAAGATGTTTTTAAAAGTTTTTAATTTTTACACGTTTTCAAAGAAAAGAAGCTACAGGTCGTTACACAAATCCATGCAATCTTTGGCTTTCCTTTTGTTTTCAAGCTTCGCCGCTTGGGATGGTTTCCATAACTCTTCTTGCCTTGACATTTCTTAATCCTCAAGCTCGACCTCTTGGGTTGGTTTCCATAATAACACATGTATGGGCTTCCCTTGGTCTTCATGAGTTGGTGGCTCCTCCACTTGGTATAGCGACCCAGTTTTTCTTATATTTGAAAACATGTAAAATTTAAGCTCTTTATTTTATAAAAAGCCTTTAAAGACAATAAATAAAGTTTGAGGAAAACTTCTTTTGCAAAACATAGTGGAAGAACTTTCAAAACAAAACCTTTGAGAATATAATAAATACACTTCTTTTGTTTTCCCATTTAAATACTTTACAAACCCTTTTTTTAAAAACCCTTTAGCCTAGCCAGCCACAAGATCCTCGCGTGCAAATTCTTCATCAACTGCTCCTTGACCTGTTTCCTTTGCATATCTACATCAACAAGACTTAAACTAATGACTCTAATGCTCAGTAAGTGATATAAAAATAAACTATAAAATGCACGTGCCATGTAGCTTTTAAATCTCATATGCAGTTTCTGTTTTCGTTTTATTTTATCTTTTATGTTTTAATCTTTTTCTCCAATGCACCCGACCTCGATGCCCCTGGCATAGCAGCAATGACATAGTCCAAAAGCTCGCTAGCCATTGACTGGTCCGTCTAATGCATATGACCCAACACATCTGGTATAGTAGCTCCAGCTACGACTGAAAGCTCTGCTAACGGTTGTACGGTACAACGCACAACCCACGGCTCGGGTTACAACCTTCTCCTAATAGTGGTCGTGCGCCCCAATGCTAGAACGGCCTCACTAATCATTGGCCGGTCTGTCCTGACACCAACCAAGGACCCGTTATGTGATAAAGGCTCAACTCAAACCTCCTGATAGCTACTGTGTACACCGATACACAGTGACCCAACCTTAGGGATAAGCAGCTCTAGCTACGACCAAAAGCTCTGCTAGTTGTTGAATGCTACAACGCAAAACAATCTACTCGAGCTACAACCGTCTCCTACTAGCGGTTGTGCGCTCCAACGCTTAAACAACCTCACTCACTCGTTGGCCGGCCAGTCTTGGGACCAACTGAAGACCAAATAACAAGCTGATAGGCTCCAAGAAACAAATGGAGAGCCTTAAAGAAATCTGTCCTGGAAAGCTAACAATACTCGAACCAGCAGCAAGGATTTGAATCAAGCTCCAAAAATACACATGAACTAAAGCTGTATTTTGGAGGAAATAAACTTAATATATTCAGGAAAGTTGTGTCAAAATCCCAACCCAAAAAAAGCACTCTGGATTAAGAGATATATCAAATTCAATAACAACCCAAAATTAGTTTTCAGCAGGACAGTTTTACCAACACAGAATCAAAATGGAATAACTTGAGCTACAAATACCAAACGGCGCCCAAATTTGAAAGGAAACTCCCTGACTTAATCTTGAACAAATCACTAGAAGACATCAAACAGAGACGAACGTCATAAGGGCCTCAAACAGATACTATAATCAGCGGTAACAACAATCCAGCAAAAATTACAAATTCTGCACTTCAACACTGATCCGAAAATATCCCTCTTCAATCAATAATCTCCAAAAGACTTCTTCAACAAATAACCAGGATTTAATCACCAGAACATATATTTTCCAAGCAGCAAGAAAAGAACATAAAAGAACTTCAAGAATCAAGAGAAAATACAATGGAGTCCGCGGACCTCCTAGTGAGAGGGGCGACTTTGGGGTTGGCCGAAAACCAACACTCTCCAAGGTTGGAAAGTTCTCTTGTCTCCACACCACAATCTTACCTCGAAGATAAGGATTGGAAGAAACAATATCCCAAGGCTTGTAAGGTTGAGAAGCTTCAAGAGAGCCCTTGCTTGGGTGATGGATGAAATCGGTGCTAAGGGGAGGGGGAGGCCGCGGCAATGCTTCACAAGAAACACCTTGTTTTTCTTCAATTCCAAAACTGCTTTCAATCTTCCAAGGGAGGGTATTTAACCTAAGCTTTACAAAAATAGGTCGAAAGACCAAAATACCCCTAACGACAAAAATTCGGCATGAGGGTGCGGTTTTCATGCAAACTGCACACCTCTCTAGCATCTCACAACACAATAAAAGAAAACCAAATAAAATTATTGTTCAAAAAACTAATTCTAATAAATCAAACAAGACCTTAAATAGCATTCATATTCTTCACGTCACCACTCTTCATAACTGATGTGGAATTCGGCTTAGGTTGGTGGTACACAATCCCATGAGATCAAATAAAAAGGAACTCCTTTATCCTCTTGTGATATATCTTTCAAAGAATCTCACATCTTGGTATTTCCTGCAAAAATATAGAAGCTGGTTAGAAAAGAAATAAGCTCCTTGACTCGACTCTAGACGATAGGATTCTGGGGCACATCACAAGCCCACATCTCATATCATCTCATTTACCTTTATTCCGTTTAGTTTATTTACATTATGGTTCTGTTTCCTTTTCAAAACCATGCATGAAAACCATTTTCGTATTCTTTTGAAAATCATGATGCGTGCAATGTGCGTGAATGCGTACAGTTCAATCTCCTCTATGTAGGCCTCAAAACATGGTTAATCTCATTATCATTATCTTTAACTCAAAACTAATAAATATAACGTTAAAAGAACCTATATCTAATTAACACGTAACAAGCATTAATACAATCTTTAGGACATGATCACAACCTAACTTAATAATCTATTAAAGTAGTAAATAGTCAACATACAATTCCTAATTCTTGCAATGTAAGCCTTTCGGCAAAACACATACATATCACTTACCTGCCGGTCTTTAACGCACTTAAGCTCTTCTTCCCTTCTTAGTACCTTCAAAATAAACAACATTCATTTATTAACTTCATTTCTCTAACAACCATTTGCGGGGTTCCATAAACCATAACACATAACATTTTCATAATTTAAACTTAATACATAGTACAAAGTCTAAATCCCCAATTTTCATACATTCAAACTGTAAAAGCCATTAGAACTCACTGAACATATTCCCAACTTCATATCAATCGTAAACAACCTCGTGGCAATGAACAATCCACAATAGAGAATACATAGAAGCAATTTCCATAAACAGAGCACTTATCACCTTATCAATTAACAACAATAGAACAACACACCCAACAACTTCATCCTTCATGTTCTACCTTTAACATAATTAAACCCCTAAACAGAATAGAATTATAGAGTAACATACCACGACAAAAACCAAATTGAGCAACCATATAGAGAGCATTTCCAATCACAGGGTATATCTAATCCAAAACTAACATCCAACACTCTTCTACATTTCCATAAAAGCCATAACAAAGGAGAAAACCATTTTACCTAAAGCCTCTGAGAGCAACAGCTCCAGCTCCCCCTACACTTCTTACCCTTCTTTATTTCCTCTGTTCCTCCTTCTACTCTTCACTCACTCAGCTCCTCAATTTCCAGAGAGCTTTTCCTCTGTGTGCTTTTTCTTTCTCCTTTCATAGAATCCTCTTGGCTCTCAGCTTTCATCCAGAGGGCTTCTTTGTCTTCCTTCTCCTTCTCTGCCTTTCTATTCCCGCTTCACATATACAAGCTCCACGCACATCCCCACAATCTCACCTAACACCCCTAATGGATTGCCATCTGTAAAGGGGAGTAACGTGGAGAAATCATAGAATGTTTCACGCCTGGGGATTTTCAATATGCCGGAAAACATGAGGGAGCGATCGACATTTTGTCAACTGGTAATTCTTGGTCGATATAAACATTGATTGGCCCAACGTTGAACTGCACATGCACAAATCACAGTGGTACCGTCGACCAGACTAACATGACTTCATCGCCCACCATTTCAACTACTTGCTCAACCTCTCCCATTTTATTCCTTCCTTCTATGCCTCTGCCATTTATTCTCCATGCCACTACCTTATTAAATCCCTCAATACCTTATACTTTAATCCTTAACCAAATTCCTTAGCAATTTATAATTTACTCCATAATCATATAATAAATCTTCAATTCCCCATTCCAATAATCGGTACAAATTATACCCCAAAACTTATTACGTTTACTAAACTTATTTTTATGGTATTATATTCCGTAATAAATCACCCCATAATCTCCAATAATTTATAATTACTATTATTCTTATTCCTAGCTTAATTCCTGGTATTACACTTGGCCCATTATTGAGTTACCTTCCAAATAATTAGAAAGGTAAGTGTTGATGACTCTATGGGCACTAGCCCTTGTGGTTGGACCTTGTAGTCCATCATCACGGCTTGTACATGCCATTACCAGTTCCAAGCCATTCTTGGGTTGAATTAAGCATGGATTTTGTTTCAAGTTTGCCTCGAACAACAAGAAATAAAGAAGTCATAATGGTAAGAATGGATAGATTTTACAAGATGACACATTTCATTGCTTGCACTAAAATAGATGACTCAAGCTAGATAGCTTATTTGTTCTTCAAGGAGGTGGTGAGAATGCATGGAGTTCCTCGATCCATTGTTTTAGATGGAGACACAAAATTCTTAAGTTCTTTCTAGAAGACCCTTTAAGGAAAATTGGGAGCCAAACTTTTATTCAATACTGTCTTCCACCCACAAACAGATGACCAAACCGAATAGGTGAACAAGACTTTAAGCACTCTTTTTGAATACCATTGTTGGAAAATGCTTAGCTGATTGAGATTTACAACTTCCTTACATGAAGTTTGCCAACAATCATAGTGTTTATAGCACTACTAAAAAAACTCCATCTAAGGTAGTTTATAGTTTTAATCCCTCACACCCCTAGATCTCATCCCACTACCTCGAAAATAGTTAGCTAATATCGATGGAGAAAAGAAAGCCAAACAAGTCAAAGAGATGTATGAATTGGTTAGCAAAAGCATACAAAAGAAAAACAAAATGTATGCAAAGTTAGGCAATAAAGTTAGGAAGCGAATGTCATTTGAAGAATGAGATCTTGTGTGGTTACATCTATGGAAGGAGAGATTTCCAAAGCAAAGAAAGTCAAAATTTATGCATAGAGCCAATTACCCATTTAAGATTGTTGAAAAGACTAATGACAATGCTTATAAGTTGGAGTTACCTGGCGACTATGAATTCTCTACTACGTTTAATGTCCAAGATCTTTCCCTTTTATAATGGAGAAAAAGAAGATGTAAAAGAATCCTTCGATTTGTGGTCAAATCCTTTCCCATCCGAAGAGGATGATGCACCACTTAGTCCAATCACAAGATCAAAAGCAAGGAGGCTCACCAATCTCTATGTCACACTTTCCTTTGAAAGAAATAAGTTGCAAGACAACTTTGAGAAAAAATCTAGTATCAAGGATGAGACCATGCCGAAAACATGTTCTCTTTTTGGAGCCAATTCCATCCCATACGTCAACCAAAGATTATACTCGTTGAAAGAGGATGTATAGTCATTTATTCAACTCTAAACTTTTTATCTTTTATTACCATTGGTCATAAATAATAATTTGTTCTCAGGGAATATTTGGTAGTCATTTGGCTAGTATATGTTCTAGCTGTGTGATTATTATTAATAGAGGTTCTTTTTGGTATTCAGCCTTTTTGAGTTGACACCTTTGTTTTGGGTATTTATACCCTATTTTATGTTTGTTGTAATCACTTTTGGAATATCATTGACATTGAAAAGTGACAGCTTTCTTTCCTTGTGTAGAAACCATTTTCGATAAGAGTGTTTCCATTCTGATCACGAGTGTGTTAGATTTCTTGTTCTTTGTGAGAGTTGAGTAAGTTTTCTTTATTGTTGTCTTCTCACTTCAGTTCTTTGGGGTGAACTCTTCAGCAAACAACAAAAACTCAAGAATTATCAAGTTAGTGTGTTCCTTTGTAGAAGGTAGCCTTGGAGTTGGAAGGTGTAACTAAGCACCTTTCAAACCGACTTGCTTCCCATAAAACTGCATTTCCATCAAGTATCATTATCATTAAAATTATAATTTTCACAAAGGTTTTCTGGTCTCTTTCTACTGTGATATTCTATTTTCAAGTCTAAACGAAACGTTCACAAAAATCAAGTTGCAGAATTTCCTCACGGATTATCTGTGACTAGAGTTAGTATCATATAATTTTGCTATTGTGGATAACAAATTCCATTCTGCCATGGATAATTTTTGACTCTTTGTCCGTACCATCCATCGAACAACAGGACTTGCTTCATTAAATTGTGTGTGCCATGTATGTGATTTCACCTATTCACAAAAGTATTCCTTGTTGCTATGGATATCCAATTCCATTCCACTACAGATAATTTACGCATCGAACAACCAACCTTTCATCTGCTCAATCCATCAAACAGGTAATCCTACTTCATTAAATCGCGTGTGTCATGCACATGATTTTGCCTATCCATGGAAGAGTTCCTTGGTGCTATGGATATTCGATTCCATTATGCTACAGATAATTTACGCATCAAATGGCCAAGCCTTTGTCCACTCCATCCATCGAATAACTGGTCCCGCTTCATTAAATCGTGTGTGCCATGCATGTGATTTCACCTATCCTTGGAAGCGTTCCTTGCCACAATGGACGTCTGATTCCTCCTTATTCAATGTGAACCATCCACGTGCCTTTCTTTCTTACTCCAGACACCTCTTTTCTCCATTCGATCCTATCCGCAGAAGCATCCTCGCCATTGCAGATAACCGTTACTTTATTTCTGAATATTCATTTCCTCATTAATCTATGATTACCATTTTCATGATTTCCTCTTCCTATGTGTATCCAATTTTCAAAAGAACCATGTGTTATAGATGTATGTTTTTCCCTAAGGGATAGCTGCCGATTCCTATTAACTTATTTTCAAAGCTTTTGTTTCGCATAAACTCCTTTAGTGATTTAGATAATAATTTTGATGATAATGATTTGCTAGATGCCCTAAACACTTGAATAATTTAACATGCATAAATCTTAATACAAATTGTTGAAGAAGGAAAACAAAAATATAGTGAAAAAGCGCGTTAGTTTTGTTCAATCATTTGAGAAAGAGATTAGCGATTTGAAAGTTAAAAATGATGACTGGAATATTATGGTTCGTAAGTTTATTAATAGAAATAAAAATTTAAACACGCTATTAGGAAAACAAATAGTTTCTTTTGGTAAAGCCAATTTAGGATATCAATCATTTAAAAAAAAAAAGACTTATAAGAATTTTGTTGTTAGTTCATCTACCCGCTATGCATGTAACACAATAGATCATAAATCATTCTCTGGTCCTTTGACATCTAATGATAGAAAATTAACCAGTGAATATATGAAGGAATTAAAACTAAGTCTCAAGGACCTAAAAACAAGTAATTTTTGCTTCTAGGATGGAGATTTCCTCGTGAATGATGAATGGTACCTAGATAGTGGATGCTTAAGACGCATGACGGAAGTCTCCTCAAAATTTACCTTAATTACCAAGAAGAAAGGAAATGTGACTTTTGAAGGTAATCAAAAGGGAAAAATTATTGGTATCAATAATATTTGTAATTCACAGTTGGACCTGGACGTCTCCATCAGGTGTAGGTGTCTATGTTGTATGTTTACGATAGGACCCTAGACGTCCTTAGAGGTCCAACTGTGATTACTGAAATTACCTTTTGGGCGCATTTATAAATATTTAAGTGTGTTTTATGGTGCAATTAATATTTATCGGTCGATTTGTTGGTAAAATGTATTATTTTATGATTTGTTGGATTAAAATTGATTTAAGGGATCATGGCATTTGGGATTAGATTAACGATTTAGGAAATCATGATTAAGTGTTGGTCTTAGAATAGAGCAAATGTAAAGAGAAAAATGTGAAGTTAAACGAATGAAAGGAGAAAGAAGGAAAATGTCGTGGAATGGCTGGAAGAGGCGAACAAGTTGTCAGCAGTTGGACGCGAGGATCGGGAGATTGCGTCAACTATTGGATTAGAGAGCTGTAAAGGAGAAGATGCGTCCGTGGAAAGAAAGATTCCTTCAGGAGAATGATTGATCGTTGGATCAAAGAAGTGAAGAGTAGATGAAGCATCAACCATTGGATGAAGTTCGCAGAAGGGAATTCATCCGCAGAAATGATTTTAATGGGTGGATTGGATGTCAATTGTCAGATGGAGAAGCATGATTAAGTCTTGACTGTAGGATGCGTGGAAAGATGCTTCAGCAGCACCAAAAGATTCCTCATGGAAGGGAAACATGGACACACAATAATTTGAACGACATTGTTCAACTAAGGAAATTGCGCTAGCTTGGTGGAATTTCATTGTGTTGGGCTGCGTATTTAAAGGAAACGATGTCATTTGGAGTTAGATTTTATGGAAAACCCGGGTAGCGCGGAAGTGTATCTGTCCATGGAAGCAAACGCATCCACGAAAGGTGATTTCTGTGCCCTAATCTGAGAGTATAAAAACAGGAATTTTGGTAGAGTTCGGGAATTGTTTGATCGCAAGTGGCTGTGATAATTGGATCTGAGGATATTTCGAGAGAGAGGTGGTAGAGAGGCGAGCAGACAAAGAGGATTTCTTCTACAACTCATTCAAGTAAGTAATGTTGCATGTGTTTTGGCCTCTCGACCTACAATGCAATGTGTTAGGAAGTTAGATTTCTATTTCTTTACTGTATTTACGGAATGATGCTCAAGGATATGTTGTCTACTGCTTTCACAAATGGTTCTTGGGGATATGTGGTTTTATTATTACATTGGCTGCTAGGTTGTTCTCTATTTTGATGTTGGGTTCTGAGGACTTCCTGTCTACATACTGTTTTATGAAATGATGCTTGAGGATATATAGCTATTGTGTTATGTTAATTTTATGCTTGCGATTTTATTGATGAGACTCAAGGATTGTAGTTTGGTCTACTGTTTTTGATGGCTCTCGAGGATTTGATGTTGTGTTTTGTGCTATACAATAAATGTTGTTGAGTTGTAGTTTTATGGTATTTGGAAAATGATCTTCGGTTTATAGTTAGTCATTGATGCTGGTTCTGTTTTTCTTACTGCTCGTACTAATGACTCTCGAGGGTATGTGGCTATGCTGATTGGCTTATATTTTTATATGTTTCATGGAACCATGGGTGTGATGCTTTGTCATGGGTAATAAATGTTGTTGTTTCATGTAGAGAGTTATGTTTATGATGTTAAGCCTATTGATGATTTGTATAGTTGGTGATGAGGATTGATCTTTATAATTGTCTCTTTATGAAAAGAATTTCACCTGAGGATCTGTTTTGCACACTGTATAGATTGTCAATTGATGATGATATGTTTATGTTGCATTTTATGGCATGTCCATGCATGAGTTAGCATTTAAGAAGGATGAAAGATGATAAAACATATGTAAATGGGTAAGGAGGACAGGCTATCCCACAAGAGAGGACCGGTGAGGCATTAGCTTGTTAGCTTGCTTCCAGTACAACCCAGGGCTGATTGGCACAAGGGCGCTAGGTCGTTGTGCATTAAATTGTACAGTAGTTAATGGAGGATTCCCAAAAAGGATGGTGTCTGTCTTCACAAGAGTCGGAGACTCTCCCAAAAAGAGTGGAGAAAAGTAGTGTGTGCCCCACCGCCGAGCCTACTCATACATGAAAAGAGAAAGGAAAAGAAAAAAGTAAAGAAAAGATGATAAAATGAATATAAATGGAGACTAAAGATAGGCTATCCCAAAAGGGTGGACCAGTGAGACATTAGCCCATTAGCTTGCTTCTGGTGCAACCTAGTGCTAACTGGCATAAGGGTTGTTAAGTCCCTGTGCATTAAATTGTATAGCAACTAACCAATGACTCACAAAAAGGATGGAGTTTGTCTTTATAAGGGTCGAAGACTCTCCCAAAGAGGGTGGAGAAAAGTAGTGTGTGGACCACTGCCGAGCTTACTCATATCTAAAAAGTGAAAGAAAAGAAAAGAGAAAGAAAAGAAAGAAAAACCAATGTGACGACATGTTATGTTCATGATCTCATGCATTACATGCTAAGTCTTAGACTTATAGATGAACCTTCCATTGCAAGTACGGATATTTCAGATGAAATGGCAAATTCGAAGTTCATTTATAAATATTAATTCCATGTCTATGCCATTGTACCATTGTTAAGCATGTTTAGTTCATTCAAATAACTAGTAATTAATAGCATGTTCACTTTACCGTTTCTTTTATTGCTATGCTCTGTAAATCCAAGCATGTTAATAGCTATTTTAATTCGCTGTTATAGTTGTTCTTTTATGCACGTTTAATTACTGCTATGCATTAATGTTTGCTATTTAAATTTCATTATGTTATACGGCATCGACATGCATCATGATAATATAAACAAATAGGAAATGCCACCATTGGGGTGGTATGCATTACGTGAGGAAAAATGATAAATAAAATTAATGAAAGAATGATGGAGAGTTGGTGGGCGGATTTGTAGTTCGGATCTAGTCTGGTAGCTAGGCTACACCCATCCCTTGTTCGGAACGAGACTAGTTACACACAGGAGGTTAGAAGCCGACCATGACTATACCATCACACATGGGTTCCTCCAATCTCCCACTCAACGCACGAGTTATGATGAATGAAAGAATGAAAGAAAGAACGCAATGAAAAGATTGGTTTGGGGTGGTACCCATTCCAAAAAGAACTAAAGAGAGGCATAAAGCATATTGCATAACCTCAATTCCTTATTGAGCCTTTAGGCTCACGTTTTACTTGTGGTGTAGGTACATGTACGAAAAAATGATGAATAGATCAAGAAGTAGGGATGAAGGATTTGCACGTGCAGGACTTATGGCTGACTAGGCTAAAGAAAGTAAAGAGAGTGCTTTTGTAACTAATACGTAGTGAATTGTTTTGTTTTCCTTAAATGAATGATTTTGCTTCTGCTATATTTTGATAAAAGATTTTATAACTATAGCTTTCCAATACTTATAACGATTTTCATAACAAGTATAAGGAAAGGGTTTTGATGGTCCAACTTTTTGAAAAGAACTCTGATTATATTTTAAAAGGGTTTTCCGCTGTTTACAAAAGAATAGAAATGTTTTAAATTTAACATATTTTTAATAAAAGGTTATAAAAATCCTGGTCGTCACACCAAACATTGGGGATTTCTAGTACTGGATAAAAGATACCTCCTCTAATCCATGTTGGACTTAACCATCACTCAATCCCTACGTGGGATGAGGTGTATCCATCAGGGGTCTTACTACTTAGGAGTGTCAATATTCTCACGAACCTCCACACGCCTATTTACGTTTATTTCATTCATTTCATTAAAATGCAATGCATATACCAATCTTTTCAAATGTCCTACTCATGATGCATGTATTTCATAAAATATACAATCCTCAACAAGTAATAGAATATAAAGAAAGCTATATAAAGGAGAGCAAACAGAGATCCATTGTTTTATAGAATGACTATTAAAATAAACTATGTATTTCCAACAACAATTTAGCTCAATTTATCCTATGGTAACAAAACGAAGATTATTAACCTTAACATTAGCAGAGCAAAGCAAAACCAAACTTCCAAAGCAGTAATCCAAAAACAACTACAATTATAGAAATTAGCAGAACACCAATAAACCATCTCAGTAAACTATTTCCAACAGCAAAGTAGAGACCTATTTAACTTTTCAACATGGAGTTAATTAGTGAGGAATTAATATAGTCGGCTTAATATATTCCTCATCATCCTAAGCATCATAATCCATAATAAATTCCAGAATATTATCTAATTTTCTTAATCAATCTATAAATGGTCCTAACTGAAATAATTTATCATCAGAAAAATAACAATCTTCCTAGCTAGTAACCAAAGCAACCTCAAGCAAACAATCTAATCCCGTGATGTAGGCCTCCACTGGTCAACCACACACACTATTCCTTACCTTCTTCTTCGCAAGTTCCCCACCAGAGTTCCTTTCTTTGCACAATGCACCGCAACAACTTGACAGAGGAAGCAGCTCACTCTCTAGAAGTCCAAATGCAGCTCACTCCCTGAAGACCTAGAACTCAGCTGTCTCTCCCTGAACGAATGCTCACAGTGAAAACCAGAATAATTCTCTCTCTCTCTCTTTCTCTCCCTCTCTCTTTATGCTAATCTTCACATTTCCTGATATAGACCTTCACCTACCACCCAAGAGGTGGCACTCATGAAAAAGTACATCTCATTTTCATGCAAGAGGTGGCACTCATCAAGGATGCCACTTGGCTCGCTTTTCTTTTCGTGAAGTTGAAGAAATCTGTTGCCGTTTCAGGCGACACACTGCATTTCCAGTGGATCAAGTTCTTCCCATGATCGGCTAGAAATCTGCTACTAAATGGTTTCTAGAATATATTTGTGAAACCGGTCGATCAACTTCAATGGACGATCGACTACTTCCAATGTTGCAAGACTCTACATAGAAACTATCATTTTGGCGGTCGATCAATTGCAAGACTTTGCATAGAATTTTTCACTTTCGCAGTCGATCATTTGATCTACCAATTCCTTCATTGCCAGACTTTGCCTAAAATATTTCATTTTCACTATCAATCATTTGGCCGACTGATTCCATCATTTATAGAATCCGCCAAACTTGTTTGTGAAGAGATTAATCGCCCTTCACACCATCATCCTCTACCCTTCAATATTTCCAATTCTAATCATTTTGTACCTTAATTAATTTGAAAATACCGCTAACTTAATTTTCATACTTATATTTATTGCGTTATATCAAGTGTACTATACATTATAACGGAACGCATTTCCTTTTATCAAAACATATATTCCGCAAAATTCTTTACAGTATGCATAGGGGGATTTTTTTCAAATATTTAATTCTCCCCTCCTAAATAAATTTTTTCCCTCAGAATTTAGCTAATGAAACAGCTATGGATACTTGGCCTCCTATCCTCATTTTGCTCCGACGTAGCCCTCGATTGAATGATTTTGCCATAACACCTTGACTAGTGGAATCCACATGTGTTGAAGTTCCTTAATCCTTGAATTCAGAATTTGAATCGGACTTTCTTCGTAGCTTAAGTTTGATTGAACTTCCACATCATTAGGAGGTACCATTTGAACTGAATCCCCAAGGCATTTCTTTAGCATGGATACATGAAACACATTATGAACACCCTCCATAGAGGCTGGCAATTGCAACTGATATACCACCTTTTCGATACTTTTTGTGATTGGAATAGGACCAATGTACCTTAGACTTAGTTTTCCTTTCTTAGCTTAGGAGTAGACGAATTCCACCAAAGGTAGCATTTTTTACCAGCCAACTTGGAGTTCTAACACGCAAGCGTGAAACATGTCTTCCAAGATTTGAATTGTCTGCTTGCTCTGGCCATCTGTTTGCAAATGTAAAGTAGTGCTGAACTTCAATTCGATGCCCATTGCTATGTTTAAACTTTTCAAAAACGGAGAAGTGAATCTTGGATCCCGATCAGATACAATTGAAACGGGAACATTGTGTAAGCGTACAATCTCTTTAACATACAATTCAGCAAACTAGTTTATCTTATAAGTCATCGCCATATGCAAGAAATGGGTAACCTTTGTCAATCTGTCGATAATTACCCAAATCTCATCATGCCCTTTTGTAACAGCCTGATATCATTTTCCCCGTATACGCGATGTAATCAATGTTTGAGTATTTAGCATATTACATTGCATATCTATACGTGTTAAATTGCGACGTGTATTTATGGGGAAAATATGTTAGGATGAAAATTAAGTAGGAAAATGTGAAGAAAAGGCTGTTCCAAGCAAGTTCAGATGCATACGGATGACTCGAGGATGAGAAATGTCATTCGCAAATGTGTGGAATGTCGTCCCAGCACTTTGTTATGACTCAGGACATGATTTCAAGTCCTGACTTCACCTGTATCGCGAAGTTTCTGACAATCCCGGACAAAGACGGATGCATGGGGTTGCAGCCATTTTGAATCTGTCCAATTCCTGGACAGTTTTAGACGGGTATAGATGCTTGAATGTGGACATCATTCTTCGTTTGCATGGCGAATTTGGGTGGGTGCGGAAGAAGGTGAGGACACCATCCTTCGTCTAGATGTGCAATTTTGCCTTAGGAATAGTGACTTTCAGACACATGCGGACGAGGCCAGGACAAACCCTCTCGTCCGAAACACCCCATACCTACGTGAAATTAGGGTTTAAAATAATAGAAGTTTTTCATTTAGGCATTATTTTCCTAGACACGAGGACGCCTCCCCATGCCTAGACCACGTCGGCCCACGCCTCCTCCATCCTGTTCAGAGTACGTATGTCTCCTCTAAGTCAGCCTTCTCCCCTTAATCGTCAAGTTACGCCTTTCCCTACTGCCATTCTCCCTTTGCTTTGTTTTTCTCTCGAGCGAAAGAGAGAACTTCCACTAAGAGAAAGGGTCCTCTGTGAGTGTGAGTGATCTGTGCGAATTCTCTTAAGTGATACGTGGCTGATTGTTGGGGCTCTGTGAGCTTGGAGCTGCTATCTGTGAAGCTGAGGAGTTGTTGTCCCTGTTAGTTTTTTTCAAATAGATTAAGGAATTGAGTGTGTCTTGGCCGTCAAAGCCCTACCCACAAGTAGTGTGTGTGAGTAGTGCTAGTTTCCTTAGACGAAATTCTATCATTAATTCCTTTGTTGATACTCTGTAGATATTTCCGTTATTGTTAGTTCTATGATTCATACTCTGTAGTTATTTCCTTTATTGTTAGTTCTATGATTATATGCTTTACTTTGATAAGACAATTGATGATTGATTACTGCTTAGATAAATGAGTAAAACTAAAAAAATTGGAACGAACGAGTTGAGAGTTATGCATTCGAGGATGACCCTGTTCTTTAGTATTTACTTGCTGTCTAGTTTAAAAATCTCTATGTTATTGTCATTTCTATTGTGCTATGCATATATTGTTCTACCATTTCATTGTTTAATATCTCTCTCAGTGTTAACTAGAAGTTACAGTTCCTTAATCTGAATATGTGTAGTCAACTAGGATAATAACTGTAATTAATTAACTTGAGTAGCATGTTTAATCAACTAGACCTAAGCCATGCCATGTTTTAATTATTAACTAGGTTAAGTTATTTCGTGAATTGATAATGCTATGAGTGCTATGCATAAGTTCAATCTCGTGAGCATGTTTGAGCATGTTTAATCTATAACTAATCCTAGTATGTCTAATTAACTAATTAACTATAACCAATTCGAGCATGTTTAATTAAATAGGAATAGAAACATGTTGATAAGAATCGTAATTTCTCATTTTAGCATGTCTACCTTGCATGTACGTTATCCTTAAATCAGAATTGTTAATGCTTAGCATGTTCATCATTTTGTTAGTTGTTTGAAATGCTTAGCATGTTCACCATTTCTTTAGTTGTTCAATTCGTTAAGTAAAAGCACGATATTACAAGCATGATATTACAAGCATGTCGTTTTATATTCATATTAAAAGCATGCAATCTCTCTAGCAAGTTATTCATATTCATTGTTAATTTATTATTTGAAAGCATAACTACTCGATGTTATGTCGTTGTGTAGTTCATTATTAGAAACATGCTAAGTTGTTATTTCTTTTATTATTGTACTCTAAAATTCAAGTATGGTATTCATATTCACCGTTTAATTCATTGATATAATTAATTGTGTTATTTACTGTCATTCCTTATCATTCCTTATATACGCTATTCAATTATTGCTAGGTGAAAGAATAACGAATTATAGAATGCGATAAGCGTGAACGAACTAAGAGTTTCATTGACAATGATTTTGCTTTGTGAATACATGTTATTGTCTTCATTGTGTTAATTGTAAATTATAGTTTACTAAACCAGAGCATGAGTAATTAGATTAGAATAAAACCATGTTCAGCATGTCCCTTGCTGTCCCTTTATGTGCTCCGCCTTTAAATTCTGTTATTCAATTATTGGGTGGTTAATTGTTATTACTTTCCCTTATATGCGCTATTCAATTGTGGTTAATTACTTCCATCGTATGCATTAATCAATTATTTCATGTGCGCAATTAAATTGTTACGTTATACTATATCATGCATCATATTATTTGGAGAATGTATCATCATGTATCATACTAATAGAAACAAATAGGGAATGCCACCCTGGGGGTGATACTCACACATGCATTACGTGAGGGAAAACGTTAAGAAAATGAAGGAAAAGAAGAAAAGGGAGTTGGGGACAGATGGGTAGCAGATCTAGTCTGGCAGCTAGGCGAAGCCCTACCTTGTTGCGAACGAGAACTTAGTTGGAAGTAGAAGGTTAGATCCGGTCAACTATACCATTCTATATGGGTCTTTTAGTCTCCAGCTCGATGTACGAGTAAGAACCAAAGAACCAACGACGTAAAGAAAAGATTGGTTTGGGTGGCCCCATTCCAAAAGAACTAAAGAGAAGCATAACATATTGCATAAACCTTTTTCCTTACTAAGCCTTTAGGCTTACAGTTTACTTATGGTGTAGGTTCATGTACGAGATAATGATGCACATACTAAAAGTAGGGATGAAGGATTTGCACGCGCAGAAACTTGTGGCTGGCTAGGCTAAAGAGAGTAAAAGAGAAAACAGCTGTAATTAAGCTGTATTTAATTGCTTAGTATACCTTAATCAATTGAGTTATTTACGCTTCCGATATGTTTTGGTAAATTCGCTATATTTCTTGATTTTTCTTCTACTATGTTTTCATAAAAGGTTTTACAACTGCTTCTGCTATGTTTTCACGAACGAGTTTTGACTGTCTGGCTTTGAAAGGCAATCTGATTTTATTCGAAAAGGGTTATAAAAATTCAGGTCATTACACCTTTCATACTCTTAGATAGTGATATACTCCAATTTCCATTCTGGTATAGGCATCGACTGATGCATTCCTCTCGGCCTTTGATATTTTGCCTTCACTTGTTGGTATACATGGTCATTTCCACGCATAACATACTCATAACCGCAGCTTTTCTACTCAGAGCATCTACTACTACGTTTGCTTTTCTGGGTTGATATTTGATCTCACAATCGTAATCCTTCACATATTCTAACCACCGCTACTGTCTCATGTTCAATCGCTTTTGAGTAAAAATGTACTTTGAACTTTTGTGCTCTATGAAAATCTCGCATCACTGCCCATACAAATAATGTCTCTATATCTTTAATGCGAACACCACTACGACAAGTTCTAAATCATGTATGGGGTCGTTAGCCTCTTATGGTTTTAGTTGCCTTGAAGCGTATGCAATGACTTTCCCGTTTTGCATGAGTACACCTCCCAAATCACTTTTGGATGCTTCACAATAGATAAAGTATTTGTCTTCCTCCACTAGTAGGGCCAGAACAGGAGCTGTAGTAAGTCAATTCTTCAATTTTTGAAAGTTTTTCTCAAACTCACTTGACCACTAGAACCGTACATTCTTCCTTCTTAAATTGGTTAGAGGTAGAGCAATCTTGTAAAATCTGCTTATAAACCGTCTGTAATATCTAGCTTGCCCAAGGAAACTTCTTACGACACCCACGTTTTTTGGTTATGCCCAATCAACGACCGCTTGAATTTTCACTGGATCTACAACTATACCATATTTAGAAATTACACGGCCGAGGAAACATACATCATTCATCCAAATTTGCACTTTGAGAGCTTCGCATATAGTTGATGTTGCTCCAAAATAGGCAAGGAAATCATTAGATGCTCATAGTGCTCCTATTTTGAGCCAGAATAAACCAAAATATCATTAATGAATACGATAATAAACTTGTCTAGATACTCTTTAAAAATTTGGTTCCTCAAATACATGAATGCCACTGGAGCATTAGCCAGCCCAAACGACATTACCGAAAATTCATACTGTCCATATCTTGTTCGAAATGTTGTCTTTGGAATATCATCTGACTTAACCTTTAGTTAATAATATCTTGAACGAAGATCAATCTTGGAAAAGACCAATCACCTTGCAGCAAATCAAATAAATCGTCAATTCTGGGCAAAGTATATCTATCCTTAATCATCACTTTATTAAGTTCACGATAGCCAATGCACATCCCCATTGATACATCCTTTTTCTTTACAAATAAAACTTGTACTCCTCAAGGCGAGAAGCTAGGATGGATAAACCCCTTGCTGATTAGTTATTCCAACTAGATTTTTAATTCACGCAATTCAACCGATGCCATCCTATATCGATTTTTCAAGATAGGTTCAATGCTAGGATGTAAATCGATCATGAACTTGATTTCTTTGTTGGGCGATAACCAAAGGAGATTGTTTAGAAAGACTCCCGGAAGTCTTGGACTATAGGAATTCCTTCTAACTTTGCTTTCAGTGCCATCGTGGTGTCCATCACATTCACCAGAAACCCTTCACATCCGCTCCTCAATAATTGGTATGCCTTAAGTGCAGAAATAATCGATAACTTTTCTTTTTCTTTGACTCCTTGAAAAGTGTGTTGTTCGCCACCAGGAGTGTAACGACCCGGATTTAAAATCAAGTGAAATTTGAAACTTTTCTTTTTATAAAAATATTGAAAGACTATTCTTTCATAAAACCCGATCATTAATTTCTTTACTTAAAACCTTTTTATAAATTGCAGGGCAGCGAAAAACTTTAAGGAATAACACATATAATAAATACCATTATTTTCCTTTACAAAACCTTTTTCCTTTCTTACATCCTTTAACCTAGCCAGCCACAAGATCCACCCGTGCAAATCTTTCATCGACTGTCTTTGACCTGTTATCTTGTTTCTCATACATACCTACATCACAAGACCTAACTAATGAACCTAATGCTCAGTAAATGATAGAAGGAAATGCAATGCAGATGTGATGCATGATCATGCGATGTATTACAGAAAAGAGTCGTATCTTTTCTGGAAGTTAGGGTGGAATACTCCCTAGGGTCATGTGGCCTAACCAATCACTCCAACGAGGAGGTATATCCATCAGGGATGTTCCACATGCTAGTATCCTCACCTTTGTTGAAGACGTTGGGGGTTTTAGAATGGGGGAAGAGTGAGCCCTATATTCCACGTAGCAAACTCCTATCACAACGCTCCCTACGTGGGAGTATCCTACCGTAAGGAATGTCACCGATCACCCGAACCCCCACACGCCTATTTACATATATTAATTTTGTCATGCAATATGTTCGTGAATACATACAGTCTTATATGATGGTATAAATGTCTAATAAATATTTCATTAAAAGAACACACAGCATGCAATCCTAACTCTGGTGAAGTAGGGCCTGAAGACCAAAGCACAGTAAGTATCAACTTACCTGGATTCTTCAATGCGATAATGTCATTCACCGTAGTACCTTTAAAACCATTAAATAAACTATCAAAATCTCAAATTACTAACTTCACTTTTATCGTTCAGTCCCATAATGATTTATAACAAGGCAATAATTAGATCGATAACCATTTCCACCAATTATAGAGTATATTCCCCAATACATCAAAGAAGAAATCCAAACATTTGTAATTATAGGAACCAGCCAAATATCAATGTACTATCACAATAACATATTCTCACAGCAGAGTAAAGAACCATTTAACTCTTTCTTTAACACGGAATTATCGAGTGAATAATTTACAAAGTGAACTTCAGATATCCTTAATCATGCAAACCTCACATTCAAGCTTTAAATCCAACATACAGGACTCATATATCCGATTAAGAAAACAAGGTGCAGTCAATCGACTGGGAGATTATATCCAATTATTATACATCAGAACACTCATTCCAAAACAATGAACTAACATTCTATATTTTCCCAGATAAATTTCGTCCCTTAAGTGTGGAGCTTCAACAATTTAATCCCAACACAATTATCATTCAAAGTCAAGACTTAGAATATAATTCCACTGCTATATATATATGTATATATATACATCTTCACCTCACTACTTAACATTATCATTTTTGTGCCAAGCACAAAATCCAAACAACAATTAATAGCTATCCAAAATAGAGATAACCCAAACCAGCAGAGCATAGTTATTCCTCAACTTATTCATCGGCAGAAATCACAATAGAAAGGGCATAACCACCTTACAAAACAGAACCCAATCAATGCACAGGACATAAATAAGCAGGATAGCAATTTTTCTCACAAAGTTAATTGGGCAGAATAACTCAACAATGAAGTAACTTATCTTCTATCACAAAATCCAGACAGAGAATTTCTTACCAATCAAGAACGTCCGAGACGATCAGAGGCAAGCAGGGGACTTCCAGCCAATACCCCATTCTTCCATTTCCTTCACTCATTTCACAGAATGCTCTTAGTCCATTCACAGAGAGCATTCTCCTCACCTAGTAAAATAACACTTCACTATTGCCATTCCTTTATACCCGAGGAGAAGACTTCCATAGACGCAAGGCTGGTGGATAATTGAACACTTCAAGGAGGGTGGTCCAACCAACAAATACCGCTTGGAAAGCTTGCCAGAGGAGCAGCTATAGGAAGCCAACTCTGGTCTGGTCCAGCGCGAATGCACTGGTTGCGGTTTACCCTTGCCCCTGCCATCACGTTCGTCCCTGCCATTTTTCGTAGGAGCAATTCACGGCCAATTCGACAACTGGAACATCCAATTCAGAATGCCATGGAGAAGAAATCGAAACACAAATTGTCGACTTACCACGGGCAGGAGTTTGCAGTTCGCGGGAGATCCTTGTTCTTGAAACACGGGCGCACCCCCGAGCCCTAGCTCACAACCATTTGCCACTCAACGTCGTCGTCCAATGCATCTCTGTTTCCTGAACTTCACCTCAAGCCCGAGCGTTCCCTTGCCTTCGCTTCATCCCTCTTGTTCCCTTGCCCTAGCTTTCCACACTTAAAACATAGTCTTGAACCTCCTTTGCACTCTCTGTAATGATTCTTCTTACATTTTGGGCATTGGTTGGATGGAGTAGCAGTTGTTTCATTCATGATGCATTATTCCCTCTTTTGTTGTTCTTCATTTTCGGATGCCCTTTTTATACCTTTGTTTGCAGGTGAGCCACCTTGTTGCTATTGACTCTGATTACTCTTCCAGAATCTCTGATTTATTTCTCATTGTCTCGCCACCATTAACTCAGCATCCTCCACTTCAAGCACCTTTGAAACAATCTTCGCATAGGAAACATCTTGAGTGCCAAATATCTTAACTCCCCTAACGATCTTCATTTTTAATCCTTGAACGAATTGATGGACTTTGTGTTCATTGTTGGCTACCAAATGGTAAGCGAATCAAGATAACGCTTTGAGTTTCTGGATATATTCTGATACTGTCCCGGTCTGGCACAACTGCACAAATTCCACTAGTTTCTTGCTCTAGATCGTATGGTTGAAATACTTCTCATAGAATAGCTCTTTGAATTTTTCCTAAGTAAGAGTTCGAACATCTTGCGTTGTCTTGACCAAGTTCCACCAGAATCTTGCATTCTGAACTAGCAAATAAGCAGCACACACAACCTTCTGAGCCTCTTGTATCCTCGCGTACTCAAACATATCTTCGAGAGATCGAATCCATTACTCGGCTACCATGACGTTAGCAATATTCTGTCAAAGCTACGAGGCTTAAGTCGTCGAAACTTCTCCCACCCAACTTCTTCAGGAACTACCATAGGGCGAGGATTACCATTTCAATTTCGATTCTCCCTTTCCATAATCCGCTCAATATATTGGAACTTTCGCTGCACTCTAGGAGTTAGTCGGCTAATGGCTTCATCTCTTTCATTTTGATTATCGACATTTTCTTGGGAAGCAGCATTTTCTTGGCCGATTGCTTCATTCCTCTCGACATTATTTTGTACATTTGCTCTCATTCTCCTCACCATTCTAGAGTCCTACACAATTTTATATTATGAAATAATAAGTTAAACAAAACTATTTAAGTACTAAAACTAAACTTACAATTAAAGGAGTATTCATCGATAAGTCTTGTGTTACTAGTATTCTACAGAATCGGATCTAACCCGATTATGCTCTGATACCATATTTCTAACATCCCGTTTTAACTTATTGCTCTCCTTAGCCATAAAAAAAAATTCTTTCCTTTATAATTGTTATTGAAAGTTTCATGGAAGAAAAGTATCAGAGTAGTCAAAAGCGAAAGCATAATGTTTTAAAGTTCAACACTTTAACAAAATGTCCATGGTTAACAAAACATTTATCGTAATTAAAACTAATATAAAACTATTTAAAAAAAACCATCAACTATAATTTTTCTTTCTATAAGCCATAACCCTCATATCAAAATGCACTGGGTAACCCTAGATCTCATCAAGCCATACTTCTTCCACTTTTACATCAATGGTATCATGAACTTCACCTACATCATAGGACAAACAATGAGTATAACGCTCAGTAAGAAATAGAATGCAAGGCAATGATCAATGCTTACTTATGTTATCTGTCTCCGAAAAGAACCTATCTTTTTTATCTTTCAGTTTACATTTTTCTTAACAGTCCAAACGTGGGGGATTTCTAGTACAGGAGAAAGATGCCTCTTATGGTCCATGTTGGACATAACCGTCACTCAATCCCTACGTGGGACGAGTTGTATCAATCAAGGGTCATACCACTTAGGACTGTCACTATTCTCGTGAACCCCCACATGGTCATTTACGTTTATTTTATGCCAACCTTTTCATAAGTCCTACTCATGATGCATGTATTTCATACAATATACAATCCTCAACAAGTAAAATAATATACAGAAAACTATATGATGGAGAGCAAATTAGAGATCCATTGTTTTAGAGAATGACTATTAAAATAAACTATGTATTTCCAACAACAATTCAACACAATTTATCCTACGGTACCAAAATAGAGACTATTAACCTTAACATTAGCATAGCAAAGCAAAACTAAACTTCCAAAGCAGTCATCCAAAAACAACTACGATTACAGAAATTAGTAGAACACTAATAAACCATCTCAGTAAACTATTTTCCACAGCAGAGTAGAGACCCATTTAACTTTTCAATAGGAATTTCATGAGTGAGTAATTAATAGAGTCGGCTTAATATATTCCTCATCATCCTAAGCATCAAAATCCACAATAAAGCCCAGAATAGTATCCAGTTTCTTAATCAAGCTGTAAATGGCCGTAATTGAAATCATTTACAATAAAAAAAAAATAACAATCTTCCCAGCTAAAAACCAAAGCAACCGCAAACAAATAATCTAATCCCGTGATGTAGGCCTCCACTGGTCAACCACACACACTATTCCTTACCTTATTCTTTGCAAGCTCTCCACCAGAGTTCCTTTCTTTGCACATTGCCCTGCAACAACTTGACAGAAGAAGTAGCTCACTCTCCAGATGTCCAATTGTAGCTCACTCCATGAAGACCCATAACTCTACTCTCTCTCTTAACGAATGCTCACAGTGAAAACCAGAAAAATTCTCTCTCTCTCTCTCTCTTTCTCTCTCTCTCTCTCTCTCTCTCTCTCTTTTTCTTCCTCTCTCTTTCTGCTAATCTTCACATTTCCTAATATAGACATTCACCTACCACCCAAGAGGTGGCACTCATCAAGAAGCACACCTTATTTTCATATAAGAGGTGGCACTCATCGAGGCTGCCACTTGGCTCGCTTTTCTTTTCGTGAAGCCAAAGAAATCTATTGCCATATCAAGCATGGCATTGCATTTTCGGTCGATCATGCTCTTCCCATGATCAACCATAAATCTACTAATAAACGGTTTCTAGAAGAGTTTTGTGAAGCCAATTGATCAGCTTCAATGGATGGTCGGCAGCTTCTAATGTTGCAAGACTATACATAGAAACTGTCGTTTTCATCGATTATTTGATCGACTGATTCCTTCCTTGCCAAACTTTGCATAGAAACTATCACTTTCGTGATCGATCATTTGATTGACTGATTCCTTCGTCTCCAAACTTTACTTAGAAATTTTCATTTTTGAGGTCGATCATTTGATCAACCAATTCTAGCATTTATAGAATCTACCAAACTTCTACGTGAAGGAGATCGACGCCCCTTCACACTATCATCCTCCACCCTTCAATATTTCTACTTCTAATCATTTTATACCTTAATTAATTTGATAGTGCCTCTAACTTAATTTTCATACTTATATTTATTGCTTTATATCAAGTGTACCATACACTATTACGGAACGTATTTTCTTTTATCAAAACATATATTTGGTAAAATTCTTTACATTATACATAAAGGAAATTTTCTAGATATTACACAACTGGACTAGGTTTTTAAAAATGTAATTTGGTAGAGATCCCTAGAAATTTTGAGTTGGGAGCACACAGGAGGAAATGAAAGCAACATTTTCTTTCACCCCACTTGAGGTAAGTCAAGTTTATGAAAGAAATCGTGTGGGTTGTGATTATTGGTTGTTTATGAGGTCAAATATAGAGATTGATTAAGATATTACGAGAAGTTTTGAATAGTTGACGTTAGGGTTTCTTTGTGAAGCTTGAATGGCCAATTTTTCCAATGATTTAATACTTATTTGTGTTTTATGGAGGTGGTAATGCTTGCAAAGAGAAATAATTTCCTTAGGATTTAAGCTAAAACCTCTAATTGCAAGATTTTGATGAAATTGGGGAAATGTTGTAAATTGGGGATTTTTCATGAATAGCCTAGTTTCAAGAATTCCAATTTCCATATTAACTAGGTGTATTGTAATGGATATTTCCATTAACCAAAATCGTGCTACACCCCACGTTAAGTGATGTGTGTGTATGGTTGGCATATGATATAACAACCTGGATTTTCGTAAATCATTAAAATGCGTAAAAATTTAAAATTTTCTTTTTAAAGCAAAACATATCAAAGTGCGTCTAATCAGATTGCTACTAACTCTTTCTTTAAACTTGTTATGAAAGCCAATGATAAAATGTGCGGAAGCGTAAATAATAAAATGAAACCATCTATTTAAAATCTTTGCGGAAGCATAAAGAAATTGTTCAAGAAGGAAATACTAAACAATTTAAACACTACGTCTTACAAATAAAACTTGACAATTAAACATCGTTGATTTACAACCGTTTACTCATCTTTTTCTTTGCCTGGTCAGCCCGAGTCTCGTGCGTGCGAAATCATCCATCCCTGCTTCATTATACGTTTATCGTCTACTTATTATCTGTTCATCGTTTGTACCACACCACAAGTAAGGACATGAGCTTTCGCCCAGTAAGGAAATGGGGGAAAACAATTATGTATATCTCTCTCTTTAATTCTTCTTGGAATGGGGGCCACCCAAACCAATTCTTTTCATTACGTTCATTCTTCATTCATTTTTTACTCGTACATCGACCTGGAGATTGGAGGGTTCTTAGGAGATGGAATAGTGGGCCGGAGCTAACCCTTTACTTATAACTAGGTCCCCATCCCCATCAAGGTTAGGGGCTTTGCCTAGCCACGGACTAGTTCCGCTACCCATCCGCCTTCCAACTCCCTTTTTCGTCCCCTTTTCCGGCGTATCCCGCCTTCAAGGGTCCTCCCCTTCCAGCATGTCCTGCCTTCCAGGTTTCTTCCCTTCCGGCGTATCCCGCCGGAGGGTTTCTTTGGTGATAGGCGTGTCCCGCCCATCCCAAACATTCTAGTTCTTAGCATGTTTCCTCACTCATGCATGTGTGAGTACCACACCAAAGTTGCACTCCCTACAGTTTTCACATGAAGCATACTGCATTATAACGTGCATTAACGGAAATTGAATGCACATTGAAGTAAAAGTACTATAATTAAACTTGCGCATATAATGAATCACAATAATAAAGAGACACAACGAATTAACAAGCGACGTGCATATGAAAGTAAAACATAATTTAATTATCATGCTCAAAAACTTGTTATTACTTACAACTAAATCATTGAATGACCTCGATGACGGTCCTTTCTCGTATGCGAAAGAACAACTACCTTAGGCACTAGCTCAAAGTCCTCAAACTCGTCTGAGTCTGTTATCACCACTGCAGTTTACAAATAACGTCTCTAAGACAATATCACGAAATGCAACAATATAAGAAATTGGTCCTTAAATTGGTGAACAATCTCCCATAAATCACAATGTAACTTCCATACCCTTAATATGCCACCATACTGTAATATCTCAATTTCTATCTTCACTTTCTCAATGGCCTAAAATAAATAAAGTCAACACTTCAAGGGAAATTCCACTATCCAAGATATCAACTTCCAATAATCCTCTTTAGCAAAACTACAATTAAGTAGCCAACAAAATCATCGTTCTCCGTCTTCATTATTTCACAACAGTATTTAAACAATGAAATCAACATGCTATAAAAATCATAGCAAAACATGTGTATCCACGGTGTTTTCTTCCATCCAAAAGAAACAAAGTATTACGGTCCTATAACTAACACCAAAACAGCAGCTCCCAACTGCATATTGGGCATCAACTGTGCAAAACAAACAACCCAACATAAACTAATATATATATTTTGTAAATGCAGTAGCAAAACAAGGCAATCTGTGAGAAGCCCATCAACACCTCAACTAAAATCTCAACTCTGAGTGATAGCCAAAACATGAATAACACTAAAATACTCAACAAAGCATTCTAACAGAACCAACGACAAATAAACAAACCATTCACATAATCAAAAGCAAAAATCCAACAAATTAATCCATCAATTAACTTATTCAGGAACCCTTAACTGAACAACCAGCAAACAAAACCTAACAATCAAATCATCTTAGAAGAAAACGTTACCAGCATGCATGAAACTCTAGGCTCAACCCATCTCCATTTCACCATCCAAGAGCTCTCCAGCCCAGCCAATCTCCGCATGTCTCTACGTTCCAATTTAATAGAGAGCATCGCCTCACCACTCAGTCGACAACATCCCACAAATCCATCCAGCATATCCCTCTTATGCCACAAATGTTCTTCGACCACATCCCTGCTCCAATAAGCTTTTCAGAGGCTGCCCCTCCCACGCTCGACATGTTGTCGATCTCCAGTATAGTGGGGACCAAAAAAAAATCAACCCCATAGCTGGACCATGGCCTTCGGCCAATCTAGCTTGAATCGCCCATTCCCATACAATCCAACATCCGAACAAAGCACCCGAGCCCCTGCAAACGAAGCCGAAAATCGCAGCTACGCCATCACCATTCCGTCCAAATTACAAAATGCGAGAATAAGAACAAAGTTACCTAGTGACGCCGGAATTGCAGCAGCAGGAACCTTTGAACCTGAGCCCTAGTTACACCCTGCGTCATCGCCACTGCCACAGCATGTCTAGAGTGGCCCGAGAATGCCGATGCTCGCTTCACGCCAAACCGTGCCTCGTGTCAAGCTCTCCGGATTGATTTCCCCTCGTACGGTTCCCAGTTCCCTCTCTCTCCTCTGTTCTGTTCTCCCGCGTAGAATGGCTCCTTCGACAATTTTTGTTTCAATCGAACCAGTTCACTTAGTGAACCGGTTCATCCCTCTCCATTTCCAATAAATCATCTTTTATTTCCGTATAACACTTAGTAATTACCAATCCCACTTGATATGTTTATTTCAAATAATTCTAATTATACCATAAATCCCATCCCTCCCACTCGTTTCGTCTAGCGAAAGGCCATTTGATGAAATGAGGGCAAAGCTAAATCGGTTCTCCTACTAAACTGGTTCAATTATTCAACATTAAATCTCCAATTTTCTTTAATTCTTTAATTAATATCAAATTTATATGTTGAAGTGTTAATTATTTGTACCACATATTAACCGATCCAGAATTGTAACTCTCGACTTATTCCAAATGTCGTTAAAAGATTATTAGAGGTCCAATTTAAATTTCTTAATTCCATTTCCTTAATTGATTTTCATCAAATAAACCTCCAATAAATTCTCTTAAATTATAACCGAACGGTTACGTCCTTGGTAATACCCCAATAATATCTGATAAATCCAAATACCCCAAATTAATTTCCAATTATTCTTAATAAATTCCGATATAAAAAGTCGGGGTATTACATACGACCTACATCACTTAGGAGCAAGGATTAGTTTTCATGTTTCTAATTATGGATTTGAGATTATACTGATTGACTTGTGATGTTTGAGGATATGTGATGTTGCTTTGACATGCTGTTTGTTAGTCTTTGTTGCTTTGACCTGGATTCTAAGAATATGTTGTATTTGCTTCGAGAATCTGTTCTATTTCCTATGTTTTGTTGTTGAGGATGTATGATGATGTTGTTACATAGGCATGTGATAGGTTGAGATATATGTATGCAACATACTTTTCATGCATCACATTTTTCAACAAAAGAACCAAAAGGGTTTTCAAGCATACGTTTTCATGTAAGAAAGAGTTAAACACAAAAGAACATACCAAATAGCCTTGTGAGGGTAGGGTTTTAAAACACTTAATATATGAGAATCGTAACTAGGATAGCGAGGTAGAAATGTATAAGAACCCTAACTGGGATGGCGCGGTAGAAATGTATGAGACCCTCGATGGTGGCGAGGTAGATATGTATGAGAACCTCAACCAAAGTTACGAGGTGGTTATGCATAAGAACCTCAACAAAGGTTACGAGGTAGTCTCGTAAAGAAGCCTTGTAATGTCAGGGCTTGAGCCTGAGTTATTATACATAAGAACCTTGACAAAGGGTGCAAGGAAATATCATAAAGAAGCTTTGTGTGGGCGAGACTTGAGAATGAGTATGTATAAAAACCTCGACAAATGACGCGAGGCAATCTCATAAAGAAGCCTTGTATGGGAGGGGCTAGAGAGTCACGTATAAGAACCTCGACAAAGGACGTGAGGTATATATGTCTAAGGATCTCGACAAAGGAGGTGAGATCGTTATGTATAAGGATTTTAACAAAGGAGACGAGATTGTTATATATAAGAATATTAGCAGAGGTTACAAGATCATCATACGAAAATGACTTTCGACAAAGATTGTGATGTTGTTCTACATGATGACCTCGACGAAAGTTTTGATGGTAGCTTTGGATGAGCCAATGACCTCAATGATAGTTATGTAGCTTTTTGTGAGCCAATGGCCCTAATGACGATTTGTGTAGCTTTGGGTGAGCCAATGACCCCAATTATGATTTGTATAGTTTTGGGTCAGCCAATGGCCCCAAAGCTACACAAATGAGTAAAGACTGCGGTTGAAGAGGAATTTTTATAGGCGAGGTTGCAGCATTGTCAGAGCAAGGTTCACCCATGGGTTGCTTATGAGACTTATTATGGTATAAAAGATATAGATTTAGTGGATATGTTTTAGTGATCCATGGATGGGTTTTATTTGATTTAAAGAAATGAAGGTGACATTTTAAGGCTAACTTAAATGGTTTTTCAAAAGTATCTTCTAATACCATTTAAAAGATTTTAACTTGGATTTATGAAGATTTCTAGAAAGACTTCCACTAATATTTTGAAAGAATGTTTACTGGTTTCGTATTTAAAAAAAATATTCACACGAATTATGAATTAGTGCCTCAGAGGGTTACAATTATGGTATCAGAGCACCCAGGATAAAATGTTTTTCTACAGACTGCTCGGCAACACCGACTTTGACATGGGAATGCTTCTTGAACTAAAAGTATGTTTAATGTAGTTATAGGATTCATTTCTTAATTGCTTCCTTGATTGGTTTATTTGGATCCCCAAGGCACCTTATGGTAGGAAAAGCTAAAAAGATTGTGGACCCTGGAGATAAATTTATTGGGTGATTGTCAGAATTGGTACACCATTAATTTCAATACCTGGAATGAATGGCAAAAAAGGAGGAACAACTCGAGTCAAGAATGAAATTATTTGGGGGAAAATAGCCTCAATGGAACAAAGGAATGAAGAGGCCCTGTAATGAGGATGAACGACTAGGAAAAGCGAAGCGTACTTAGGTCCTAGTAAATATCGGCGATGGTACTACAATGCCTCGAGTTTGACAATGCCACAGGTGTAAGAAGAGTCATGTGGGCAAATGTAGAGTTGGTATTAGGCGTTGTTTCAAATGTAATGAGTTAGGCCACATAGCCAGGAATTATCCAATAACAGCCAAAAAACATAATAGGGTTTCACCAACTATCCCTTCTCATGTTGAAGACAAGGATGGCGAGCCAGCTGCTTCGGTTACCATGTATATTCTATTTATGACATTGCTAGATATATATGGGTCGATGTCAAAGCAGCGCACTTACTTGTAGCCTCTACATTTTGTTTTAGAAAGGATTGCCTTATTGTATTTTATTAGTATGTCTATAGATTTAGAGTAGTGTTACCATTAGGTAAATGAAGGGTGGTTTAATCCAAATGAATGGATTGGAACTTAGAAGATATGTTCGATTATGTTAAGAGTAGGGAAGAATAGGAGGTTTCTTGTTCAGCTTACCCGTCAATGTTGGGATGGAAGGTTTGGTAGGATACAATAAGAATAGCTAAGGAGGTGCTGTAGGACAAGCACTTCAATAGTACTATAAGAGCAAATGAACCTATAGAATTTGTTTAGTCATGATGAACTGGTTAATTTAATGAACGTCTCAAAAGGGTGGGAATTAGAAGATTAAGTATTGGATATTATACGATTGGTGAGGAATATGATATTGGGGTCATATGTAGGATAGGAGGGGTTGTTCCTTAATGCAACAAGAAAGGAGGAAGATTAAGATCGTTTCAACGGGTTGTTGGTGACCATGTAGTGTACCTTACTAGTAAGTAGGCTACTTGTTTAGACATACTCCTTGGAGATATTGGAATACAAGGTGTTATGCACAATAAGAATAAGTATGTGAGGAGTTGAGGTGGTTTTAGGTAGGTCTAAAGGTAGATCAATTTTGCCTGGAGAAGCAAGAATCCAAAAAAGAGAAAAAAGATATAACATTTTGAAGCTTCACCACTTTAAGCAATAATAAGATTTGGTAAAAAGGAAAAGATTCACAATGCTTCATGTACCCATGCGGGAAAGATGTGTGCATGATTCATCACAAGTCATGAAGCATTAGGATATTGAACCTGTACAGACTTCATCTCAAGGGTGAGGAGCTAGGGGACAAACAATTTTGAGCACAAAATTTAGTCAACGAGGGAGGAATGTAACACCGAAAAATTTTATAGTGTTCAAATATCCAAAGTGATCGATAAAAAAATTTTGATAACAAAAATTTATTAATGAGGGAAGACCGTAACACCTGAGACTTTTTCGTTATGCTCATAGCTTAATTTAGGAATACACTCTTATATTTAAGTTTATGATATCGATATTGTTGGGAATAATGGATGAATATATATTTGGAAAAATGTGGTCGTCAAATGCAGGAAATGGTTTGATGATTTGTGGTTAAGAAGGAGGTGAAACCAAGGTCTATCTTGCACTTCTGAGAGTTGTACACTCTACCTATGGTGGGAGTACGGTCAACCAACAAGAGAAAATTGAAGTTTTGGTGCTCACTGCCTATTTTCTGGTTGATCGGTTGAGAAACTGTGGTCGATTGGGTGAAGTTTTAGGGTCCATGACCTTTTTTGCACTAGATCGGTTGAGGTGTCGCAGTCGACAAGACAAGAGCAAAAATGCGGGTGGTCTACTAGATTTCTAATGAGCGCTTGACCAATCCATCTAGACTGTGTTTTTAAAAAATAGAATTCGACCGAGAACACTAGAAATTTCTAGTTAGGAGTACACGAGAGTGACATTTTCTTTCACCCCACTCGAGGTAAGTTAAGTTTATGTAAGAAATCGTGTGGGTTGCGATTATAGGTTGTTTAGGAGATCAAATATAGAGTTGGATGAAGGTATTGGTTGAAGTTTTGAATAGTTGCCGTTAGAGTTCGTTTGTGGAGCTTGAATGACTAATTTTTCCAATGATTTAGCACTTACTTGTGTCTTATGGACGTGTTAATGCTTGAAAAGAGAAGAAATTTCCTTGGGACTTAAGCTAAAACCTCTAATGGCAAGATTTGGATGAAACTAGGGGAAGTGTTGTAAGTTAGGGATTTTTCATGAATAGCCTAGCTTCAAGAATTCCAATTCCCATTATTAACTAGGTGTATTGTAATGGATATTTCTAGGAGATTAAGAGCTCGACATTTGGAATGTTAGGAAGATTGACCAATACCGCGCTATGACCCCAAGTTAAATGATGTTTGCTTGTGGTTGGCATATGGCCTACATCACAAAGGCACTAGGATTAGTTTTGATGTTTCTAGTTGGATTTGAGATTATATTGGCTGACTTGTGATGTTTGACGATATGTTATGTTGCTTTGACATGCTGTTTGTTAGTATTTATTGCTCTAACTTGGACTCTAAGGATATGTTGTATTTGCTTAGAGGATTTGTTATATGTGCTATATTTTGTTATTGAGGATGTATGAAGGTGTTATGACATAGGCATGTGATAGGTTGACATATATGTATGTTGTATTGTTTTCATGTATGATGTTTTTGAAGAAAAGAATGAAAATGGTTTTCAAGCATATGTTTTCTTGTAAGAAAGGGTTAAACACAAAAGAACATATGTAAATAACCTTGTATAGGCAGGGCTTTAAAACACTTAATGTATCAGAACCTCGACTGGGATGGTGAGGTAGAAATGTATGAGATCCCCAATTGGGATGGCAGGGTAGAAATGTATGAGAACCTTGATTGGGATGGCGAGGTAGATATGTATGAGAAACTCGACCAAGGTTGCGAGGTTATAATGTATAAGAACCTTGACAAATGGCGTGAGGTAGTCTCGTAAAGAAGCCTTGTATGGGCGAGGCTTGAAACTGAGTTATTCTACATAAGAACCTCGACAAAGGGCACAAAGCAGTCTCATAAAGAAGCTTTGTATGGGTGGGGCTTGAGATCGAGTCATGTATAATAACCTTGACAAAGTGCACAAGGCATTCTCATAAAGAAGCCTTGTAATGGCGAGGCTAGAGACTGAGTAATGCATAAGAACCTCGACAAAGGGTGCGAGGTATACACATACAAGAATCTCGACAAAGTTTGTGAGATTGTTATGTATAAGGATCTTGACAAAGGGTTCAAGATCGTTATGTATAAGGATCTCGGCAAAGGTTACAAGATTGTCACGCGAAAAGGACCTCGACAAAGGTTGTGAGGTTGTTCTACATGATGACCTCGACGAAGGTTGAGAGGGCAGCTTTGGGTGAGCCAATGGCACAAATGATAGTTATGTAGCTTTTGGTAAGCCAATGGCCCTAATCATGATTTGTGTAGCTTTGGGTGAGCCAATGGCCCCAATAACAATTTGTATAGCTTTGAATGAGCTAATGGCCCCAAAGATAGTTATGTAGCTTTTGGTAAGTCGTGTGCCCCAATGATGAAGATTTAACAAAATGAAACAATTGAAAAGAAAGAAAAGAATGCAAGAATGAAAGAATAAGAATAATAAAAATGAAAGACTAAGAATGAAAAATGACATGATTTCTTTATAAATTGCATTTCATGTTCAGGATTGATAGGCATTTCTTACTAAGCGTTAGACTTATTAGTTGAACTTTGTGATGTAGGTAAGGATGCTATCGAGGACCTACTTGACGGTAGCAATGAGTAAAGACTGTAGTTGAAGAGCAATTCTCATGGACAAGGTTGCAGCATTGTCAGAGCAAGGTCAACCCATGGGTGGCTCATGAGACTTATTTTGGTATAAAAGGTATAAATTTAATGCATATGTTTTTGTGATCCATATGTGGCTTTTATTTGATTTAAAGAAATGAAGGAAACATTTCAAGGCTAATTTAAATGGTTTTTCAAGAGTATCTTCTAATACGCTTTAAAAGATTTCAACTTGGATTTATGAAATATTTCTATAAAGACTTCTGCTAATATTTTCAAAGAACGTTATTGGTTTCCTATTTTAAAAAAAATATTTACACGAATTATGAGTTAACACATTAGGGTTTTACAAGGTAAGTGATGTTTACATGCATTTGGCATTTGGCCTTTGGCCTTTGGCCTTTGGCCTTCGGCCTTTGGCCTTTGGCCTACATCACAAAGTGCTAGGGCTTATACTTGTGTTTCTGTTTTGTTTGACGTTGATCAAGGATGTTTTATTGTGATATTAGACAATGATCGAGGATGTTTATTTTAAAAACTAATAATTATTTTCATGCATATTTTTTCATGTTAGAAAGATTAAAACTGAAATGAAGCTACGTAAAGAAGGTATGAGGTGTGGAGGAAAGGTTGTCACAAATGTTGGAATTATGGGAGAAAAGCCCATTAGTTTGGTAATGTAGGGGTCTTGACAAAGGTTGCAGGGTCATCACGTGGTAGAACCTTCACAAAGGTTGCAAGGTCATCATCCATATGAACTTCGACAAAAGTCGCGAAGTCAATGTGCATAAATGAACGTGACATCTAATAGAGGTCTCAATCAATATTAGGACTATTTCCCCAAGGTCTGAGACGTAAGTGGTGTGTCTCCATAGTCCTGTCTACTCTTTCCTAAACGGTAAGATGAAATAAAAGAACAAAAGAAAAGAATGAAAGACAGAATGAAAAGAAAAGAAAGAAAGATCAAAAAACTGAAAAATCATGCTTTTGCAAAATTGTATCTCATGGTCATGATATATATATATATATGCATCTCTTACTAAGCCTTAGGCTCATAGATGAACTTTATGATGTAGATGAGGAGAACTTTGATGATATACTTGATGATGAAACTATGTGACAGATGAATGATGAAGAGTACTCTCATAGGCAAGATTACGGAGTTATTGGAGCGATATTGACCCATCAATGAAGGTTGGAGAAAAATGATTTGATATGAAAGACTTTTAATAATTGTCTTTTTCAATGTTTGGATTTAAGTTAAGATGTTTTTTTTATAGGGATTATATTTATTTTATGTTGGGCTTTAACTATGTTTGGATTTTTAAATTTAAATTTTATAAAATACTTTAACTGTGTTATTTTTCAAAAGCAAGATTCAATTTCATTTCTATATGAATTAAATTTATAAAAAAATGGCATGAAAAATATTTATTCTACAGGGCGTTACAATGGTATCAAAGCAAAAACTGAATTAAAGTTGTTTCTACAGACTACTTGACAATACAAAACTAAACATGAGAATGCTTCCTCAACTATAAGTATGTCTAATTTATATGATAAGTTTGATTGTTGAATTGCTCTTTTTTTAATTTGATTTGATTAGTAGTGTTATGAGAGGAGATGTTGACTCGGGTGCAATAGATTTGTACAAATAGGTAAAAAGTCTAGAAAGTTTATTGTATAGAGTTAATTGTAATGTTTGAGCATAAGAATCTTGTTTGTTTTTGTAGGTAACAGTGTAGCTTGTGTGAAAGGATATTGATAAAATGGCTTGAGAGGATGATGATAACATTTCACCAAGTGATATCATGCTAGGGAGAAAAGAAAAAGGTATAAGCTTGAGGATATTAGGAAGTGAGGAATTCTAAGATGTTTAAAGGTAAAAAATTTAATAATAACAAAGGTTGTGTATTGATTTGTGGTTGATCTTACACACAGTAGCAAGCAATGAGGCAACATTATAAGAGAAAGTAAAGATGTATTAATTATGAGAACTTTATAAGATAGTGACTTGTGCAATAGTTGAAGAAAATGAACTTGGTGTTATTGAGAATTGCTAGTAAATATTTTGGAGATGAATAACAATTTATGGCTTTATCACATCATGATTATGGATATACGAAGGAAAGATTTGGAGGATATTTGAAGTCAATGACTTTGGGATTGTTGAAGGATAATAGTTTTAATATCTCTACATGTTATATTTCAATGTAACTTTTGAACAAGATATGAATGACATATGATGAAGCTAGAGTGACCTAAATATGAGGACTTTAAAGTTACAAAGATTGAAAGCTTTAGGGTGGATGTTGTTAAGAAAATATAAAAGTTATTGTATGATACCTTCGTTATGATAAATAATGATCAAAGGTTGATTTAATGAGTGGACAAATGATAAACGAGTACCCAACTGACATTGAGTCAACTTTTTGGATCATGTTATTTTTAAGTACGGTGTTGCTATGGACCAAGTTAAAATTTAAGGAATTTTGATTGGCCAAAACCAATGAATATTGGCAACTGAAATTCAGTTAAACATTTCATACTCAAACTAATGGCCAATCGAAGAAGATGATTCAATGTTAGAGGAAATGCTTCGAGTTTGTGTACTTGAATTTCAAGTTAGTTGGAATAAAATGCTACTGTTGGTGAGGTTTTCTTACAATAGTAGCTATCAAGCCATTATTTGTATGTCACTGTACGAGGCTTTATATGGAAGGAAGTGTAGATCTCCGCTATATTGGTATGAGGTAGGTGAAGTTAAACTACTTGCTTTGAAATTATATAGCAAACAACAAATTCTGTGGCTCTTATTAAACAAAGAATGTTAACCGCCTAAAGTCGTCAGAAGAGTTATATAGATCACAAGCAATATGATATTCTTGAAATTTTTCCTTTCAAATGAATCATAAGGTTTGGTAAAAAGGGGAAGTTTAGTCTAAGGTATGCTAGACCTTTTCTTATTGTGGAGAAAATATGAAAGATGACCTAGAAGTTGGAGTTACCATCTTCAATGAAAGGAGTTCACAACGTCTTCCCCATATCAATATTAAGAAAATGCATTCATGACCCCTCTCAAATGGTGATGCAAGAAAATATCGAAGTCCAACAAACATTGAATTATGAAAAGCCAGTGTGGATTTTAGAATTTGAGGTCAAGAGACTTTAGAATGAATTTTGTTGGTAAATGCATTATGTCAAAATCACTCCTCACAAGAAGCAACTTGGGAAAGCCAATAAGAGATGGAAGTAAAGTAACCAAAGCTATTTTGCTGCACAAATTTTGAGGACAAAATTTAATTAACGGGGGAGGAATGTAACAATTGAAATTTTTTCACAAATAATTTTATGTGTAATGTGACATTTTGAAATTTAAATGGAATAACTACCATTACAATTGAAATTTTATATATTCACCTAATGAAAGGTATATTTTAATGAAAATATGGAATGAATATTTTATTTTACTAAGAATGTTTTGGATTTGGAATGTTAGGTGTGGAAATTTAAGGGTTGATTGGTCGCGCATGAGTTGTATTCGCAAAAATGTTGGTGACTGTAGAAGTGTTTTTGTCCACAGCATAAATGTTGGCGTCTGTGGATACTTGGTTTAACTATACATGAATGGTGTTTGCAAAAGGGAGTGGGTATTCGTTGCAGAAGCATTAGTGTATGTGGAAGCATTGGTGTATAAGGATGTGAGGTATAATTCACAAAGTGAGGTATATGGCATATTGTGATTGGTGGACAATGTGAGAATATATCCACAGCAGAAGCATGAGTGTCCACGAAAGCATTGGAGTTCACGGATGAGGTGAAATTTACAGATGTGCGGTGGAATCTGTAAAGGAGGTTTGTTTATGAAAAGACTTATTAACGTGGCAGATTGTTTGTAATGCCCAGTTTTTCATACACTTGTTTTTTTTCTTGTTTACGTGTTTAACTTGCTTGGAAAACTCTTAGCATAGCAGAAGATTCTTCTTTATAAATATAAAATGTTCATTACCCAACATCGTCATAAAATCAACTTCCTAATATTACCTAAATCTATTTTAAAACATTTTATACAAAAACGTACTATCTTGAGCCACAACCCACTAATCAAATTGCTGAACAACACAAGTGCACAACACAGCCATGCTCCATTAACTATGGCCTCCCTATCATCAGTTCATGTGTTCTATATCCAGGTTATAGTCCTCACCTACATCACAAAATTTATGTATGAGCCTAATACTCAGTAAGAGATATAACCATGATATGCTCATATTATGTAACTTTGTAAATAGATGCATTTTTTGTTTCAATCTTTCTTTAGTTTAAATATACTTTATAGCTGCTGGGTTGTAAAAAGAGAGAGTGACACCTCTCGATCCTTTTGGGGCAGGCAACTCTAACGCAATCTGCAGCGTCTATTTACGTTTAATAAGTTAGTTCCAGTTTCTCTTTACTCTCACTTATCCATCTAGGCGCTGGGGTACAAAAACGGAAAGTGGCACCTCTTGACTCAATTAGGGCAGATAGCTCAAACCCCATATCCTCACAACATCTATTTACATTTATTTCATATGTTTTTAGTTTTTCTTTACTTTCATTTAATTATCCAGGTGCTAGGGTGAAAAGCAGAGTGACACCTATTGACTCATTTTAGGGCAGCCAACTCTAACCCTGCCCACACAATGTCTATTTACGTTTATTCAATTCTTTTTCAATTTATTGGTTAAAAAAACATATGCATTGGAATCCTTTTTTATTATTCTTTAGAAAACAGTTTCATGAATCATGAAAGATACATATGAACATGCTAATGCAATTCATAATCTCAAATTCTATATCATGATAACATATCAAATTGCTTCATTTATCATAGCATGTTAAACATTAAACAACCAACATTTTATTCTTCTTAATGATCAATACTTTCCTCATATAGCTAATAACATAATAATCATGGTGATAGCATACAAGCAACCAAATCAATCATAGTACTATCCTCGTATAACACAACATGTCAAACAATATCACAATTTTACCCTAATATCTTGTGATGTAGGCCAAAATGATAAAAAAGCATACAAATATCTCTTACCTTGTGACTTTAGCACCGTTACAACAAATCTAATCAAATATGTCCTTGAATTGAAACACCAAAAACATAGAAGTCTCCACATTAGTCTCCATACATATACTTGTAACTTATATATGCATAACTTTTAATATACCCAACAAAATCCCTCAATTCTAAAACCCATACTTATCCAAAATAGTGCATATTAACATAAAAAATAGGCTTGAAAAATTTTTTTGTATGCTTAAGATAAAACATATCAAAACTCAATCCAATATGCACCAATTTTGGTTTTATCTTCATTGTTTTTTATCCAACTTCAAAGATCCATAACTTGCAATAAACTTAACCAATTCAATCAATTCTAGAGCATATATTTTCCTTGAGAAGTATAGTATAACATAGTAAAATGATTTTGGATTTGAAATTCATTAAGATGACTATTAGCTTTCAAATACCAAAACTATTCAGTTTTGACCAATTTCATGTCATCCACTCTTTTCAACTCACAACTTATCCAAACTCTTAAAATTCCTTTAAAACATGAAAAAAAAAAGTATCTTACCTTTAGAAAGTAGAGAGAGAGCTACATATCCTTGTAAGTTTCTTCCTTTTCCAAATGATCTCACGATTGAAGTTTCTCAATATAAAGGAACTTTTCTTTGACATATCAACCATAAGAATGAGGTATCTTCTCTTGGTGTTGAGGTGTCACGCTTATCTACAACATCCATTCTTAGTCAGTATGTTTCTCCCCTTTAAAATGTGACACTTAATCCTATTTATAGTTGACACTTTGATTTTTGGTCAACCACTACTTGTTCTTTGGTCGGCCGCGCGATGACCCTAAGTTTCTATGTATTTTATTTTTGCCTTGTATTGGTCAACTGTTATTTACTTCTTGGTCGACCATACCATAAATTTTTAAAGAAAATTCAATATTGGATATCTATCTCCAATCCTTCAGCAGATGCTACATATTCAATGTAGATAGTAGTTTACACATCAGTTGCGGGTGACCCCTAGCTTAATATCTGATCGACTGCTAAACTACCCCGAGGATGTACATTCTAATCTGTCTTTAGATAGATCAACCATACACTCAACGCTGGTCGACCACAATATGATCCAAGAGCAAGTCTAAGTTTCAGACATGCATTTCGGATGTCCGCACCCTTCCGCACTTCTGTGGATCCCAACATTTCCACAAATACTCTTCGTTACCTTGAACTAGTCGACCACTCATTCATGCCCTAGTCGACTGTATATTCACCTGAAAGAAATTCTAATAAACCTTTTTCTATGAAATCTCCAATCTTACTTTATCCTCAATTACACCATATCCATAAACAACTTCCACAGCTACAACTCAACCATATTAGCACTCAATCATTCAACATCATCATAGGACAACTTTATAATTAATACAATAAAAGTTTGAGGTGTTATATTGTTATTGGTGGACAAGGTGAGCAAATATCCACAACAGAAGCGTTGGTGTCCACGATTGAGGTAGAATCTGTGGAGTGAGGTTTATTTGCAGAAAGACTTGTTAATGTGGTAGATTGTTATTGGTGAACAAGGTGAGCAGATATCCACAACAAAAGCTTTGGTGTCCGTATATGAGGTGGAATCCAATAAGTGAGGTTTGTTCACAAAAAAGACATGTAAATGTGGTAGATTGTTCTTGGCGAATAAGGTGAACGAATATCTATAGCGGAAGTGTGGGTGTCCATGGATGAGGTGGAATCCGCGAAATGAGATTTTTCTGCAAAAATATATCTGAATGTGGCAGATATGATTGGTGGACAGTGTGAACAAGACAGATATTTGCAACAGAAGCGCATACATCTGCGGTCAAAGCGCACTTGTCCACAGCAGAAAGTAAACGTGTTTGTGGCTGAAGTACATGTGTCCACTACAACTATACGGGACAAGTTCAGGACACATTTTTCTGTGCAATTTTTAGATTGTGAATATACTTTTAGCTTTCAAATATATTTTTAGATTGCGAATATATTTTTGGATCGTGAATTATAAAACAGAAGATTAAGACAAAACCCAAATCATTCATGCATTAGGAGCCGTGAAGTCTAGTATTTTCTTTTAAACTCTAGTGAGGAAAACAAAACACATTGTTAGTGAAGTGGACTAGAAGTTGACCTGGAGCAAGGAATAACAATTCTAAGTGATTAAAATTGTGCTAGGACCACTAGGTAAGTGATGTTTACACGTGTTTGGCATTTGGCCTACATCACAAAGTGCTAAGATTTTTACTTGTGTTTTTGTTTTGTTTGAGGATGTATTACTGTGATACTACATATTGATCAAGGATGTGTTATGGTTTTGATTAATGCCTTGGTTTCATTGATTAGATATATGTGATGAAAGAATATCATAATGACTATGGAGGGATATGGTTATTTTGTTTTGTATGTGATAGTAGCCTGAACTGATATTAATGCATTACAATTCATATGACATGGTCATGTGCATTATATGCATCTTGAAAACATATTTATTTTAAGAACCAATAATGATTTTCACGTATATGTTTTCATTTAAGAAAGATTGAAACTAAAACGAACATGCGTAAATAAGGTATGAGGTGTTGAGGATAGGCTGTCATAAAGGTTGGACCTATAGGGTATAAGTCCATTAGTTTGACAATGCAGGGGCCTCGACAAAGCTTTTCAAGTCATCACGTGCTAGGACCTCGACAAAGGTTGTGAGGATATCATCCATATGGACTTCAACTAAGGTCGTGAGATCGATGTGCATGATGAACGTTACATCTAATGGAGGTCTTAATTGATGTTGGTACTGTCTCCCAAAGGTGTGAGACATGAGTAGTGTGTCTCCCATAGTAGTGCCTACTTTTCCCAAAATGGTAAGATGAAAGAATATAATGAAATAAAAGAATGAAAGAAAGAATGAAAAGAAAAGAAAGAATGAAAACACATGCTTCTATGAAATTGCAACTCATGCTAATATATCTATCTTATTAAGCTTTAGGCTCACAAATTAACTTTGTGATGTAAGTGATGACAACTTTGATGATATACTTGATGATGGAACTATGTAAAAGATGCAATGTAAAGAGTACTCTTATGGGTGAGGTTGCAGTGTTGTTGGAGTGGTGTTGACCTTCCTCTTCACTGGAGCTATTTTTGAAATTCAAAAGTGATGAATGCTTATTTTACTATAACTATCTATGTAACGACCGAAATTTCTTATTGTGTGAATTTTAAAATGATTAAGGATATCATTTTGAGTATTCAATAGTTATCGGATCAATCTATTGGTAGGGTATATTATTTTGTGATTAAGAAATTACGGGACTTCATAGCGGGATGTTATCAGTATGAGAAATATTAGTTAGAAGGGAAAGATAAAAAATAGGGTAAATGACAAATCAACCATCGTGGTTTGCGATCAATGACAAGTCAACCACTATGGAATATTTTGTAACAAGTTAACCACTCACGTATGTTAAAATGACAAGTCCAACATCACATAGACGTTTACGTTAAAAAGCTGGGTGCCAACGTCCGAACGCCGGAACACCCCGCGACGTTCTGAAGAATTCCAAAGAACGACCGGCGTTCTGAACAAATCAGAACGCCGATGGGGCGTTCTGAGAGACATAGCGATTTTCGCAGTATCTGCGCAAGACACTGCGAAAATCGCATTGTCTTCCTTGTGAGACACCGCGATTTTTGCGGTGTCTGCACAAGACACCGTGAAAATCGTGGTGTCTTCCTTGTGAGATACCGCGATTTTTGCGGTGATCGCGGTGTCTCTCAAAACGCCATTGATGAAGAGCATGAAAGAAAAATGCCGTCATCTTTTAGTCCATTTTCACTTGCCCAAAAACTGAAAACTCCATTGCCGATAACGACGAAACGGATCGAGTTGGAAAACTTCCCTGTAAGTTATTCAATCAATGAACCAAAACCCATTTTAAGTAACTCTGCAAAGAACTGACCCTTTGATTGTTTGTGATGCAGTTTCACCAGATTTTTCAAAAAGCAGCGACACGCAGAGTTCGTCGAAATTGAAGTCCTTTGGGTTCGTCTGCCTCTTCCAGCGTCTACAGTGGACAAGTTGGGGCAATGAATTTCTCCATGGAAGAGATTCACAAGGCAACTAATAACTTTTCAGCAACAAATATAATCGGGGAAGGTGGGTTTGGAACAGTATACAAAGGGAAGCTTAAAGATGGATCTGTTGTTGCAATCAACGTAGACATAACAATCGACGTAGCTCATGCCATCTCCTATCTTCATACTTACTCTGGTATAAAATTAACAATTTGCAGATTCTTATTAATGGAGTTGTCTATTATAAAATGCAATCTCAAATATAAAATGTGAAGCCGTCTGTAATGGGGATATTTGATGGAATTCTTAATTGGCAGATCCTCCGATAATTCACAGAGACATAAAATCGACGAACATTCTCATCAGGGAGAAACTTTGAGTGAAAGTGGGAGACTTTGGGTTTGCAAAATTGATCGAAGAAGAGTCCGATGCAACTCACATTTCCACTCAAGTTAAAGGAACAACGGGATACTTGGATCCTGAATACCTAAAGACATATCAACTGACTGAGAAGATTGACGTTTACTCCTTTGGCGTCTTGCTCATAGAGCTAGTCACCGGGAGGCATTCAATCGAACAGAAGAATTCGTTCCGGGAAAGACAAACGATAAAATGGGTAAGATTCTAAGCATTTCCAAAGCGATAATCAGACACATCTGCTAAATTCTCTATAAATCCAAAGATCAGAAACTCCTTGATTCTGCTTAATTTGGTTTTATGTTAATTTGGCAGGGCGATGCAGAAGTTGAAGGAGAGAGATTGCGTAATTGCAATGGATCTGAGATTGAAAAGAAATCTGGGATCGACCATGGCTGCCGATCGGATCATGAGACTGGCCCTCCAATGCCTTGGACCGTCGAGAAAGACAAGACCTTCCATGAAAAAGTGCAGCGAAGTTTTGTGGAGTATTAGGAAACATTTTAGAGAAAGTTCTTCTCCTTTGTGACCTGGCCTTCGTTTTTCTGCAGATTTCCTCAACAACGGTGACGCGAAGAGAGCCCAGGTGACCTACAAGGAAGACACCACGATTTTTGCGGTGTCTGTGGTGTCTTACAAGGAAGACACTGCGATTTTCATGGTGTCTTGAGTAGACACCACAAAAAATTGCGGTGTCTCTCAGAACGCCCCGTCGGCGTTCTGAAGAAGGTCGTTCTGGCGTTCGGAATTCTTCAGAACGTCGCGGGGCGTTCTGGCATTCGAACGTTGGTACTCTGTTTTTTAACAGTAAACGTCTATGTGATGTTGGATTTTTCATTTTAACATACGTGAGTGGTTAACTTGTTACAAAATATTCTATAGTGGTTGACTTGTCATTAATCGCAAATCACGATGGTTGATTTGTCATTTACCCTAAAAAATATTTTAGAAAAATTAAGTGAGATTATAACTATTAAATTGAAAGAAGAGTTAAAAATTATGTTGGTGATATTTTATTTTATTTTGGTGAATATTAGAAATAAATAATTAAGTCAAATGCAAGCGGGGATAGTTGGTTACGTGAACAAGGGAGAAAATAGGTTAAAATGCAAAGGAAAATGCCAAGGGCATATTTGGAAATGTGAAGTTGGGGTTGTGTTTGGTTAATAAATATTAAAAGGGGATATGTGAAATAGAAAGGCCATCGACCATATTGCTGGGAAAAAACTAGAAAGAAAGGAATTATGATAAAGGTATTAAAGTTTATGAATGCAAAGAAGGAAGGGGAATGCAAAGAAGGGTGTGATGGGGATTTAGGGCAAAAGGGACGAGCAGTTATGGACCCACTGGACCAAAGGACGGCTCGGGAGAGCGTCCCCGAGAATCACATACCCGCAAGTCGTGATTTTCACAGTGCCCTTGTTGAGGAAAAGAGGGCGAAGTGCATGAGAGAGGGAGAGAGGTGACTCTCCCACAAGGAAGAAGTCTCCTTCCTCGTAAGGAAGGCGATGCTTCGGCCGTGCGAGCTGCTGGACGACGCCATTGAATGTGGGCGGAAGGGGACATTCCCGTCCGATTTGTTGAACCGCGGAGGACAGGACCGAGGGAGAAGTCAACTCCCGCAGCCAGAACACCCTTCACAGACAAACTGAGTGAGCATCCAGGTCTTCAAGAATGAGAGCTCCCGCTAACCCGTTAACCCCTTCCCCAAATATTTGATGTAAGTATTACTTGTATGTGTTTTGGCCTTTTCAGCCCTACAATGTAAGGTATAGGCGGGGGTTTTTTCTCCATTTATTTGTTGATTGATGGACACTCTTTGGTGTTTTAATTCAGTTCATTCGATTATGTTATGCATTTCAGTCACTGCTGATAAACTTGATTGAGACTCTATCCTGTTGATTGGGTTGTATCCTTCCTTACTGTAAGGGGTTGATAGACAAAGCTGAAGTCCTTTACCCTGTTGATTTGGGAATGACTCTCTGTTTTTTTTCAGATTGATATGAATTGTAGAGGATGGTGCTCTACTGACTTGGAATGTCTCTATGTCTGCTTACTGCTTGGATAAAAAAAAAAAGAAATTGTTTAGGCTAGTTCTATTAGGATTGCTCTATTTTATTTCAATGGTTGGGGATAATAAATAGGTTAAGTGAATATTGTCCTTGACTCTTCCACTGCTTGGATAAGTGTGGTTGAGAATAGTGTCTTGTTGATTAGTGGTGCCTCTATTTAGTTATTGCTAGATAATTGGGTTTTGTCTCTTGATTTTATATTTTATATATAATGAGATTCTATCATTGGGAATTCATGTTGGTGCCTTTCTTGACTATTGTATAAGAAAATATATTGTTGTAAATATGTACTGTGATTTTATAGTTATTATTTGGTGATGTCCTGTAACGACCCAATTTTTATTGCCTTTTAAAAATCGCATAAAATTTAAAATTTTTCTTTTACTTAAATTATTTTCTTTGCAATTGCGTAGCGGAAGATTATTTTATTCTTAAATCCATTTAAAAGACAGTAATAAAATTCTTTTCGTAAAACATTTTGTTAAACACAGCGGAAGTCCTCTTTAAATAAAACAAACCTTTAAAATACAGTTAATTACTTTACAAAGTCCTTTACAAAACTCTTTTACAAACCATCTTTCTTTAAATCCCTTTAGCCTAGCCATCCAAAAGATCTGCGCGTGCAAACCCCGTTTTATATTTATATTTCTCTTTATTTTATCTTGAAAGGCGTTAGAGATGTCTAAACTTGACGAGAAGGAGCAGCTAACTCAACCTCACATCCCAGACGACTTCGTTTTATCTTTTTCTTTATTTTATCTTGAAAGGCGTTGGAGATGTCTAAACTTGACGAGGAGCAGCCAACTGACTCTCACATCTCCAAACAACCCCTTTATCTTTATCTTTATCTTTATCATGAAAGTGTTAGATATGTTTAAACTTGACGAGGTGGAGTGGCCAACCCAACCTCACATCTCCGTTCATTTCTTTACATTTCATAACCATTTCGTTTCTTCCTCATTTCCTTTTCAAAACCATGTATGAAAACTCATTTTCGTATCTTTTGAAAATCGTGATGCATGATGCTCGTGAATGCATACAATTTCTAACATATAATTAAGGAAATATAAATAAACATCCAATTCACAGAACGTGCTTGTAAAAATTGTAGACATGCTACAAAACTGTAGATATGCTTTTAATACTGTAGACATGCTCGTAAAGCTGTAGACGTGCTATTAAAACAATAGACATGCTCAATATCTATCAAAGAAGCAAACAAGCAAACGTGCATATCTTATTCTTGCGATGTAGGGCCCTAAGGACCAAAGCACATGCCTATCACTTACCTCGTTTCCTTAAAGCGTTCAACGCTTAATCATTATCCTTTTCTTCCTTTCTTAGTACCTTCAAAATCAACAATATTTAATTATTAATCCTCCAATATCCCTTTATAGATTTCTACAACCCATAACAATATTCCTTAACCACAATTTATCATTGATAGTAATCATAAACTTATTACTTTAAACTATCCTCAGTAAACTATTCCCAAATAGAATATGGATTCGACAAAATATAACTAGAACATCAAATCATCATATCCATATTGACTAAAATCCAACAATAAATCCAAACAAGATTCACATATTATTAACCACATGTCAGAACATCTCCAAGCCCAAATAGAGTGCAGACCCAAGGTTTAATCCAACATACATCAAAGAAACACTTATTTCCAGAGAACCAATCCACAAAGCATCCCCCTCTGAGTATAATTGGAGTATAATTTGGGGATTTTAGATTAATTGGATAATTATCGGGATATTACTAAGGACGCAATCGTTAGGTTATAATTTAAGAAAATTTATTGAAAGATAATTGATGAAAATCAATTAAGGAAATGGAATCAAAAAATTTAAATTAGACCTCTAATATGCTTTAAACAATATTTGGAATAAGTCGGGAGTTAGAAATTGGGTTGGTTAATGTTTGATACAAATATTTAACACATAAATATATTTTAATATTAATTAATTAGGATTAAAATGGGGAAATTAAAAGAGAAATTAAGTGAAGAAGGGGGAAAGAGCTGAATTGGTTCACCCAAATTGGTTTGGTTCAGCCAAACCGATCTAAGAAATAATTCAAAAGAAGAAGACAATTAGGTTAAGGGGAATATTTTTGTTTTGCTGAAGAAATAGAGATGAGAGTAGGGGTGGGAATGGTTCGGTTCGAATCCGATAATCGAACCGAACCGAACAATTTTAACCGGTTCAGTTCGGTTTTAATATATAAAAACCGAGGGGCATAACTGATCCAAACGGAACCGAATATTTCGGTTCGGTTCTCGGTTCTATGAAGAGGAAAACCATTTAATTTGAACCGAACTGACCTCCTACTTCTTTTGTGCTTAAGTTCTTCGAGCCTTGTGCCAGACAGCACTAAACCCTACCTGAAATCATTGAGCCTTGAGCTCCTCTCGCCCTACCCTACCCATCCCCGAAAATCCGTCTGCCTCACTTCATCTGATCTGGTGTCTCGGTCTCCCTCTCCCTTCTCTGTCGAGTCTCGTCTCCCTCTCCATTCTCTGTTGAGTGTCGTCTTTTACCATGACCTCGAGTTTTGCTGCAAAATTTTCAGATAGCAGACTTGTAAAAAACTGAAAAATTGAACCGATTAGAACCAAAACTGAGGTTCAGTTCTCGATTCAGTTTTTCACTATTCTTGGTTCGGTTTCAATTTTGAAAAATTCAAAACTGAATCGAGTCAGTTTCGGTTCTAATTCAGCCAAAAATCGAACCAAACCGAACTATTCCCACCCCTAGATGAGAGACGCGAGAAAAGAAAGAGAGAGATGAGAGCCAAGAGAGACGAGCGGCGATTGGGAGACGGAGGCCGAGACTGCAAGCAAGAGGGAGAGATGACGAGCTGGGGACAGCTGTTGCGACGGCGGTGCGATACTGTCCGATGTTCGGCCAGCAACTATAGTGGAGTGTCGACTAATTGCGGCTAGGGCTCAAGATCGGAGCATCTGTCGTGACGATTCTGGAGATGAAATGGAGGTATGTTGGTCGCAGAACATTTACGGCAGGAGATGGACATGCTGGAGGATGGGTATTTGGGAGTGGAGGAGAGTTATACTCTCTGCCATCAAATAATGGCAGAGAGTGCTTCCCTTCGGTTGACTGAGAGAGGCAGAGGAGTGAGGACGGGCTGGAGCTAGAGTTGGAGCCATGGCTGGTGATGAAACTTCTGTCCTGTTCTTAGGCATCGGTGAGGTTTCTCCAATGCTATTTTGGTGACTTAGAATCTATTGGATGTTGTGTGTGATAGAGATATTGGTTATTGTTTTGATATTTGCTTTAGTTAGTCGAGATATTCATTTATGGAATTTTGGATGCTTGATATTAGAAGAGATAATTATGGGTTTGAATGAACTTGGTAGTTGCTGTAAAATATGTTGTCAGGTTGCTGCATATCCTAGTTTAATGGATTTGATTGGTGTTCTCTGTTTAGACTATAACCATGGGGGATTGTTCTTTGTTTGGATTATATTGGAAAAATGAGTTGATTAAACTGTTCTTGGGATAATGCACTACTGCTTAGTGACGATTCTATGTTCTCAGGTAGTGTTGTGTTGGATTATACTCTGTCAATTGGGAATGCATATTGTGTAATCTGGTTCGATGATTTTAAGCCTTTGAGGGGATGTAAATCTAATACAAAGGCTTGATATATATATAACCTCATGTTAGTTATTGTTTGGTCTAGTTGCTGGAGATTGTACAATTTGGAACACGAAAAGAGAATGAAAGTAATAAGTTACGATTATTAATGATAAATGTTTATAATTGTGAAGGTATTGGAAAGAGAAGAAGGATAGCGATTAAGTGCAATACGCGATAAAGTTCTAAGGTAAGGATTGGGTAGAGTCTTGGCCGTCAAAGCCTTACCCACAAGTATTGTATGAATTGTAATGCTTTTCCTTGGTGTGCATGCTTCATTATTTTGTGCAGTGTATTCTCTTGGATGTGATTCTTGTTGAATTGTTTAACTTCCTGTATATTTCCTACTACTGATGTTGAATTGAAATGTTTAGGAATGGGACGAATGATGAATGGAAAGTGATAGGATGATAAGATGTGCATGAATAAGTTATGAACTGCATAAGTTAGAAATTCTTTTTTTTTTTGGTGAACTGCTTTTATTTGCTATAAATTCCTTGTGATACTTATTACTTTTCTTGGGTCTGGTTAGGAACTATGAAAGCTTTAAATAATTACCAAAAATTCGTTTAACATGTTTCTGTATATTAAATAATCAAACATGTGTAGATTATTCGAGATAGTAATTGTATGAACATATTTAGCATGATTAATTAAACTGAGCACGTTTAATTAAATGGAACTCTTTGCATGTTTAATTAACTAAGTCATTAATTGTAGTATGTTTAATCAAATTAAATAAAAGCATGATCAACAAATTAAAATGTAATTTCTCATTTGAACTTCTTTAGGTAATTCGGGCATGTTTAGTTAACTTAATTAATTAGCACGTTTATAATTGAAATCAATTATTAAGCATATTTTGTTTTCTATTGGTTGAACATGTTTCCGTTAATTATCAACCTAGTATCATTGTTAAGCATGTTTAATCTACTTAGATATTCATTAGTTAATAGTATATTTATCTTGCTATGTCCTATGTTGCTTTCAATTCACTTCTATGTTTGTTTTCAATTTATGTTATTATTGTCATTCGTTGTTTACTATTCGCACTATTCTTGCTATACATTGTTTAATTATTGTTCTTTCTATGTTATGTCAACATGCATCATGTTAATAGAAACAAGTAGGGAGTGCCCTCGGGGTGGTACTCACATGCATGAGTGAAGAAAATGAAATGAACGAATGCAATGAACGATGATGAATGATGGGGGATTGTTGGGCGGATGGGTAGTCCGGATCTAGCCTACATAAGATTAGAGACCGGTCAACTATTCCATCTAGTACGTGTTCCTTCAACTTCCAGCTCGATGTGCGAGTTATGAATGAATGAATGAAACATAATGAAAAGATGTGTTTGGGGCGGACCCATTCCAAATGAACTAAAGAGAGACATGTCATATGCATTTTCCTTTTCCTTACTAAGTCTTTTTAGACTTACAGTTACTTGTGGTGTAGGTATATGTGAATGACGAGAAGAATGATGAACATAACATAAAGCAGTTGATGAAGAATTTACATGAGCTGAGCTTGTGGTGGCCAGGCTACAAAGAGTGGAAATTATAAATTCGTTACATTTCTTTCCAAAAAGGTGTTCTAAATTATAATTGTATGGTTTGTTTATTTCATTAAAATCGTTTCGTTTCCGCAATGTTTTAAAATAAATAATTTTAACGCTTCCGCATATTTTATCCAATAAACGATGTTTTTTATAACTAGTTTTTTTTATGAACGGTTGGTACCGGTCCGGATTTGGCGCACTCTGACATGTTTTTCTTAAAATCTAGCGCATTTTTTAATGTATGAAAATCCGTGTCGCTACACAATATCCATAAAAGCTATAATCTGAACATTATATCCACAGAGCTATCTATACTTACAAATATTAACCAACAGAAAATACTGTATAGTACTAATATCAAGCATCGGTTCATCATATTATTCATTTTTTTATCTCATATTAAATATCCTTTAGCAAAACGCAACAATAGAACTGAACATATACCAAGGCAGCAATTAAGAGCTGAACCAAACCAACAAAAGTGCACAATATCCATAAATCCGATAAGGAGATCATCATACCAGAGCCACCTGAGAAGACCCAGACATAGGAGCTTCTTCCCCACCTTATTTGCTACTTCTACTTTTCACAGTTTCACATACGGGCTTTAGCTCTTTCACACCACTGAACCATTGCAGCCACCGAAGAAAGAACCACTCTCTCCCAAAACCAAATGGCAGAGAGTATAAGCTCTCCCAAACAACAACACCCGAGGAATTCTCCTCGACTCCACCATCAGTGTGTCACCTACGCGGGCACCAAGAGCCACACATTATCAGCTCCCACCAGGCAAGAACCAACAAGGCCGAACTGGTTCGAACCAAACAAAAGACCAAGCCCATTGTGAACCGACGCACCCCTGCTCTAGCCGTCATCGCGCTGCACGCTGTTGCCAATCCACCCCTACCAATCGTCCGATTATCAGAACACAAAGGAGAAGAAAAATCGGCCAGACTTACCTCGACCCAAAACTGGAAATTGCCGCCAATGGAAGCTCTGATTCTGAGCCCTAGACTGCGACCCACACACCATTCGCCAGACATCACACACGTTGCAAGGGAGCCCTGGCCTAGCCCAAGCTCTCCCCTTCTCGTCCGTCCTCCTCGCGTCGCTCTCTCTCTGGATCGCTCTCCCTCAGGTTCCCTCTTTCTCTACAGCCAAAAATCACGTACCAACCTAACTCTCCCTTTTCTTTCTGATTTCTAAACTGGACCAAATCCAACCTGAACTGGTTCACGAGCTGAACCGATTCAGTTCTTACTCCCCCCCTTCAATCTCATTTCCCTTTTAATTCTTCATTTAAATCCCCACTCTAATTATGCACTTAATTCTTAATTAATTATCCTCGCATTAATTACCCTTACATTTTAATTCCAATAAATTCTGTTAAATTATAATCAATCGAGTACGTCCTTGGTAATACCTCAATAATTACACAATTAATATGAATATCTCCAATTACTTTCCAATTATCCTTATTAAATTCCATTATGAAAAGTCGAGGTATTACATGTCCTGTCATTGGAGAATCATGTTGCTGCTTTCTTTAATTGTTGAGCATGTGTAAGATTGATTGTTGCCATGGTTTGATAGTTGCATATTAGGTGAAATATTTTCATTGCATTATGATGTATGGTCATGCATCGATCTGCATATAAGAAAGATAAAATGAAGATAAAAATGCATGAGATTTAAGTGGGTGCCCATTCACACCAAGTGGACGTGTTTTGGGCTAGTAGTATGGGACACTGGGCCAGAGCAAGTGTGTGGACTGAAGTTCACCCAAAGCGGACAATACCTACTTGGGTTCAATGGTTACCCACTTAATATTAAAGCAAAAAGAATTATTTAAATAGAGATTGAGGACAGGCTGCTCCAAAAGGGTGGACCAGTGAGACATTAGCACGTTAACTTACTTCTGGTGCAACCCAGAGCTAACTAGGCCAAGGTTCGCTAAGTTGTTGTGCATTAAAATGCACGACAAATAATGTAGGACTCCCAAAAGGGTGGAGTCTGTCTCCCAAAATGGTGGAGAAAAGTAGTGTGTGCCCTACTGTGGAGCCTACTCATATCCAAAATGTAAAAGAAAGATAAAGAACAAGAAAGAAGAAAGAAAAATGTACGTAAATGGTGACTGAGGATAAGTTGCCCCAAAAGGGTGGGCTAGTGAGACATTAGCCGGTTAGTTTTCTTTCAACACAACTCAGAGCTGACTGGCCTAAGGTTTGCTAGGTCGTTGTGCATTAAAATGCACAACAACTAACGGAGGACTCCCAAAAGGGTGGAGTCTGTATGCTAAAAGGGTGGAGAAAAGTAGTCAGTGTCTCACTGTCGTGCCTACTCATAACTAAAAAGTAAAAACTATGAAAGAAAAGAAAAGAGAAAGAAGGACAAGAAAAGAGAGAAAAGATTAAACAAGTGTCACACCATGTCATGCTCATGGTCACATGCATTACTTGCTAAGTCATAAACTTTATAGATGAACCTTGCATTGTAGGTATATATATTACGGAGGAAAAGACAAATGCAAATGTATGTTGAGGGAGCTTTCTCATGATGAAGACTTGACGGTTGTTGGGTAATTTCCACCATTTATTTTATAGGTTTATAGAATGGATATTTTTATACAAAATTTGTAAAGGACTGGTATTAATTGAGTTTTGCCAAGAAATATATTTTAATTGATAAAGTCTTTTGCTAAAAATATTTTATAAATTCATGATTTAGTAGTTGGTTTTAAAGTATGGTTTATCACAAAAGAATTTAATTAACATCATTTTAGTATGATGGTTTTAAAGAAATATATATATATATATATATATATATATCACAAAAATTTACTAGAAAATAAGTTTTACAAAACGAGGCGTTACAATCTATGTATACATCAAGTTTTTTAAGATTGCCTCATCGATGGCTCGTGGAGCCTATTTATTAAAATGATAAAAAAAAAGTTTTCAAATGATTTAAAACTCATGAATGACATATTAAATGCATCATGGTTTTGAAATGAAATAATAAAACTAATTTTCTCATACATTGCATCTTGTATATCTTACGAAATTAGTCACTAACCCCAGACGACTGTCTCCTTTCAAGGTAAGAGTCGAGGTGGATGAGAGTAGTAGTTGATCAGAAGTTAGAATGAAGGGATTGGCACCCACAATGTCACCCTAAATAAGGGGAGATTCTACCCCAATAAGTGGTAACCGCACCACTTACAAAAAATAAAAAAAATTTAATTTTTTTTTTTAAGTCTGGTAGTTACAACATAATTGCTTTGGCAATTTAGGCAATTTCAAGAAGATTATAAATTGTTAAAACTGTTCTATTGGAACTTCTTTCTCACTAGAAGCATTAAGCTGAGAAGATCATGTGGTAAAAACATGATTTTTTATAGCAAAACTAACGACAACGACTTAATTGCTAATACCCCTAAGTTCAGGAGATTGTTCGCCTAAGAGAAAAGTTCAACTACATACTTACTATTTACCATTAATTTTAAGGCTAATATGCACTTATCATTATTTTTTTATGGAAACTTTTACATTAACTTTCTTTTTTAAAAAAAGTAAGTTTGAGTGTGTATTGTGTCTAATTAAATTTCATACAAATTTAGATTCTTAAGAACTTGTATGGTTTTGTAATATAAAGATTAACTATAAAATATTAAAATATAAATATTAAGTTGAAGAAATGACTGGCTTCTACCCAGCTTGGGTGGAATACAAGTTCAATTAATTAGAAGCATAGTTGTTGGACAATTTTACTCGAGAAGAATCTAAAACTAAAACTTTTAGCGTGAAAGGGATTAGTATCGATCGCTTTCTGTTATAAAAAATTGTGAATTAGAAAACACTATAATTTGAATTAAAAAATAATATTAATTTCAAGAATTGAGCTGTAAAATTTGTAAATTTTTGGATTTTATATCTTTCTGAGCAATTTTTTTACTTTAGTTTAAATCAAACTGTTTTGTGTTGACCAGGTCCTTATCACGTGTCGTGGGTCTTCAACCACATGTGAGGGGTTCAGTCAATGGTTAACTAGTGCATTCTGTGCTTCCCTAAAGCCCGAAGCTGAGGAATTAAGTTTGGTAAATTTGTGTTACCATAGATTGAGTTCTGAGTTTTGTCAGATTTTGCCAAGTTAGGATTTAAAGATTTTATTCAATATTTATATTATATTAATCTATATTGTATATATTAAATAAAATAATTAAATTTTAATTTATATTCCTTTTTCTTAAAAAGGAAGGCCTTTCCTTCCTTCCTTCCTTCTTGGAGTCCCTGCACAAAGGGGGAGAAGAGGGAGAGAAGGGCGATGATCTGGGTAGCATGCAGTGGGTTTCCGATGCAAGGATCATATTCGTACCATCTCAATTTTTGACTTTTGTGAATTAACTTGGCAGGTAAATCAGCTTCTCCCTTTGTTTTTCCATTTGCGTATTTTTGTTGTGTTGGTCACGGATTCGAACTTGGAAACACAAATCCGTTGAAGTGTTGTTGTGGTGGCTTTATTGTTTGTGCAAGGAATTAGGGCTGATTCTAGCAAGAATTGGTGAGGGAATGCAAGTTTCACTATAGTTTCTGTGATGGAAATCTTTCCCCGGCTGACCACTTATTTGGTCTGGTCAACTGCACTTTTGGCCGAAAGCCTCTCTATACGAGATGACTTGTGTTGATCAACTGCTTCTTGGGTCTGGTCGATTGGAAAATTCGCTAACAGCCTTTGTTCGAGATGGTTTGAGTCTAGTCGATCACTTGTTCAATCTGGTCGACTAAGAGAGTGTCTTAACAAGGGTTTTCATAGAACCTAGCACTTCTATGGAAGCCTAGACGTTCTGGGAAACAAGGAGCATCCGTGCTGGGCGTTCATTCTGGGCTTGGACATCCACAATTTTTTCACTTCTAGTTTAGGCGTCTGTGTCGGTCGACTACGACAACCCTTTTGTAATACCTAGAAAATTCTTCTACATGAAAAACTTTGATTATGTGTAATTTGGTATTTGGACATAGTGAATGGTGATTTCTTGAGCTATTTATATCATTGAGGATAATGATGTTGTTAATGTTTATAGATATATTGGATTTTATAGTGATGTTAGTTTGTTTAAAGGTGTAACATGTCCACATGTTAGGAGTATAAGTGGGAATTTTAATTTTATGAGGAGCAAAATAAAGAGACAACAATTTTGGTGAGTGGCAGTTGATCACTAGAATAGTGGTTGATCACCTTCATGATGAATTATTTAGAGTGTAAGCTTTTGGTGAGTGGTCGATCAGCTGAAAGGGGATGATCTACTAGCTTCAAAGCAAGTTTTATACAGAGAGCAACGATTTTGGCAGCGGTCGATTGTCTACTAAGGGGATGATCGATCGTTATTTTTGGAAAAGATAGATTTAAGGTTGACCATCGATGAATCGCAATTGATCGTGGTCGTGGAGATTATAATTATGATGATCTGCGGTCGATCACGTGAAGAGAGTGATCGACCAAAATGTCAAGAATTGCTCAGAAAATGGTTAACCAACGTCTGGAAAATAGAAGGGGTGTTTGGAAATTGAACTGTCACGGCTTGTCGCTTTTCTCTATACATTTAAAAGCATATTAGAGAGAATTTGGCTGAAGAAAGCAAAGGAGTTTTCTGGCGTTTTTTGAAAGTGGTTCCTGCGCTTTTGGTTTTCTGGGGATACTGTTGTGTTGCAGAGCGATTGAGCTAGAGGAACTTCTGTAGGAAAGGATTTTAGCGAAAAGAGGTAAGAGATAGTACATGTGTTTTGCCAGAGATAGCCTACATCACAAGATTAGGATTATTTGTATTGTCTGTTGATGGATATGTTTGTTAGAATGGATTATGCCATGTTGTTTCAACTAATGCTTCAATAAAAATCTGTAATATGTTGATGATCATGATATACTGTTGAAATTTCTCTTTGTTTCATTGATAAAATGGTTGAAGAAATGTTTTGTTGACTTTTGTTTTATTGATAGAACTGATGAAAAGGATGAAAGTATTCTCTGTAGATTATGGTTTGATAGATTATTGCTTTCTAATGTAATAGAGGATGTAGGAAATGTTTTGTTAATTTCCATTGCTACTCTAGTTTACAGTTTTGATATATCTTAGAGAATATTGCTTGGTTGATTGATAGTGCTAGTCCAATATTACACTGTTGTAGTTGATAACACTGTTGTGGACAAATTAGTAGTGGTGTAAAATTGATCACTATTTGTTAGCATGATGATAGAATCTGTTAGAAGACAAATGTTGAAATTGTTGGTTTCTGCCTTGTTAAAATGTTGATTTACAGCATGTATTAGATTGATTGAAAATGCCTTGTTGTTTCATGCTTCAATAAACTATTACATAAATTGTATTGTTTTCTTAATGCGTAGTATAAACTGTTGAACTATGTGAACTGCATGCATGACATGCATCATGAATAAAAATGTTAGAAAAGGGTAGACATTTGCATGCATTGCAGTTAAAGGAAATGAATGGAAAAATGTAAATGGCGTGTGGGGGTTTGGGAGATTGGTGGTGGTCCTAGGTGTTACACCCCTAACAAATACAGTTCATCCCACGTAGGGATGGAGTGACGGTTACGCCCAACATGGACTATAAGGTTCATCTTTGCTTTCGTATCAGAAATCCCCAACGTTTAGGCTGACAAAGTGAAACTTAAACTGAATGACAGAAAGGATAGGTTTTTTTCTGAGACAGACAACATAAGCATACATTGAGCATTGCATTTCATTATATCACTTACTGGGCATTACTCTCACAGTTTCTCTTGTGATGTAAGTAATGACTATGATCCTAATGAAGGGCACGAGAGGAAGTATGACTCGATAGTGCTTTCGTTACCCAGTGCAAGTTGACCTTGAGGGTTATGGCTCATAAAATGGAATAAAACGTGTTTTCAAGGATGTTAAATTGTTTGTAAATGGTGTTTACTTTAAACTGTTTTAAGGTGATGTTCGTATGTTTTTAATATAAAGACTTCCACTTATGCTTACTCTATAATTTTCCCTTCACATGTTTTACGAATGAAATTTAAAAAGAAATATTTTAAATGAAAAACGGGATGTTACAGCTTTGGGGTCAGATTTCATCACTCAGTGTCACTCGCCTCGATGAACTTCGTCACCATGATTTCTTCCATTCTAGTTTGGGTCCCTTCGTGGTCCCAATTAATTCCAGGGTGGGTCGTTGACTAGTATTTGATATCAATTGACTGTAACTGCATCCTGTCGACTATTGTTGAGTCTTGGATGGCTGCGGGCTTGTCTTCTTGTCCACTATGAGGTCTTGGTTTATCATTGCCTTGTCTTGAAGACAATTGGTGGTTTTGATTGACCATAGTTGTGCTTTGTCGACTGCAGTAGTGTCTTTGACTACTGCTTGCTTTCTGTTTGACTTTAGTTGAGTTCTGTCAAACTGCTTTGTCCCAGATGACTACATCCATTCTATGTTGAGATTGTGTGGTCCCCATTGACCGTCTACATGTCTTGTCTGTTAGCCTGATGGACATTACATTATTTGTTTTGATTATAACAGTTTATTTGAATAATTAAGTTGTTTATTATGCATTTGTTTGAATCAAGTAAATACGTTTATTCTTTATTGGAATTACCTTTAATACGCACATTAATGCTTACTAACGTGTTTACTTAAGTCCATGTAGCTTATGTATTGATCATTGGGACTTATAGGATTCAATAAGGGCAAAACACGGAGTACAGGTCGACTATAGTGAAGAATTGGTTGACAAGTCGACTGAAGAAAGAGCCAAAACAAAAAAGTGGTTGACAGGTTTAAAGAAGAGGTCGACCGCACATATTACAGATTGCTCAAGATTTTCAAGCAATGAAGAAGTGGTTGACCTATGATGGAAAGCGGTCAACCGATGTTGTAACACCCTGACTTTTTGTATCGGGGTATTACGAAGGACATAGTCGGATCGTTAAGTCAAGAGGGTATTTTCAATAACGTTTTCCCCGTATACGCGATGTAATTTAAGGATGGGGCAGCCAGGACATTACGTTGCATATTTATACGTATCATTTTATGACGTGTATTTTTGGGGAAATATTATGGGATAAATGTTAAGTGGGAAAAAGGTGAGGAAAGGCTATTCTTGGCATTTTCGGACACCTACGGACGAGTTATATCGTTTGCAAGTGCATTGCGTCACGTCCCCGATGCTTGGGACCCACAAGGACGGGAATTTGCGTCCTGACGTGTCTGGAAGTTGACTTCCGGACGCATGCAGATGACTTGCGGACGAGACATGTCATCCACAAGTGCATTGCACGTCACTCTTAGCCTTGGGACGACTAAGGATGCGCTTTTGCGTCTTGACTTCACTATGTTGCTGACTTTCGAAAGAGTCCAAATGAGTGCAAACGTGGTAATGACTCATCCAAATTGAATCTGTCCAATTTCTGGACACTTTCAGACGTATGCGGATGCATTATGCGGATGCCATATCGCGTCCGAATGTCACTCTCGGACGAGTCTGTGCTAGTGCAGACATGGATTAGCCGCGTCCGATTTGTATTTGTCCAAATTGCAGACAAATTCGGATGCATTCGGACGCTTCATGCCGATGCGTGGGGACGCGTGTGTACGCTAAAATGCTTATCAATGCGAGTTTCGGACGGTACGAACAGGATGAGGACGCTAGTTCTCATCCGAGGGAGCAATTTTACCTTAGGCGTTTTACACATGTGGACGAATGCGGACGAGACCAGTGCATCCGCACTCATCCAAAATAGCCCAGACCTACGCATAAATTAGGGTTAAAATAATGAAAACTTGTCGTTTAGCCATTAATTGGAGACAAGAGGCGACTCTCCCCCACCCTCCGCGTCATCGCCGACCTCCCCCAGCCCAGGCTGCCTCCTCTCTACCTCTTAGGTGTCAAGTTTGTCCCCTCTAGGTAACTTAAGCCATTTCTCCCTTGGCTTTTCTTTCATTTTCAATTCAGTCTTCATTTCCTGTGTGAGAAGTTCCAGAGAGTGAGAGAGATACTTGCGTGAGAGGGATATCCGAGTGAGCTTCTGAGCGAAAGAAATTGTGTGCTAAGTATGAGTGTGAGTAAAGTGAGGTGTGAGCCAATGAGTGATCTACTGTGGAGTTTGGGAGCTGAGCGTGGAGTTTCCGTCCGTGAGCTGAGTGGTGAGCCATGGAGTGTTGTCCCTGAGTGAGTTTAGTTCATCAAATTAGGTAAGGAAATAGGGTTGTCTTGGCCTGTGGAGGCCCTAAACCACAAGTACAGTACGTGAGTGTGTCTATTTGTTGTTGATAGTGTTGAATGCTAATACTCTGCAGATTTTTGTTGGTTGTTCTCTCTAGTGGTGTTGTTTCCCTTTGTGTGTTAGTTTCCTGCAATTTTATATGTGTTGCTGCAAATTCCTGTAAATATTTACTTCATTGCATATGAGTTCCGCAATTGATAGTGATGATGGTGATGAATGTTAAATGTGTATACGGTAAATGGTTATGAGAAATGAGCCAAGAGTTTCATTCTGTTACTGGATGTTTACTTGCTGATTAGTTATTAACTATAATACTGATATTTCCTTCGTTTTTTAGTCATTGGTAGTGTTTAGTTAAATATCTCCGTGTTAAGCATATTAGTTAAATAACTGCCAATTTCTTTCCATCAAATGCATGTATTGTGCTGCCATAAATTGTTTTGCCATTTCCTTTGTTTGACATTCATGTTAAATTAACAACCATGTTAATCAACTTGAGTAATTAACTTAATTAGAAATTGAGCATGTTAATCGACTAGAGTAGTTAACTTAATTAGAAATTGAGCATGATAATCCATTAGAATAACTAATTAGAATTATAATCGAAGTCCTTACTTGAGCATGTCAATTAACTCGGACAATAATGATTGATTTATTAATTAAGCATGCTTGATTAACTAACTAGGCTAATACCAATGCGTCAAGAAATTGAAGCATGTTAATTATTATTTAAGCATGTTAATTAGCTTAACTAGAATAATTAATTAGACTTAAACATATTAATTTATTTAAGCATGTTAATTAGCGAAGTTGTTGATTAATCAATTAGATTATAAATTAACTTGAACATGTTAATTAATCTTCATTGATATTCCATTTTTGTGTTTTCCTGTCATTTCCTTCACTGTAACTCCTATAATCTAATGTTGTACTTTATTAGAGAATGATAGTGAAGATGACAGAAAGAGGAACCGAACATGAATGAATTAAGAATTTCATTAACTATATGAATAGATGTTTTTATATTCCCTTTGTTATTGTTCCCTTGTTATTGTCTTCTTGTGCTTGTTTTCGTATTATAGTTCATTAAATTTTACAATTCGAGCATGTGTAATTAGATTTAATTAAATCCTGTGAATCAACTAGACTCCCTTCATCTGATCATGTTAATCAATTAGAATATCTATATAGAGAACAAATGTAAATATTACTTGAGCATGAAAACAAACTAGGATAACTAAGAACAGTAATTATAATCTATCTTAGCCATGTAAATTATCTAGTATAACTACTTAGAATAACAATGGTAATCTTTTTTGGGTATGTTAAGTAACTAGGATAACTAACTAGAATAATAACTATAATCCTTCTTGAGCATGTAAATTAATTAGGATAACTAACTAGAATGAAAATTGTAATTCTACTTAAGCATGTTAACTTGAGCATGTAAATCGGCTAGGGAATTAACTAGGATAACCGCCAATTGTATGTTCTATTTCCAGTTTGTTTGTTTTGTGTTGTATAGTTCAAGTATGCTATCATTCATTGGATGTTGTACCAATACGTGCATTTAGTTATGTGTCCCTTTCATGGGTTGCCATTCAATTCCCTCAATATTCATTGTTTGATCTCCTTATGTGCTTCATTGTTTCCAATTCAATATTATAATTTTTCTATGTGGTGCGATTTCCACTATTTTTATTCATCCTATGAGCAATTTCAATTATAGCTTGCTTTTATTGTTACGTTATGTTATAATACATCATGCATCATGTTAGGGAGATAATGTATGGTCATGCATCATGTTAATAGAAAACAATAGGGAGTGCTGCCTGGGGTGGCACTCACACAAACATTATGCAAGGAAAAATGTTAAAAGAAGAAAAAGGAGAAAAAGAAGAAAAGGGAGTTGAGGGATGGTAGGGTAAGTATGGAGCAGCCATGTAGATAGGATTAAAGGAACATTACCTTTTCCTTGTCGAGACTGCGAGACTGTCTACTCTAGGTGGTTGAATCCTACAAAGATCTACCCTATCGCCACGGATTCCTCAAATCTTCAGCTCGATGTACGAGTAACAAATGAATGAATGAACGTAAAGTGAAGAACGAATGAATGACGTAATGAAAGGATTGGCTTGGATGGCCCCCATTCCAAAAAGGACTAAAGGGAGGCATATCACATTGCATTAAACCTTTTTCCTTACTGGGCCATTAGGCTCACGTATTACTTGTGGTGCAGGTACAAATGACGAACAGATAATAACCTAGGGATGAGGGATTTGCAAGCGCGAGACACAGTGCTGGCCAAGCAAAGAGAGTAAAAGAGTAAATGGTTGTAATTCATTTGTATTTAACTGTTCAGTTTTCATTTCTTAAATGCAGTAATTGCTTTGTTTAGCATTTCTTCCTTAAACGATTTATTTACGCTTCCACTATGTTTCAAATAAATGATTTTTGTAATGCTTCCTCAATGTTTTAACCAAAAAGGATTTTTAACGGTCCGCATTTTAAAGGATTACGAAAAACCAGGTTTTTAGATGTGTGACAGACCGAAACCAAAATTGATTGATCGCAAAATAGACAGATTCAAGCAGAATTCTGATTTGGAAAAAGTTCACTTGGGGGGGGGGGGGTGTCAAAGCAGTCGACCGCCCAATTGCATTTGACAAAAAAGCTATATTCCAATAATAGTCGAGAGGTGGTCGACCAAAATGAGAGTGGTCGACCGGTTTTGCAAATTTTATAAATAGAAGACACTCTGAAGCTCAAACAAACGAAGAGAAACCATAGCGAAGCTCTGCCAAAATTTGTACGCCTTTTCTCTTTTGTAATTGAGTATCAAACCTAACTCTCTAACTCCCAAACTTGAGATTTTATATTTGAGAGAGTTAGAATTTTTAGTTTTACTTTTTATTGTACTCAAACAATAAACTAAGGGTGACGCTCCATTAACAGTCAAGTGAAAGGTGACGCCCCCCAATAGTCAACTTATAAAGGTTTGATTGGCACTTGTGAAGCCAATCATAACTAACCAAGGAGGTTAGTGGATTAAAGATCTCCAAGTTAGAAAATTGGAGCGCGGACTTAGGCCAGAGTTGCTGAACCCTCATGAAAAAATTCATTTTGCACTTTCACTATCCCTTAACTCTTTATTATTTGTTATTAATTATATGCATTGAATGTGTTAAATCACTTAGGGTTTAAAATAACAAATATTGCATGAAAAAGTTAGAACGCCTAATTCACCCCCCTCCCACCCCTATAGAGGCGTGCATCGATCCTACATTGTCCACATTGGGTGGTCCTAGTTGAACGTCGTTGGGTCTTGTCGACTCTTGGGTGGTGTCGTTCGATCGTAGTCGTATTTGGTTGACTTCAGTTATGTCTATTCAACTATTGAGTATTTTTGGGTTAGATGTGCCATATCTCATTAACCGTAGTTGTGTCTTGTCAACTGGTTGGTCTTTCGAGTTAACCGTTGATGTGTATGGTCGACTATTGTTATGTCTTCCTTGACCACATTATATGTTTCATAAAGTTGAGTTTTGTGGTGTTCACTTGTCTTCCTAAGCCCTACCTTGTTTTCGGTTAATGTGGCTTCTCGATTCAATGTGTAGTTTCTGTCGCTTCTTGTACTGAATCGGGAATTCTTGTGTTAGTTCTTCCTATTTGTTTTTCGAAATCTAGTTTAGGACTCATGTTTTGTCCCTAGTTTTGATTTGGGGTTTTAACACTGTGTTTGTTTTAGGTTCTGACTGTATCTTCGATTTTAGTGCCTGTAACTAACGGTGTGTATGTCTAGTTTGCTAGGCTTCTATCGTCATCGAGGTAGGGATTTTATACTTTATTACATTACATTGTATCATGGTTTTTAACTTTATTTTATGGTTTGCCACATATGAAAACTCGACAATGACTGTTCAACAGCACGTCATTTTTATAAATTTTACACGTTTTCTTTTTGTGCATGGTATTTCATGATGTGCTATGTATTAATATGGGAGGATAAATCCTCTTGATATGTTGGACGGTTAATGTGTCAAAGTATCACAAGGCTAGCCCAATAAATCTTTTGCTGCATGAAGATGTTTTGTTTGTACAATGTGTGAAAATGGATAATAGGACGATGTTGACGTACTCCTTGGATTTCAAATCCCTAAACCTGATCAGGGTGCATATGTTTTGTGTTGTGTCATTGCTAACTTGTTCGTTAGCAACCTTGTGAGGTGCTAGATCTTCAGATCGCACTCATAGTTCTTCACCCAAGCTCGTGAGGTGATGTCATCTTTGACCCATCCTTTGGACTGGGTTAAGATCGACTTGCTATTGTAGCGAGTCGCAAGCCCATCCATTTAACATTTCTAGGCAAGAGCAAATTTGGGTAAATGACAAATCAACCATCGTGGTTTGTGATCAATGACAAGTCAACCACTATGGTATTTTTTTTTAACAAGTTAACTACAGACGTATAGCAAAATGACAAACCCAGCATCTGTTGCGATGTCTTGATCATGACACCGCATTTTTTTGCGGTGTCTTGATCAAGACACCGTATTTTTTTGCAGTATCTTGAATCAAGACACCACATTTTTTTTTGCGGTGTCTTGATCGTCTTGATGAAGACACCGCATCTATTGCGGTGTCTTGATCAAGACACCGTATTTTTTTGTGGTGTCTTGAATCAAGACATCGTATTTTTTTTGCAGTGTCTTGATCAAGACACCGCATCTGTTGCGGAGTCTTGATCAAGACACCGCATTTTTTTTGGTGTCTTGATTCAAGACACCTCATCTCTTGCAATGTCTTGATTTAAGACATTGCATTTTTTTGCGCTGTCTTGATTGAAGACACCTCAATGAGGTGTCTTAAAGCCAGACATCGCAACTGAGGCGGTGTCTCGCTTCAAGACACCTCATTTGAGGTGTCTTGGGTTCAAGACACCTCATATAAGGTGTCATGAAGCAAGACACCTTAGTTGAGGTGTCTTGAAGCAAGACACCTCATCTGGTATGGTGTCTTGATTCATCATCTGGTATGGTGTCTTGATTCAAGACACCACAAAAAAATGCAGTGTTTTGAATCAAGACATTGCAACAGATGCGGTGTCTTGATCAAGACACCGCCAACAGATGCAGTGTCTTGATCAAGACACTGCAAAAAAATACAGTGTCTTGATTCAAGACACCACAAAAAAGTACGGTGTCTTGAATCAAGACACCACAAAAAAGTACGGTGTCTTGATCAAGACACTGCAACAGATGCGGTGTCTTGATCAAGACACTGCAAAAAAATGCGGTGTCTTGATTCAAGACACCGCAAGAAACTGCGGTGTCTTAAGATTGGATTGTCTTTCTATCCAGATGTTGTAGCGTTTTTCTTCTCAGACGCCGATGATCGCCTCGACAATGTTTTCTCTTACGTGCCTGCATTTTCTGTCTTGCCTTTGTTTTCAGACAACGTGTATTAGTGGTGTCTTGTGAAGACATTGAGTTGCGGTGTCTTTGCAATCTCAAGACACCACGTGTCTCACGGTGTCTTGAGACAGTGTCTTGAGACACCCGTGTCTCACGTCAACTTCTTAACGGAAAACGTGACTGTGATGTTGGGTTTGTCATTTTCCCATACGTCAGTGGTTAACTTGTTAAAAATACCATAGTGATTGACTTGTTATTGATCACAAACTACGATGGTTAATTTGTCATTTACCCAAAACATTATTTCAATCACAGGAAAGCATAGTTTTTCATGCTTCCTTTTTAGAAAGGGATTAATATTGGACCACAGAAATACCAGAGCATACTCTTGGTTAGACAACAAAAAAAAGGTTTAAGACTTTACAAAGTAATAAGCTTATAATATTTCAACATCATATTTTAAAACTCAATATTTTTATGTTGGTATTATAAAATATTATATACTCTTTTAAATATCCACATGTCATGTTAAAGTATATATGACGTGTGGAATCAGTATCTAGTATATTTCTTAATATAATATGTGAACAATTGACAATTTATGGTAAATTTAGGAGTTCTTTAAAATAGATAAATAAATTATTTAATTGTCTTGTTATAAAAAACTACGACATGCAAACAAAATAAATAATTTTTTATGATTAGCTAAAATAAGTTATCATGTGGATTTTATATTAGATAATGAAACACGTCCTATTCTATTTTATTAATTTTAAAAGAGAAATTAACAAAACAACCTCTATAATATGAAATCAATGACAAGTCAACTACTGAATAATTTTCGTTAATAACTAAAATATTATACCATGAAAAATAGACGAATTAAACATTACCGTTACTTGTTAAAAGAAATAAGTAGGCGAAGACGATGCCAAAACATACTCTCTGCAATTTTAATTATACTTCAATTTTATATTAAAATTGCAATAATTGAAGCATTATTATCACGAAAACGATATTGGGAAGCTTCGACGATCTTCTCACCATAAAAAACAATTCCCACATTTTTGGTTTTTCGAAAACGTTGTCGAACATCTGCATGAGTCTTCCTGGTCTATCGTCGTCATTTAGTTCTCATCTCCATCTTTTCTTTCCTCTTCCTAATCCATCGTCGTCATCTAGTGCTCATCACCAATGTTTCACTTTTCGTTGGGGAAAGTAATCTTTCTGTTGGGGAAAGTAATCTTTCTTCTGCGAAAAGTAATCTTTTGCTAGCAAAACATTGTCTTTCTACAACATAAAGTAATCGTTTCGCTTGCAAAAAGTATTATTTTAAATTTGTTTAATGGAAAGACAATGTTCCACACCAGAACGACAATGTTTTTTAACGGAAAACGTAACTGCAATGTTTGCTCTGTCCATTTCTTATAGTTCAGTATTTAAGTTGTTAGCAAAAATTATTTAGTGATTAAATTGTTATTCATTACATAGGACAATGGTTCTTTTGTTAATTTCTCATTTTAAAATTATTATAAGATATTTCGTTTATTTATTGGTAGAATATTCTGATCATACATATTAAATAAGTAAAATAATGAAGTCCAAGATGGAAGAAATTGAGAATAGAGATAGTGAATCACTTCCACCAACCCAAAAATAAATGTTAGAAAGGGAGTAAATAGGTTTCCATATACAAGAAAATGAGATCTTAAATAGAAACAAGGGAGAACAATCCAACATTAGAAACATTACAAAATCTCAAGTCTTCTTCCTCTTCCTCTCTTCAGATTTTGCAGTGCAGAATTAGGGAAAATGGGAAGAAGAAAAATCGAGATGAAAATGGTGAAGGACAGCTCATCAAGGCAGGTTACCTTCTCCAAGCGAAGAACAGGCGTTTTCAAGAAAGCATATGAGCTCTCCACTCTCTGCGGATCAGAAATCGCTATTGTTGCCTTCTCTCCTGGAGGAAAGCCCTTCTCATTTGGAAACCCAGATGTGGAAACTGTCATCAAAAGGTTTCTAAATCAGGACCCACCTCCAAACAACCAATCAAATACTGGGTTTTCAACCAAATTGGAAGAAGATCATCGAGAAGTGGACAATCTGAACAAGAAACTGATCAGAATAGTCGAGAAACTGCAGGATGAGAAGAAGAAGGGAGAATTGATAGAGAAGAAGTTAGGCAAAGGTTCATCAATGGAGGTGAAGGAGATGGGCGTTGATGAATTGAGGAGGTTGAAAGAGAAGCTTGAGAAGGTGAGAGAGAAGATCAGAGTTCAGGTGAGTGAGATTGAGGAGGCGTCTTCGTCTTTGTTGCTCTTGGCTAGGGAACCAGTCCAAGACCTCAACCATTTGACTGAAGACTCTATTTCTTGTATAGATTTGAATCTCGTTTGAGCTTCTGTGTACTATATTTTCTCGTCTCAAACATTTCTTATATTTTGCATCATAACTTCTTCATATTCTGAAAAATTCATGTTCATGAACTCAAAGTTCTTAAATTAGGAACTTTCGCTAGTATGATAAGATCGGGAATGCTGCAGTTATCGGCTGTATGGTAAATGCTGGATAGCCAATTGCACAGCCGATGACTATGGAAAACATTTAACTAGTGGTATACTCACGACGAGTACTCTCCTATTGGTGTATTTGTGTATCATGTTTATGTGCTAGTTTTTGTTAAGAAATAAGAAGTTAAATTAAAGTACTTATACAAAATTATATAATTTGTGTATTTACTATTCTATAATTACATATAAATTTAAGTAACAAAACTTGTGATGTAATGTAATCTTTATAGTTTACACATTAAATCTCCGTGCTAAATTTCATATTTTTCGTTTTCGTTCCTCGTTTGTTTTTAACAATAATTATCAGAGTTATGTAGATAGAGATTATATAATTTGTCTTTGGCAATTTATAAAAACAGTAATTCTCCTTGTTTCTTCATATCATTTATTGTTTTAAGGGAAAATAACAAATCAACCATTATCCTTTACTATTTGTCATAAATCAACCATCATTCTTTTTTTGTGATAAATTAACCACTGAACTATGAAAAAATGTCAAATCCAACATCACTATCACGTTTGCTGTTAAACGTGATGATGTGGAGCCGCGGCGGTTTATCATAGTTCAGGGGTTAATTTATTAAAATCGTGGCTGTCTATCATAGTTCAGGGGTTAAGTTGTTAAAACCGCGGCAGTTTATCATAGTTCAAGGGTTAAATTGTTAAAACCGCGGCGGTTTGTTGTCATAGTTCAAGGGTTAAGTGTTGGGAGAAATGTGCCCAACAAGCAAATGTAATAGAACAATTTTATAATATATGAATAAATTTATATTGATTGATATTATGTTAATATTTTATCATATTTTATAAAATTCATAAAAATTTCCTTAGTTATTTATGCTAACTTTATATTAACATATATATTGTATATATGTGGGATAAAATATAAAGAGTAGTAACCAAAATATGTCCATGACTTATATTTGAAGTATGGAATCTTCAAATAGTTCATAGTCATAAACATAGTTTATCTCATTAAAAATGTATAGTCATATACCGACTAAATATGTAATGACATAAGATAAATATGTTTTATATAATATGATTATATAAGACTGAACTAGATAAAAATATATTGTTCTGATAATTTCTGTTAAATATAATACAATTAATTTTATCATAATGATGGTCATATATGCATGATCTTAATTCATTGTATTCAATAAACTCCTATTTTATTTTAATTTTTTCTTTAATTTATTCGGTAAAGTTTTGTACGAGTTACAATTCGTATACCTTGTGTATTGGGAGTAAATTAAAATGAATAGTTGGGAATGTTAATATCAATACATTGAAATCCATTTCTATAGATTCTCTTGTTTGTTAGTTCAAGGATCAAATAATTAGCGCGCCATTCATAATCGTTATAAATTAATTATTCAATTAAGAACTAATAGTAGTCAATGATAAAGAAGTAATATGAGAGGTTAATGGATTATAAACCTAGCTCTATTCCAAATCTAAATGGAGGGTTAATACATATGTAATGACTATAACAATGGATATTACTTTAAGTAAATATACTTTATAGTTTTGAGAGTGCAACTCTAAGTATTTAGTGAAATTACTTTAGAGTTAATAATTATGTTAATTAATATAAAGAGTTTATATTAATTAACAAAATATTATTGGAGCTTAAAACTATAGGTCCTTCGGTCCCTTCGTCACATTCTATCATTATTCGAATAATAGAAAAATGAAAAAAGAAGATTAAATAAATAATTATGAATTAATTATTTAATATACTCAATAATAAGTTTATTATTATTTTTTCATTAGAAGAAATAATTGAATTATTGATTATTCAATTAATTAAGACAAAATGACAAAAATTGTCAAAGTTAATATATTTGTTATATTTCATTAAATGAAATAATTAAATTATTGATTATTCAATTAATTAACAAATATAAAGTAACTTTTAAAAATAGTTTTTAAAATAGATTTTGTCAAATTTGAATTAAAGTCTAATTTGATTTAATGTCGTGACCTTTTGTTTTCCATAACATTTTTGTTATAAATGTGTTATAACTTAAATGTGTCAAGTGTTGAGTTATGCTGACAAGACTTTTGATTTCCATAACATTTTTATAAATGTATGAAATCATTGATAACTTTAATGAGGAATTTGTAGTGTTTTTCTCTAAATGTCATAATGGTCATTATGGAGCAATACCACTATAAATAGAGGTCCAACCTCATGAAGAAAAGGTTGGAGAAAAAGTTGAAGTTGAGGTTGAAATCTTTGAAATTAAGAAATCTATTTTGAGAGCAAAATTTGTGTCTTCCGTGTTGGCTTTAGAGAAGTGTTTTCCAAATCCAAATAGATCGTCTTATGTGTTGAGAATATGATCTATCATAAATTAAGTGTGATATTGTTTCGTTCATCATGCCCACACGTGCTTATTCAAGATGAGGAGGATTGGCGAAGAAGATCGAAAGTTGATTTTGTACCCGTGTGAAGTAAGCTACAAAGATAATATTCTTTATCTTTTAGCTTAGATCTAAATAGAGATTTTAAATAATATTGTTATTAATATATTATAACAATGATCCGTTTTATGTTCATGTTGAAATTGTTTTTCATGATACATAGGTTATACATGTTACCGTTGTTATGAACATCGATAATTCCGCCGTGCGAAGGAACCTAAAAACCAACAATTGGTATCAGAGCTTCGTTGTAGTTATGCTATATTTAATAATGTGATTTTATGAAAATCATGATATGTGATGATAAGTAGGCTTATGCATTTTTTTTAATTTATATATATTTTGGAATGTTGAATGTATGGATATATGCATAATTGAAATAATGATCGTAATTTCATGTGGCCAATTTGGGTGAGGAATATTTTTTAAAATTTCATATTTTTAATTTTGATGTTAAGCCAATTTGTCTTGGGTAAATACTCTTTATATAATATTTATGGAGATCAAAGAAACAAGGAGGACAAGACAAATTTTGGAACAAAACTATGGTGTGCAATTGTTATCACCGCGATCTATGATGCAAAAAATTCTGGAGGCCACCAAGACTTTAGATAAATTTTTTTGGGTTTATATGTAATTTTAGAAATACCCAAATTGACTCGGTCATTATTTCATTTACTTTTATGTTTGATATAAATTGTTTTATCATTGTCATACATTCATATGTCATATAGTACTTGCATATAGGGCCTACTTATCATTTAATTTTCTCATATTGACATACATTCTTAGCATATATTTTATTTATTTAATTTTAATAAAATATTTTTGTTACAAATTAAATAGTTTTAATTATATTAAAACTATTAATTCATATTTATGAATTATGTGAGAAAATAAAATAACGCAAAAATTTAATTATTAAAATTTTTACATTATTTTGTAAGTGCTAAATAAATTATTTATTTAGTATCATAAATTTTATAATATGATTATAAAATTAATAATCTATATATAAAATAAAAAAATTTTTTATTAAATTTTTATATTAATTTAATAAAATATGTGATATTCTATAAAATCACTATAATTCAAAATAATGAGAGGGAGCGGAATGTTGGGCATAACTTTCTATGGTCTCCATCTTTGATACAACAACATGAGATTTAAGCGGGGCTCTGAGACAATTTTGTTATCGTCCTCCCTAAGGAGACTGTTCACTTAGATCAATACCATAGTTGATCTCTTAGAGATAGGTTTTATAAATGTATTTTATAGTTGACTGTCCTTAAGGCGACAATTATAAATTAAGTTTTATAAAACCGAAACAATAGTATACACTCATAAAAATGTGATATAATGTGTTAATCACATTTTGAGCAAAACTAATCGATCGTTAATAAATTTTGAAAATATGAGATATTTTGAATAAATTTTATTAATAGATAATATTTTTACCCTAAGGAAAAATATTATGTATCGAGACAATAATAGCATTTTCATTTTATTTAGTGATTTAGCATGCTCATGCATCATTTTTACTTGTCATATTTCTTATGAATTTTATGCATAATATTAATCATTATTTATTTATTCTTTACAGCATAATGTCTTCTTTTATGATTGATTTACTCGCGACTGAAAAGTTGACTGGCGATAATTTCGTAAATTGGAAAAAGAACATGAATATGATTCTTGTGCACGACAACTTGAAGTTTGTCCTGACTGAGGAATGTCCTCTAGTCCCTACTGAAAATGCCATAAAAGAGGAGAGAGAACCATTCGAGACATGGAAACAAGCAAATGACAAAGCTCGTTGTTATTTACTCGCTTCCATGACAGATGTTCTCAACAAAAAATTTGAAAACACAGAAACTACTTATGAGATAATGGAGTCTCTTTAGAACATGTTTAGTAAACCATCTGACCAAGCCTGTCATGAAGCTATCAAGAAAGTCATGAATAGCAAAATGCGGGCCGGTACCTCCATTCATGAGCATGTGTTGATGATGATTAGCACGATTCATGAGGCTGAAATTAATGGGGCCCATATTGATGAGGCCACCCAAGTGGGCATGATTTTGGAAAGCTTGAGCCCACTATTCTTATAATTCAAAAGCAACTACTTCATGAACAAACTGAGTTACGATATGACTCAATTGCTCAACGAGCTTAGGACCTATGAGACCATTTATTCTGTAGAAAAGAAGGGAGAAACAAATGTTGTTGAACACTTCTCTTCTCACTCTTCCCTTAAGAAGCGAAAGAAATTTCAGAAAAATGGCAAAGGTCAAGGAGCAAATCCAGCAAAGTGTAAGAAGGACAACCCCAATAAAAGGAACAAAACTAATGAGGAAAACAGAAATAGCTCGAGCCAGAAAAAGTCCAAAGGAAAATGTTTTCACTGTGGAGTTGATGGTCATTAAAAGAGAAACTGTAAAAGGTATCTTGAAGAGCTAAAACAAAAGCAGACAGGTAAATATGATTTACTTGTTATTGAATCTTGTTTAGTTGAGAATGATTTATCACCCTGGATCGTTGATTCAGGTGCGACTAATCATGTTTGTTGTTCATTACAGATGCTTAGTTCCTATCGGAAGCTAGCAGATGGGGAGTTCACTATGAGAGTGGGCAATGGAACATTAGTTTCAGCTTCAGCAGTGGGAGAAACAAAATTATATTTTCAGAATAAATTTTTATTATTGAATAATGTTTATTTTTTACTGGGGTTTACTAGAAATCTCATTTCAGTTTCTCGCTTATTTGAACATTGTAATTCAATTTCTTTTAATAATAATATTGTTATTATTTCTAAAAATAGACTAGATATTTGTTCTGTTTTTATGAAAAGTGGACTTTATGTGATAAGGCCCACCAATAAATCACTGTTGAATACTGAAATTTTTAAAGTAGAATTGCCTAAGTCCAAGAAACTTAAAATTTCTCATGATGATAACACATATCTTTGGCACCTTCGTCTAGGCCATATTAATCTAGATAGAATTGATAGACTTGTGAAGGACGGTCCTTTAAAAGATTTAAATATGGGATATTTACCAGTCTGTGAATCTTGTCTAGAGGGAAAAATGACCAAGAGACCTTTTTCTGCAAAGGGTCGAAGGGCTCAAGAGCCACTTGAACTCATACATTCAGATGTATGTGGCCCTATCACTACTCGGGCTAGAGGTGGTTATGAGTACTTCATCACTTTTGTTGATGATTACTTATGATATGGTTATACTTATCTACCTCAATTTCAATCAGAAAATTTTAGAAAGTTTCAAGAGTTTAAACCTGAAGCTGAAAAGCAATTAGATAAGTCAATCAAGTGCCTTCGATTAGATCGAAGAGGTGAATATCTTGATAATGAATTCAAGGATTACTTGTTAGAACATGAGATTATATCTCAGCTAACAACACCTGGTACTCCTAAGCAAAATGGTGTTGCTGAGAGGAGAAATAGGGCTTTACTTAACATGGTTCGATCCATAATGAGTTACTCCGGACTTCCAAAATCATTTTGGGGATATGCCATATAGATAGCGACTTACCTTTTGAATGGTGTCCTATCTAAGTTTATTCCTAAGACACCTTTAGAGTTGTGGAGTGGTCACAAGCCTACTTTAAGACACTTTCGCATATAGGGGTGTCCCGCACATGTGCTAGTAGGAAAGACTGGAAAATTAGAACCTCGATCTGAGATTTGCATGTTTATTGGTTATGCAAAAGGCACAAGAGGAGGTTTGTTCTATAGTCCTCAAGATAACAAGGTATTTTTATCGACAAATACCACATTTCTTGAATATGACTATATGGCAAACTTCAAACCTCAAAGCAAGATTGTCTTGGAGGAAATTCATGCTGATGAGATCAAATCGAAAACAACAATAGTTGTTGTTCCACATGGTACTCAAAAGATGACTACTTCTAGTCAGACCATCACACCACTTAGATGTAGTGAGAGGGTAGTATGACCACCAGCTCGATCTAGACAGGTAGGTGAAGCACAAGTTGTTGTCAATGATGATGGAAAAGATGATCCATTATCATTTATATGTGCAATGGAAGATGCTGACAAAGAAGCATGGCTTGAAGCTATGAAACTTGAGATGGAATCAATGTATTCCAACTCCGTCTGGGATCTTGTAGATCTACCTGAAGGGGTGAAACCTATAGGGTATAAATGGATCTATAAGAGAAAAAGAGGAGTGGACGGGAATGTAGAGGCATTCAAAGCTAGACTTGTAGCTAAGGGTTATACCCAAAGGGAAAGAGTTGATTACGAAGAGACTTTCTCTCCTGTAGCTATGCTTAAGTCTATTTGTATATTGCTCTCTATTGCCGCTCATTATGATTATGAGATTTGGTAGATGGATGTAAAGACAGCTTTTCTAAATGGTCATATTGAAGAAACCATTTATATGGAGCAACCAAAGGGTTTCATAGATAAACATGCATAACAAAAGGTTTGTAAGTTAAATAGGTCTGTTTATGGACTTAAGCAAGCATCTAGGTCATGGTATATAAGATTTGATGAAGCAATCAAATCTTATGGGTTCACACAATGCCTTGATGAGTCTTGTGTATACAAGCACATAAATGATATGCGTGTGGTAGACCGCCATGGTTTTAACAAATTAACACCTGAACTATGACAAACTGCCACGATTTTAATAACTTAACCCCTAAACTATGATGACAAACCACAGGATTTTAACAATTTAACCTCTAAACTATGACAAACCGCACTATTTTAACAACTTAACCCTTGAACTATGATGAACTACTGCAGTTTTAACAAATTAACCCCTCAACTATGACAAACCGTCGTGGCGCCACATCATCATGTTTAACGGCAAACATGACAGCGATGTTGGATTTGATATTTTTTCATAGTTTAGTGGTTAATTTCTCACAAAAAAAAAGATGGTTGGTTTGTTACAAATAGTAAAGGATGACAGTTGATTTATCATTTTTCCTTTTTTTATTTTTGAAAAATGAAAAAACAATTGGTATCAGAAAAAGAAAAAAAAATTATTTATTTCCTCTTTTGTCTTCTTTGTGAAGACTGAATATTTCTTTGTTTGTTTTCGTCTTCTCGTCCGACAGCCCCACAAAAAAAAAAAGAAAAATCTTGTCCTTGTGATCTTTCACCGAACGATTTTCAATCCACAAAAAAAAAGTCTTCGATCGTCGTGGCTTTAGCCAATCTTTAGGTTGCACACACATGAGCATCGTGTTGCTCTGACAAACATGACCTCCTAACAGGTTCTCTGAATAGTGCTCTCCATCACCGTCTTGTCACCGGTCCTCGCACAAAGGTCTGATTTTTCCCTGTTTCAGGCAATCATCCAATTGACATTGTTTTGCCCAAATCCCTCCATCAATTTCCCTTCATTAGTAGAGAGCTCTGAAGATACAAATCTATTGAGAAAAAAATTCTCTAGACTTTAGTTCTTATTTCACAATCTATCGCAATTAATTATTTGGGCAAAATCTGAGATGTTTTGCTTACACAAATTCATTGTATTTGACGAACAAATATGAATTTTGTAGTGAGAGGGTAGTATGATCCAAATATGCATGTAATTTTTTGTTGGGAAAAAATACGGATAATATGGAGAATGGAAAGAAACGTGGATAGTACTGATCAGGATAATTCACAAGAAATAAGCTTTTGGCATTCTCCTTAAACAGAATTTTCCTTTCCAATTAAGTTACTAGGAAAGGCTGGAGGGGTCACAAATGGTCCCACTTAAAATTCAGTCTCCTAGATAGATCTTAGTTACACAGTGCAATTCCACTACTAATCGGTATGAAAAATGATAGCAAATGTGATCCCAAAAATATAAAAAAGTAAGAGAAATACCAACGAAAATAGACACTGAGAATTTACGTGAAAACCCAAATCGGGAAAAATCACTAGGACCGAGTCCAGAAAGATCTCACTATAAAAAATAGGATTTACAATCTTTTTTTAGAAACTGAATATTCTAGAAAATGTTCACTAAGAAAAAAAAAACACAACTGTTAGATTTCTCAATGTGCACAAATGCACCTCACCTATTTCTCCTTCACTCTTTCTTTTCTGTCTCTCCAAAAATCTCTCTATTTTCTCTCCTCCACTCCTCTTCTTTCCTTCTATTTTTTGATGAAGGCTTGGGATGATCTTAGAAATGAAGAAGCATTCTCTATTTATAGAGAATGTTTGCCATAAAATGACAAAATACAAAATGCAATATGCAAATTGTCAACAATGGATGCGTAGAAGGAAACTTCAATTTTCCCTCAACTTCTTCATAATTATGAGGGGTGTCCTTCATCATAAAGAGGGACACCTACCTCAAAAATCTGCCCATCCTGATTTATGATGAGGTAAGTCTAGTCCAACTGTGCTTCTATCGAATTCGTGTTTACCCTTTTGCAAGATTTTTTGTCATCATGTCTGAGTCGTTTTCATCTGTGCGAATCTTCTCCAAATATACTTGCTTGGAGTCCAACACATCTCGTATCTAATGATACTTTATATCTATGTGTTTTGACTTTGAATGAAAACTTGGATTCTTGCTCAAATAAATAGCACTTTGACTGTCACAGTACAAGATGTACTTGTCTTGTTTAGGACCAATCTTTGTCAGAAATTTTTGCATCCAAAAAATTTCTTTGCAAGATTCTGTAGCTGCTATAAACTCGACTTCCTTTGTCGATAATGCAACTGATTTTTGTCGCTTAGATTGCCATGAAACTGCTCCCCCTTCAAATGTAACCAAATACCCTGATGTTGATCTTCTAGAGTCAATGTCTCCAGCCATGTTTACACCAATATTACCTACCAATGTGGGCTCTTTACTCCTGAAACACAAACGTAATTCAGAAGTACCTTTAAGATACTTAAGAATCCATTTCACTACATTATGATGCTCTCTGCCTGGATTTGATAGAAATTGACTAACTACTCCAACAGAATGTGAAATATCAGGTCTCGTACAAACCATATCATACATCAAGCTGCCGATTGTAGAGGCATATAGAATTTTTTGCATTTCTATTTTCCTTCTTCAGTAGAAGGACTTTGTTCGGAAGTAAGCTTGAAATGTTTGGCAAGTGGGGTACTGACTGGTTTCGTTGTATCCATATAGAATCGGCTGAGAATTTTCTTGATATATTTCTCCTGTGATAGCTATAACTTTTCATTTTTCCTATCGTGAGTGATACTCATCCCAAGTATTTGTTTTGCCAAACCTAAGTCTTTTATGGCAAAAGACTTTCTAAGTTCTTTCTTTAACTTATTAATCTTTTTTTTTTGTCTTGGCCCACAATCAGCATGTCATCGATATAAAGTAGGAGGATTATAGATATACCGTCCGTGAACCTTTTCACTAACACACAATTGTCTGATGAAGTTTTCATGTATCCTTGATTGATCATTAAGGAATCAAACTTCCTGTATCTTTGTCACGGGGCTTACTTCAATCCATACAGGCTCTTCTTCAATCTACATACTAGATGTTCTTTTCCTTTAACAATGAACCTTCTGGTTGTTCTATGTAGATCTCTTCTTCTAGTTCACCATGCAAGAAGGCAATCTTAACATCGAGTTGTTCGATCTCTAAGTTTAGTCTTGAGGCTAATCCAAGAACCACTCGTATGGATGACATTTTCACAACTGGTGAAAAAATTTCCTCAAAGTCAATTTCTTTCTTTTGACCAAAGCCTTTCACGACCAATCGTGCCTTATACCTTGGTTATGAATTATTGTCTTCAGTATTAAGCCTGTATACCCATTTGTTCTTGAGTATCTTTCACCCCTTTGGAAGCTTAACCAATTCATATGTGTGGATTTCATGCAATGATATCATCTCATCCTGCATTGCATCCAACTAATTCTTCTTTTGTGGATGCTCTAGAGCTTCCTCATAGCACTTAGATTCATCGCCATCAGTGATCATAACATACTCATTTATAGAGTATCTTTTCGATGGTTGGCGATCTCTTGTTGACTTTCTTGGTTCATGCCTTGCAACTGGTTCAGGGGAAGTCTCTACTTCTCCTTGGTCAACGCTATTAGTTACTTGATCACTAGATTCTCCAGCATCTCCCCATCAAAAGTTGATTTCACAGGATCAACTATTACTAGATGCTCATTAGTGATCTTCACATCTTTCTTTAAGTCTTCAATGGTCTGATTTTCAAAGAAGACAATATCTCGGCTCCTGACAATCTTCTTGTCAACCAGATCCCAAAGCCTATATCTAAATGCAGCACTTATGTGTCTAAGGAATATGCATTCTTTAGCTTTGCTATCTAGCTTGGACCTCTCATCTTTAGGAATATGGATGAACACTCTGCATCCAAACACCTTTAGATTCTTATAAGATACGTCTTTTCTAGTCCATAATCTGTTTGGCACTTCTCCACTCAATGGTGATGATGGAGACAAGTTGATGAAATTTAATGCAGTCTTCATTGCTTCTCCCCAGAATGTTTTGGGAAGTTTTAAATGTGATTACATGCACCTTATCTTCTCCACGATTGTTCTATTCATTCTTTCTGCAACACTATTTGTTGCGGAGTTTTTGGAACCGATCTTTCGTGTCTAATACCATGCATCTTGCAGTATTCATCGAAGGATCCCATGTATTCGCCACCGTTGTTTGTCCGAATGCATTTTAACTTCTTTCCAGTTCCTCGCTCTATGAGAGCATAAAATTGTTTGAAAACACTAAACACCTCATCTTTTGACTTGAGTGCATAAACCCAAACTTTCCTTGAATGATCATCAATCAATGTGACCATATATTGGGCACCGCCTAACATTTTCATTGACATGGGACCACAGACATTTGAATAGATGACTTCTAACACATCTGGTTTCCTTAATGCATGAACCTTCTGAAATGAAACTCTGTGTTGTTTTCCTGCCAAACATTGAATACAACTTGGCAAAACTTCATGTTTGAGATGTAACAATCTTTCTCTCTTGCCAAGCAATTGAAGTTCTTTCTCACTCAACCGAGTCGTTTGTGCCATAACTCAATGGATGAGTCATCTTGAGCAGTATTTACTGATACTTCTTTTACGGTCACTTGAGTCACGTACAAGCTAACTTCTTTGTTTCCACCTGCTACAACTAGCAAGCCTTTGTTGAGCTTCCATTTACCGCCAACAAATTTGCTTTTGTACCCAGCATTATCAAGAGCGCCAATTGATATTAGGTTAAGTCTAATATCTAGAACATGTTTGATTTCTCTAAGCACCAACTCAAAGCCTATGTTAGTCTAGATACAGATGTCACATTTTCCAACTATTTCGAAAATATGATTGTTTCCCATTTTAACAATGCCAAAATTGCCACTGGTGTATGTAACACCCCGACTTTTTCTGTTGGACAATTATCAGGGTATTATCTAGGATGTTCTAGAGCGCTAAGTCTATAGGTATTTCCATAACATTTCCCCTGTTTACGCGATGTAATTAAACGAAGGGGTGATTAAGATATTACATTGCGTATTGGTACGTGTTATTTTATGATGCTTATTTAGGGGAAAAGTATTATCGGGTAGGAGCTAAGTGAGAAAATGAGAGGTAATGTTGTGCATTTCTGGAAGCCTGGTGACGACACTGCGTACGAGTTGTCTCGTCCGCAAACGCATTGCACATGAGGAATGGGTTGGGACGACTTAGGACGTGATTTTGCATCCTGACTGTACTGTGTCACGGACTTTCGGACGAGTCCGGACGAGTACGGACGTGGACTAGCCGTGTCCGGTTTGAATCTGTCCAAATCCTGGACAGTTTTGGATGACTGCGGACGAGGGGAGACCTCGTCTTATTTGACTCTGTTCGATTTATGGACACTTTTGGATGCCTGTAGATGCCACATCGGGTCCGAATGTCATCTGCGGAAGGTACGGACCAAGACGAGGACACCATTCCTCGTCCGAGATCGTGAGTTAGCCTATGAGATTTTACACTTGCGGACGAGACCAGTGCATCTGTACTTGTCCAAAACAGCCCATACCTACGATAAATTAGGGATTTAAAATCCGAACTCTTGTCGTGTAGTCATTAACTTCCCAACAAAAATGACTTTCCCCCCCGCCCACCCACCCCCCTCCCTTGACGACAAAGTCGCCCTTCTTATGCCCGTAGCCAATCTCTCCCTGCCTCCAGCCATGCCCTCCCTTTCCCCTACGTGTACGAAGTGTCCCCTCAATCTAGGTAAAGCCATCTCTCTCCCTCCTCTGCCATTTGGGTTCAGTTCATTTCTTGTGTGAGCTCTCTCTCCCTCGCGAGTGTTCTTCTTGCGTGTATGAGAGTGACATGAGTTGAGTGATATGTGGGTTTGCATTGGTGGGTTGAGTGTGTTACATGAGTGAGATTGAAGGTGAGCTTGTGAGGTGAAGCTCTGGGAGCTACTTTGGAGCTGGAGCGGAGCTGCTGCTGTTTGTGAGCTGCTGTGGAGAGCTGTCCCTGCCTTGTGTCTTCTTAGTGGTAAGGAATTAGGGGTGTCTTGGCCATTTGGAGGCCCTACACTGCAAGTAGTGTACGTGAGTGTGTTCCTTGATGTTGATGGCGTAGATATGTTATTATGTTGTACATTATTGATAGTTCTATGATATTTCCTTGTTTGTTTCTGTGTTTGAATGCATTCCTATTGATTTCTTGGTTGTGGTTATCTTCCTTGGTGTTAGATAATTCCTTGAAAGATAGTGTAGAATGCTAGTATGCTCTAGATTATTTCTAACTCTGTGATATTTCCTTGTTAGTTCTGCAGATTATTGTTGCCCTGTAATGTTTCCCTGTTGGTAGTCCGTGAATTTCCTTGTCATTTCCTTTGTTATTTTCTCTATTCTTTGTTATTAGCTTTGTTATAAACGCTTAAACATAAATAGTTGATGAATAAAAAATGCTTAGACGAATGGGTTAAGTCTGACATGTTAGACACATGATTGACGACTTAATTCTTGCAATTTGACTTCTGTTTAGTTATTAATTATAAACTGATATTTCCATCATTATTGTTCTGTTACCATTTGGTTGTCTTACTTTATACCCAGCATGTTTACTCGTCAACCAACTTAGCTAAATGATAATTAATTGAGCATGTTAACAATTTAGTTGATCCAATCATGTAAACAATTTAATTAGTCTGAACCTGTGAACTAACTAACTTGTCTAATTAAAATATGCTTAGGTAAGTGTTGTTATTTCTTGAGCATGAAAATTGACTAATAATTAACCACTAGCATGTCTAATTAATTAACTAGCATATTTAGATTTATTTAACTAGTATGTTTAAATTAACTAACTAGCATAACACGGGTAAATCAATTAGCGATATGTTAGTCAACTCGGATAACTAACTAAAGCAAGTAATTAAAATTGAACATGTTAATCATTACTCAAACATATTAATTAACTTGAAAGCATGTTAATTAACTTAACTAGAATAACCAACTAGTAATTGGCATGTTCAAATCAATTAGCAGCATGTAATTAACTAGAATGAATCAACTAGTAATTAACTAGACTTTAATACAACTAGTCAAGCATGTCTAATTAATTATAAATTAGCTATGCATGCTTAATCCATCAAACTATTAAAAGAAAGTTTAACGAATTACGATAAGAGCATGTAAACAACTCTTGAGCATGTAACTAATTAGGAATGACTAATTAGCTTAATGGTTGTGACTTGTCATGAGCATGTAAATTAATTAGGATAATCAACTAGATTAATAATTGTAATTCGAGTTGAGCACGTTAGTTAATCAGAATACCTAACTAGCATAAAAGAATGCTTAATCAACTAGAATATAGATTACCAATTTATGAGCATATTTCCGTTATTTGTTGTCTGTGCATGTGTCTATTTCTAATTGCCTAAGCGTGTTTGCTTAAATAAATTACTTGCATGTTTATTGTACCATCCCTTAATTTGTATGCATTCGCTATTTAAATTCAATGTTATACTTGTTTTCTGTTATGCGCTTTTAATTATAATTGTTCTCTGCTGTGTGCTTTCAATTATCGCTGTTTCTTATATGCACTTTCAATTTCAGTTTGTTTTCAATTCCTGCTATTCAGTTACTTTCTTTATGCGCACTTCAATTTCTGATAATGCTATGTTATAATGCATCATGCTAGGGTGAGAATGTATGATCATGCATTATGTTAATACAAAACCAATAGGGAGTGCCACCTTGGTGGTGGTACTCACACATAAATTATGTGAGGTAAAACTGTTAAAGAAAATGAAAGAAATGGGGAGTTGGGGGCGGATGGGTTCATTGGCATTTAAAACACAATATAATTGATTCATAGCCCTAGCATTTAAACTCACTTTTTGAAATTTGTCATCATTAAATTCATCTTCTAATTTAGGCACATTCAAGCCATCAACAAGTTTAATAGGAATATATGGTCCATTAACTATAACTCTCCACATTTGATAATCAATAGATTGAATGTAAATTTTCAACATAGTTTTCTAATATACATAATTGTTTCCATAAAAAAATGGAGGCCTAACGGTAAATTTTCCTTCACTATACATATTGTAGGCCATATGAAAAAAATAAACACAATATATATATAAAAAAAATATTTCTAACAAGAAATTTATATAGAATGCACAAAATAGACAATATCACACACGAAAAATTTTAATACCTGCGTTGATATCAATTGTAGTATCGATATACGCCTATAGAGGAGGGGTGTATAGGAACTTTTTCGTGCAATATATATATTCTCTAAATCCCTATGTGATTTATCAAATACTATTAAATAAGAAATCACAATAGATGCATGAATTAAAGAGTACGGAAAGAAAGAATGCACACACTATTATTTACGCGGTTCGGCAAACTCGCTTACGTCCGCGCTCTAAGTTTCACTTGGAGATTCACTAAATAATTGGTTTACGGGTGCCAATAAAAAATCGTTTACAAGTTGACTATTAATGGCGCGTCACCCTTGACTAATTCTAAGGTCGTCAACCATTGACTATTACGGGTCGTCACCCTTAATTTGACTATTGTGGGGTATCACCCTAAATTTGACTATCGCGGGTTATCAACCGTTGATTGAACTTACGGGCGTTCAATCGACCCTATGACTGTTGCAAGGTGTCACCCTTGTGTGATGAATTCTTAGGAAATCACCCTTTACAATTTAGCGCAAATAATAGAATAGAAAATTAACGCACAAATCTAACTAATCCGAATTCTCCCAAATTAATTCGCAAGTTTGGAATAGGGAGAATTGGATTTACAATAAAAGCTCACAGTGAGTAATATTCGAGTATTGATTTCGGCAAGGCTTCGCCGTGAATATCCGGTCATTTTTTAGAGCTTGGAGTGAACTCTTATTTATAGGTAGTGGACTTTTCGGATCATCCTAAAAGTATTCAATCGTCCGCATCCAGCCATTGAAGAAAATAGTTATTGAAATCTGTTCGCTGGAAATTTGTTCGTTGGAAAAATCTAGACTTTTCAGACGCAGAGTCCTCGTCCACTATCATCCAAAAAGTCACCAGAAAACTACAGATTCAAAAGTTGGTCATCCTCTATCGTCCTGTCTCGTCCGCTATTGTCCAAAAAGTCTGGACTGCAATTAGGATGCATTCCCCGCGTCCTCACCTCGTCCTCTATAGTCCAAAAAGTATTTACAAATATGACCCACAACTTTCCACTGACAAATTTGACCCTAAAGTTTTAGTGACAAAATTGACTCTGAACTTTCAATGACAGATTTGACCCTAAACTTTTAGATTAGTTTGACACTTTTTGGACGACTCTCCTCATTCGCGCTCGTCGGAAAAGGCCCTAGAAAATGACATATTCAAATCTTCCTTGACCGGGCTCGTCTGTGTGCGTCCGAAAAGTCTAAAAAATGTCCAAAAATATTATAGATTCAAATGCTGCTTGTTCGGGCTCGATCGCATGCATCCAAAAACTCCAAATGCCAGATTTGGTCGATTGCTTCATCTGCAGTCATCTAGAAGCTCACTACAAAATAAACCTTGAACTAGACTAAGTCTCAAAATGATATGTTACACTACATAGACTCAGATAACCTTGTTAGCACTTTAATAATACTCATTTTGAGGGTATTTCCAATAAACACATATATAAATATTGTTATAAAAATGATAAAAATAATATCCAAAAAATACACAACACAACTTATTAAATTATTAAATAATACAACATTTTAGTCATCATCAAAATAAAACTTAGCCTAACAAAAAGGCTAACAAGACGGACGTCCAAAAATGGAAGAAAATGGGAATGACGAATGTCCCTTGTAATGGGACAAACGTCCCTTATTGTGAGAGGGTCGACGGATGTCCTTTATGGATGACAGATGCTCGAAGTGGGGAAAATTATGGACGTCCTTTATAGAGGGACGGACATCCGTTGGGTAGAAATGGACGTCCTTTATAGCAGGAAGGATGTCCCTTATGAAAGGTGGGTGTTTAGTATAATGGTGGTGCGGCGTCATTTGGTGAAATGGACGTCCCTTTACTGGATAGACATTCCTTATGAAGGCGGGGTTAGTATGTAAAGGGAACGGCATTGCTGAAGGAAACGCTGGACGTCCTTTATGGAGAACGGAAGTCCGAAATAAAAGAATAGAAGAACGGTGTTAAGACTTAAGTGGGACGGCATCATTTAGAGCGAATAGTGGAAGCCGTTTGAGAGTTACGAACGGCCCTCATTGTTTTATGGGCATCCCTCATTGAGGAGCAGAAGTCCCTCATTGAGGAACGGACGTCCGTCATGGGTGATTGTCCCCTTCAACCACGTGTGTCCATCTCTCTCTCCCCCTCTCCCTCATCTATAACTGAGGGCATAGGTGATGATTCTAGAACTTTGCATTTCCTACTGGATGAGCTACGACTAAGTAGAGTGGTGGGGTTACTACATTTTGAGTCTAAAAGTGTGGTGTAACCTGTGGACTGAGTGAGAAAAGTGGAGAGCTTCGGTTAGGAAATCTCCTAGGTGTTGCTGCTTTGAACAAGATGTTACGGTGTGACATTTTACTAAAGGTAAGCATTGGGATGTATGTTGGCCAATGGAGGCCCTACATCACAGGTTTGTCTATGGTTTGATATTGAACGTTGCTTTGGTTTAGTCACTATGAAATGCAAGACTGTCTGGTTGTTTATAATGGACACTGAAATGTTTTACGTAAAGTGAAATGTCTTTGTGCCGTGAATTAATGTAGTAGTGTCGACTGGCGTTGAGCATAAAAGACTAAGTCGTTAGATTAGATGTCGGGATTATATTGTGAATGACTGCTATATTGATATTGAATTGCCTTTGAAAGTGGATTTCTGCCTCTATTCATGTTTAAGTACTTCTTGGTCTAGCATTATGAAAGGATTTTGGGGAGGGTTGTATTTAGCATGAACTGAACCTGAAACTCATGAAGTAAACTTGTAAATTCTTGGGGTTAGCATGAATTGAACCTATAAATTGTTGGATATAGCATGAGCAAATCCCTTGTTGCCTTTGAACTCCCTATGGCTCTCATGCGGTTACCTGTTAATAATTGTAAAGACATGATTTAACAATCGCTTTGTTCTCTGCCCAGTAAACATGAATCACCCCTTGTAGATTACACTACCAGTAAAAGTTTAGCTTAGTTGAGAGTCTCTCTCTGACCTTTAATTGCTCTCTATGATTATTGATAAATGCTATGTTTCCTCTTTGTACTAATGTTGTGAAATGTACTTGGCATACATGTATCATACCTAGGGCTTATGAAATTGTAGCATATTGCATGACATGCATAATATATGTAAATAGGCATGTGGGGGTTCGGGAGATTTGGTGGTCCATTGGTGGCGACACCATAGGATGTATCTCTCCATTGGAGTGACGGTTAACCACGTGGACCATAGGATGTATCCTCTTCTCTTGTACGGAAATCTCCAACGTCTTTAACAAAAGAGAATGGTGACAATCATGGTGGTGATGTCATAGGATGTATCTCCTCACCAGAGTGATGGATAGCCACATGACTATAGAATGTATCCTTTCTCTAGGTATACCAAAAAAGATAGGTTCTTTTCTGTAACGCATCGTATGATACGTATAACATCCACAATGCATTCTATTCTATTCTAATTCTTACTGAGCATTAGGCTCATTGTTTTCCCCGTGATGTAGGTGATCCTTATGATGCTTGTGACAACTAGTTGAGGAGGGGGCGTTTCAGGATGATCCTTTGGGTTATCAGCCGGGTTCAACCTAATGGTTGTGGCTCATTAAAATAAGTATTGATTATTTTGAAATGTTCGTTTCCCTTTTGATATGGTAAACATTTTGTAAGCTTGGACTTTGTTGGGGAAGATTTAAAACTATGTTTTTGAGAAATTATTACTTATTTCTTCTTGATTAACTTTGACATGTTTTCAAACGAATTTAATCACTCTAGTTTACACACTTTAAAAAGGAATTAAGCAAAAAATTTTATATCACTAAATTTTAAAAATAAGGAAAAAGGGTTTTAACTAAAAGTGGGGCGTTATAGTTGGTATCAGAGCATAACCAGGTCAAACTCGGTTCTGTAGACTGTTGATAACACAATGCTTGTCGTAGAATACTCCTTCGATTGTTAGTTTAGTTCTACTTTAAATTTTGATTATGTTCCTTTAATTTATTATTCCTTAATTTGAAATGTAGAAAACTCTAAGAATGGCACAAAGAGCGAGAAACAATATGCCGATTCCTAACGAGAGATACAAGGCCCTTAACCGTATCGCCAATGTGGTAGAATGTCAATCCCAATTTATGGAACAACAAGCCCTGCTTATGGAAAGATTTATGGAGCATGAAAACGGCAATGGGAATGGAAACCACCTTGCCATCGCGGTACATGTGGAAGCTGGTTGGGAAAGATTCTAGCAACTTAAACCCCCTAGTTTTGAGGGTAACATTTATGATGTCGCAGGAGTGGAAGCATGGATACGCTCTCTGGAGAAGATGTTTGAGTATGCTAATATACGAGAAACTGAGAAGGTGAGGTGTGCTACCTACCTATTGACCCATGATGCCCAAATTCGGTGGGATTCTGTGAAAATGACGCTGAATATCTGGACTCTCACGTGGGAGAACTTCAAAGAATTGTGCAAAGAGAAATACTTTAGCTTTACAGTCAAGAATCAAAAATTGATGAAGTTTATGAGACTCCACCAAATAGGGACTGTATCTAAGTGAGTACATACGGAGATTCAAGGCATTGTCAAGGTTTGCTCCACATCTAGTGGCTAACAGTGGACACAAGGTCCAACACTTCATCCAAGGACTTGAGGCGTCAGGCTGGCTAGTATAAGAGGGGTCCCTTATGCAAAGATCGTAGCTAGGGCACTTAATGCTAAGGATGTTGAGACAATTACAACAAGACAACGATAATTTATTCAACGGGTCAGGTGGAACAATCAAGGTCTATAGCAGCATAGTTGTAACAACCCGATTTTTCTTATGTTTAAAAATCCCGTAAATTTCAAAATTTTTCGTTTTATAAAAATATTGGAAGACTTTTCTTTCGTAAAACCTGATTATTAATTTCTTTACTTAAAACCTTTTTATAAATTACAGCGGGAAACTTTAAGAAATAAAACGCATAATAAATACAATTATTTTCTTTTATGATTATACAAAACTCTTTACAAAACTGTAATACCCCAACTTCTTAAATTGGATAATTATTTAATTATCGGGGTATTACCAAGAACGTACTTGTTAGATTATTTATTATGGAAGTTAATGTAATCAAAATAAATATAAATTTAATTATAATATATGTGATTAATTGGAATTAATAATGTAAGGGGATTTGATTAATTAGATTCATTGGATTAAAGAGGGGTCAAAAAAGTGATAGGAAACATGAACCAGTTCAACAGAACCGGTTCACGCCAATTACTGGCGGTTTAGAAATTAAAGAGGGGGGGAAGGGGAATTTGGCCTTTGGCCATTCCCTCGATGGAGAACCGAGAGAAAAGAGAGAGGGCGACGACGAGGGAGAAGTCGTGAGGGCTCGCAGGCAGTTTTCCTCATGACGGTGAGGCACAGTCTAGTGAGGAGCAAGCAGCGGCGTGCTAGGGCGAAGCTGTTCGGTTGCGTGCCCGTTGTCCAGGCAAACGAACTGGTGAAAACGAAGGACAGCGAACAACAAGGAGGATGGGCGTGATTTCTAGCGACGGTTTCCAGCAACGGGTCAAGGTAAGTCAATGGCTTCTGTTCTTCCCTGTCCTTGCTCTATAGAAAGCCGACAGCTTGGACATTGTAGACCTCGTAGCGGTGACAGAGATAGGTTATGGAGTGCCTCTACTCTAGACGACGTAGAGGGGCAAATGGGTGTGGAGATAAAATGACAGAATTATTTATGTCAATGAACTGGAGAAGCCGAGTGCAAAAGGATGAATTGGAGCTCTCTGGGGAATGGCTAGATAGGGACTTTGTTGGGTGTGCTGAGCTTCTGGAGAAAGGAGAGGAAAGCTGAGGGAGAGTCGGAGGGAGAGTTGGGAACTCTTGAGGTTGGCCAAGAGCTCCCGGGTTCACTAGTAAGGTTCCCTTCTCGGATGTTTTGGACTCTGTTTATGGATTCATAGATTTTGTTAAGACTTATGCTTGGGATTTTCTAGTGAGTTTGGATAAATCATCTACTACATACATTTGGCAGTTTATGCATTTCCATAGCATATGTGATAATGTGAAGCATGCTAGTGCTATTGTTGGATAAATTGTTGACCGTCGGCAATGTTAAAATGTTGATGTTAGCATGAAAGGGATTAACCCTGCTATATAGTTAATAAATTATGCCTATGTTAATGGTTAATGATGATATGCATGGATTGTCCTTGATTTGGAATAAGCTGTTAAATTGGATTGAATTGTTTATAACCTCCATGTGATTAGTATGAAGTAAATGTGCTCTCTATTGTTGATCGTGAAAAGTTTATGAACTATTAGTTATGTACGTTGAGAGAAGTAATTAATGGACAAATGTGTTAAATGTGAAGGTATCAGAAAGAGAAAGAGGATAAAGATTTAGCGCTAGTCCACATCAAAGATTTGAGGTAAGGAATTAGGGGTGTCTTGGCTAGTGGAGGCCTACACCACAAGTGGGTGTGCGTGAGTTGAGTTTATTCTTGATTGATTTTACTGCTATTAGTTCCTTAGTTTTCTTGTAGTTTACTTACTGCAATATTCTTAGTTCTGCTGTTAGTTTTCTTATTTCTTGTAATTTATTTACTGCAAATATAAGAATGAGAATGCTTAGAGAATGCTAGGAAAATGAAATGGTTAGACGTGATTAATGGTTACTGAAGGTTTAAAGAAAGAATGAACTACTTGCTGCGATATTCTGCTGTATTTAGTTATAGATTTACTTGTTGTAATGATCCTGCTATATTTGGTTTAATTATTCCCGTGTTAGTTACAAGCTGTCATTTCCCTTATTATATTGTCCTGCCATATATATAGTTGAGCCTATTGCTAATCAAATAAAATCTGGAGTATGTTAATTAATTCATCGTAGTTTAACTAATTAATTGATTAACCTAAGCATGCGAACTAATTAGTTAACCTAAACATGTGAACTAATTAATTGGTGTTTATAATCCTCTTTGAGCATGTTTAGTGATTAGCATGTTTAACTAGTCGACATTAATTAACATGTTTAATCAATTATTCGCAAGTTACTTAAATAGAGTAGTTAACTAGATATTGAGCATGTTAATTTTCTAGAGTAATTAACTAACTACTTGAGCATGTAAACTAATTAGTCGAGCATGTAAACTAACTGGCTGAGCATATTTAGATTATAAGATTTTGTCTTGATGCATGTCAATTAACTAATTAATTAACTAGTCGTAAAGGAACTAATCAAACATGTTAATAACTAGTTGAGCATGTTAGATAACTAAACTAACATTTGTTAATTGTACTCAAGCATGTTAAGGAACTTAGATAATAATGGTAGCATGTGAATTAAATTGTGTTAATATCTCTATGAGCATGTAAATCGACTAATAAATATCATGTTTGGTTAGCGAGACTCGAGCATGTTAACTAATTCGAATAAGTAATTAATTAGACATTGCGCGTGAAATCAACTAGAATAAGAATTTACCAACTTACAAGCTTGTTTCTGTTATTCATCGTCTAAAGCATGCTTCCAATTGAACTACTCATTGTAAACATGTTTAGTTTAATGTCACCACATGTCTGAGCATGTTTAGCTTATTGTTCTTTTGCTGTTTAAATTCGATATCATACTTGCTTTCTGCCGTGCGCAGTTATCTCCTTCCATTATATGTTTTACTTCTCTTATATGCGCTTTCATTTATTATATGCGCTTATAATTACAGTTTTGCTTTCAATTATTTATAGGCGCACTTCAATTTCTAATAATGTTATGTTATAATGCATCATGCATCATGCATCATGATAGGATGAGAATGTATGGTCATGCATCACGCTAATAGAAAGAAATAGGACACATGCATTAGGTGAGGAAAATGTTAAAATGAATGATAGAATAATAGGGTGGACGGGTCTAGTCTGGCAACTAGCGTGCACATAGGAGGCTAGTGTGGCCTAATAGCTAGTATGTACACCGGAGACTACTTTCTAGCCTGGCAGATAGTACGCACACAGGAGGCTAGTTGTAGTCTGGCATCGAGTATGCACATAGGAGACTAACTCGACGAATGAATGAATGGCTAATAGGAAGTAATAATCGAACGAATGGCTTAACGAAAAGGACTAAAGAGAGGCATTTCATAACTGCATTAAACCCTTTTTCCTTACTAAGCCTTTGTGCTTACAGTTGCTTGTGGTGTAGATGTAGATACTGGTAAGTGGAATAAATGCACAGACTTAGGAGTAGCAAAAAGATGAACAAACATTAAAGCAGGGATGATGGATTTGCACACGTGAGGGAGTCCGTGGCTGACTAGGCATAAAAAGGGCAAAAGATAAACAGTTGTAATTAAATTAAGATTTCTGAATTGTAATTAAATATTTAGTTTCCTTCGTTTAAATTATTTACGCTCCCGCAATGCTTTAAAAAAATGATTTCATAATGCTTCTGGAACGTTTTTTATCAATGATTTTATCATAACGCTTCCGCATTTTTATGAATTGGGTTTTCAATAAGAGTTTAATGAAGGGTCAATAGCGATCCGGTTTTAGCGCCGCACTCTAATTTCGTTTTATAAAGGAGTCTTTTGAAAATTTTAAATTTCTTGCATTTTCAATGAATTACGAAAATCCGAGTCATTACAAAAATCTTTTACTCTTTTTTACATCCTTTAGCCTAGCTAGCCACAAGATCCACCTGTGCAAATCCTTTATCAACTATCTTTGACATGTTCTCTTGTTTCTCATACATACCTACATCAACAAGACTTAACTAAAGAGCCTAATGCTCAGTAAGTGATAGAATGAAATGCAATGCAGATGTGATACATGATCATACGATGTATTACAGAAAAGAACCATATCTTGCCTGTTAACTAGGGCGATGGATATGTCAGTTGGTCACGTGACTTAACTGTATCTCCGACGAGGAGACACACCAATAAGGGTGTCACCATGTGCCATACCCATACACTTTTGTTGAAGTCATTGGGGATTTTCGTACAAGACAAAGGGTGAGCCTTAGAGTCCATGTGGCTATACCGTACCTCCGCTCCCTACGTGGGAGTAGGTACCCCATTGGGGGTGTCACAACTGATGGGCCGTCACCAATCCTCCCGAACCCCTACATGCCTATTTACATATATTAAGTATGTCATTCAATATGTTGTTGGATACATACAGTCCTATATGATCGTATAAATGTCAAATAAACATATCATTAAAAGAACCTAGTTCTATTAAGCACAAAACATATAATCCTAATTCTTGCGATGTAGGGTTCGAATACCAAAACACATGCATATCAACTTACCTGCAGTCTTCAATGCAATATAATATGAATACTTGTCTTTCTGAGTATTCTCATACACCTTCAAAATTAATAAAACTTTCATCAATAACTATTTCCTATCATCCATTCCATAGTATTGTCAATGAATTAGAAAGAAGCTTGATTAACATAGCATAATCTCTACCCATCATTTCTAGCTAAAGCAACCCACTAAATCTTATTCTCAACCATTCTTCTTCACTTCACTATTTATCATTTTCGTATACTGTAACCATTTATCATCATCAACATAAATCATGCAAGTATGTATCAAATACTGTAACCCAACATAACCCCACTATCAAGCATAAAGACGTCAACAACAAAAATCCCAAGATAGCAGTCCATAACATGACAGATACTTAACAAGGCCTATCAAAATTGTAATGAAACAGAGACTCCCAAAATCAACATATTATCAACCCCAACAAAATCCAATGATTCTTGACAAGGTCCATTAAACCATAAGTAAAATAAACAACCCAAAACTTAACAAAAATTCATTATCAGCAGTAAGTGAGAGAGAAGACAAACTCCAATTAACATGCATTATTATCCGCAACATCCATCAAGGCAGTACAAGCAACGGAGCACTAAGCACATTCATCAGAGCATAAGACTTTCTAAAATATCCATCAAGTAGTAAGAAAGCTACAGAGAAACACCCAACACTCGAGCAACAGAGCATAAATCCAATCCATATAATAGAAATCTCCAACAATCCTACACGTAATTCATAAAAGCAGGAAGAACTTCCTTACCTGCAGTACACCTAAAGCTAATTCCTTTCCTCCTCTTCTTCTTTTTCTTCTTTTCATTCGACCATGCATCCTCTTAACTCTATAATATTACAAAATACATCACTTGCTACACTTATTTATAGCCAAGAAGTCCACAAGGATGGACGATCACACGTACCAATGGAAGAGGTCCAACCTGCTTATGCCGCGTGGAAAGTCCCTAGCATTTACTAGAGAATCACGTGGAGATTGCCAGAGGAGCTGCTGATGAAAACCAGCTTTGGTCTGGTTCAGCGTGAAACGCACAGTCACAGCTTATCTATGTTCTTTGCCACTACTAGTTTTCTTGACCAAATCAGCACGCCGAATTGCCCAATCAACAGAATGCCAGGGAGACAAAATCGAAGCAGAAAATTGTCGTCTTACCACGGCCTAGAGTTCATAGCTCAGTGAGTTTTTCGTTCCTTCAACATGGGCGCTCCATCGAGCCCTAGTTCGCAATCGGTCGCCGCCCAATGTCGCCATCCGACGCACCTTCATTCGCTGAATAGTGCCTCAAGCCCGAGCTCGAGCTCGAGGGACGCTCAAGCTCCACCCAGTCGTCCCTCGTCTTCTCGACCTCTTTCCTCTTCGCCATCGCTCTCCCTCTCTCTAGTCCCGATTTCTTTCTCTCCTCCCAAATGGCCACAGGCCATTTTGATTTTAAATCTAGACCGAACTGGTTCGAGGAGAACCAATTCAACTCCACCCTCAACTTCAACCAGTTTCTTCTCTTATCCTCCTAATTTATTTCTTCTATTAAATTTATAAAAATACTCTCCTACATTTTAATCGCAACTAATCCATTGTTTCTTTTCCTCCTTTTTAATTAAAACCGAGTCACATAATTGTTTTCGGATGGAGCCGAACCAAATCGGTTCAATCAATATTTCTCCCTCAGTTTAAATCTATTTTTCGGACGAGAGAAGGCATCCACTCCTTTGACCACATTCGTCCGAAAAATTGCCAAAATTAGACAGATTCAAATGTTACTCGTCCGCCATCGTTTGTGCTTGTCCGACCTCATCCAAAATCTCTTATGGATGAATTTGGACGCGGAGCCTTGTTCTGCATCGTCCCAAAACACTGGGGATGACTTGCAACGCATTTTCAAATGCGACATCCAGTCCTCGTGTCATCCGCGTGCATCTGAAATGTAAAAGTACACATCCGTTACAATTTTTCCATTAAAATATATCCCAAAATATTTCTTCCAAATTAATCCTAATTATCATCCAATAAATCCTCACTAATTATATTCTAACAAATATGTTATTGGTAATACCCCCGATAAATATCCAAAAATCTGATTACCCCCAATTTATCCTTTTTAAATTCTAATATAAAAAGTTGGGGTATTATAGTGGTGCACCACCAACAAACTATGTAGTGAAGGGGAACGAAATTCAGCCGAGGCGTGACAAGCATCCCATGATCGAGGCGGCTATGGCTCCACCCAACCCATGCCCTAGATGTCAGAAAAACCATCACGGACAGTGCAGAATTGGCTTAGGAGGTGTTTTAAGTGCAGAAAGTCCGGGCATGTGGCATGGCATTGCCCAACCATGGCTGGTGGATCTAGCGGGGTAGCTCCATGAGTGTTCTCACTATACGGGAACGACAAAGAAGAGGAACTACTGACAGTTATATCAGGTACACAAATGTTATAAAATTATTACCCACGTACTTTTTATGATATTGGAATTGTCCCCCGTAGCCTTAGGAATTTCTACACTTAAACAAACAATTTTGTTGATCACCCTAGGTACCATATATGTTAATAATATCGCTGCTTGCAGCCTTATTTGACACTGGGACTACTCACTCTTTCATCTCAACAAAATTTTGCGCAAAAGCAAAGTGTTCCCCTGGTATTTCAAAAGGCAGGTATAGTGTAATTGTACCTTCTGGAGACTATATGGCTGCTAGCAGTATTTTGAAAGCTTATGCAGTTAAGATAAATGGTCAGAAACTTCATGTTGATCTGATAGTTATGGACATAAAGGGATTTGATGTTATTCTTGGCATGGACTGGTTAACAGAAACCAAGCAATTATCAATTGTACAAGACGAGAGGTCCACTTCCATCCTCTCGGTGGTGAATAACACATCTTCCGTGGAATCAAGGAGAAGGGCAAGTTGGCAGTTATTTCTATGCTCAAGGCAGATCAACTGATGAAACATGGATGTGAAGGATTCCTTGTGAATATCATGAATATGGCGGTCAAGTCAGAGACAAAGGTCGAGGATGTTATGGTGGTTCGTGACTTTCCGAGTGTTTTCCTAGACAATCTTCCTAGGTTGCCACCTATCAAGGAGATTGAATTTGTAATGGACTTGCATCCTAGCACGAAACCAATTTTGAAGAATCTGTACTGGATGGCACCCGCGGAGTTACGCGACTTGAAGACCCAGCTTGAGGACTTAATTAGCAAATGGTTCATCCATTTGTGTTTCAGGCGATCGTTGAATGGGTACAGCCAGCATGGGCGATGTCAGGAGTTTTCTCAGATTGGCTGGTTATTACATATGATTTATCAACATATTTTCAAAAATTGCTATGCCTCTTACTGATTTAAGTAAGAAAAACATGAGATTCTGGTGGTCGAGTGAATGTGAGGAAATTTTTCAGGAATTGAAGCATCGGCTGACATTAGCACCAGTGTTGACCCTACCCATAGAAGAGGGTAACTTCTATATCTATTGTGATGCATCCAAAAGTGGACTCGATGGAGTTCTGATGCAGTATGGAAAGGTGATTGCATATGCCTCAAGGCAACTTAAACCACATGAAAGTAACTACCCTACTCACGATCTTAAGCTCACTGATGTGGTCTTCACACTAAAAATCTAGAGGCATTATCCTTATGGGCAACAGTGTGAGATCTTTACATACCATAAAAGTTTGAAATATATTTTTATGCAAAAAGAGTTAAACATGAAGCAACGACAATGGCTAGAATTTGTGAAGGATTATGATTGTGAAATCAAATACCATCCAGGAAAAACAAACATCATGGCTGATGCTCTAAGCAGGAAGGTTGCTATAATGAGCATAATATGAAGAAAAATGCCTACGGGGTTATAGAAGGACATGTGAGAATTAGATGTATAGTTAGCTCCTACACAGCTGGTAGAGATTTTATCAGGCCTAACACTTAAGCCCTCCATATTTGAAAGAATTAAGGAAGCTCAGCAAGAAAACACCCAATGTGAGCATTTCAAGTTAAATCTGACTCTGCCTGAGTTTCGAGACTATTCTCTATTTGCAGATGGGATTGTGAAATATAAGGATAGATGGTACGTATCTACTAACTCACTATTGTGTGTGGTGATATTGTGAGAAGCTCATTCTTCAAGTTTTTCCATCCACCCCAGGTGTAATAAGATATATAAAGATCTTAAGGTGCATTACTATTGGCCTATGATGAAGTACGACATTGCCAACTATGTTACACTATGCTAAGTATGTCAACAAGTAAAGGCCGAACATCAACGACTGGGCAGAACGCTTCAACCAATGCCAATACCTGAATGAAAATGGGAGAAGATCACAATGGACTTTGTTACTAGGTTACCGAGGACTGCAAAAGGGCATGAAGCGATATGGATAATTGTTAACAGATTGACTAAGTTTGCCCACTTCTTACTAGTGCAAATGACCTACAAAATGAATCAGTTTGAGGACTTGTATGTTAAAGAAATTGTGTGACTACATGGGGTCCCCATCTCCATTGTATCTGACCGAGATTTATGGTTCACATTTATGTTTTGGAAGAGCTTGAACAAGGCCATGGGTACAGAATTAAAGTTTAGTACTGCCTTCCATCTGCAGACTAACGGCTAGAGTGAACGTACAATCCAAATATTGGAAGACATATTACGTGCGTACGTTCTAGAATTCCAAATCATATGGGGAAAGATGCTACCATTGGTTGAATTTTCCTACGATAACAGCTTCTAGGCAACTATTGGTAAGACACCCTACGAAGCGTTGTACGGTAGGAAATGCAGGTCCCCTCTATACTAGAGTCAAGTCAGTGAAACTGAGTATTATGGGCCTAATATGATACAGCAGACAGTCAAATAAGAATTAGGATGTATGTTTGCCAGTGGAGGCCCTACATCATGGGTTTGTCTGTGATTTGATATTGAATGTTGCTTTGGTTTAGTCACTGTGAAATGCAAGATTGTCTAGTTGTTGATATGGACACTGAAATGCTTTACTAAATGTGAAATGTCTTTGTGTCGTGATTTGATGTAGTAGTGTTGACTAGCTTTGAGCATAAAAGACTAAGTCGTTGGATTGGATGTTGGGATTATTCTGTGAATGACTGCTATATTGATATTGAACTGCCATTGAAAGTGGATTTCTACCACTGTTTCATGTTTAAGTACTTCTTGGTCTAGCATTATGAACGGATTTTGGGGAGGGTTGTATTTAGCATGAACTAAACTTGTAACTCATGAAGTAAACCTGTAAATCCTTAGGGTTAGCATGAATTCAACCTGTAAATTGTTGGATATAGCATGAGCAAATCCCTTGTTGCCTTTGAACTCTCTATGGCTGATGTACGATTACCTATTAATAATTGTAAAGACATGATTTAACAATTGCTTTGTTCTCTGCCCAGTAAACATGAATCACCCCTTGTAGATTACACTACCAGTAAAAGTTTAGCATATATGATAGTCTCTCTCTGACCTTTAATTGCTTTCTATGATTATTGATAAATGTTATGTCTCCTCTTTGTACTAATGTTGTGAACTATACGTGGCATACACGCACCATACCTAGGGCTTATGAAATTGTCAGCATATTGCATGATATACATAATATATGTAAATAGGCATATGGGAGTTTAGGAGATTTGGTGACAGTCCATTGTGGGGACACCATAGGATGTATCTCCCCATTGGAGTGACGGTTAACCACGTGAACCATAGGATATATCCTCTTCTCTTGTATGGAAATCCCCAACGTCTTTAACAAAAGAGAATGGTGACGATCATAGTGGTGATGCCATAGGATGTATCGCCTCGCCGGAGTGACGGATAGCCACATGACCATAGGATGTATCCTTTCTCTCGGTATACAAAAAAAGATAGGTTCTTTCTGTAATGCATCATATGACACGCATAGCATCCGCATTTCATTCCATTCTAATTCTTCCTGAGCATTAGGCTCATTGTTTTCCCCGTCATGTAGGTGATCCTTACGATGCTTGTGACATACCAGTTGAGGAGGGGCCATTTCAAGATGATCCTTTGGGTTATCAATCGGGTTCGACCTGATGGTTGCAGCTCATTAAAATCAGTATTGATTATTTGAAATGTTCGCTTCCCCTTTGATATGGTAAACGTTTTGTAAGCATGGACTTTGTTGGGGAAGATTTAAAACTATGTTTTTGAGAAATTATTACTTATTTCCGCTCGATTAACTCTGACATGTTTTCAAACTAATTTCATCACTTGGGTTTTCACTCTTTAAAAAGGAATTAAGCAAAAAAAAAAAATTTTAATTAGGAAAAAGGGTTATAAATAAAAGTGGGGTGTTACACCTAGTGCACTAGTCAATTTAAATGGAAGTACCATAAATTCAAAATGTCCATAACGAATCCGAAAAGATGTTTTCAAAATATCTTCTTCATGCATTTTCAATTGATAATAACCCAATCTCAAATCAATATTCGAGAAGTACATAGATCCTCCAAGCTGATCAAATAAGTCATTAATCTATGGCAACATATACATGTTCTTGATTGCCACAGATTCAATTTTTGATAATCAAAGTATAGGCGAAGTGAACCATCTTGCTTCTTTGCAAACAAAACTTGCACACCCCACAATAAAATATTATACCAAATATACCCTTTTTACAACAAATCATTCAATTGAACACTCAGTTCATTCAATTCACCAAAAGTCATGTGGTACAGAAAAATCAAAATTGGAGTAGTGTCGGACATCAAATCAATGCAAAAATCAATCTCGCGATCGGGTGGCAACCCAGCCAGATTCTCAAGTAAATCATTATGGTAATCACAAACCACTGATAAATCAGAATCTTGTCTGACCATAACAAGGTCAGCGCTAATAGTAAAAATACTCCCATAAGGCTCCAATATCCTTCGACCGCTCAAACAGGCTCACAAAATAGGATTAATAGAAATCATGCGGGTATTACATGGATGCATTAGAATCTTTCCATTTTCCAACATAAGGGTAATATTCCTTTGATAACAGTCAATCTTAGCTTTGTATAAGTTCAACTGATCCATACCTAGTTTTACATGAAACTAATCCATAAGTATAACTATTAGATCAACCGATATTCATGTTCGCCAATAATCTTATTCCTAAGAGTACTAAAAAGTAAGGAATTTTCTAGCTTCTCTATAGTCACACTCTTCAACTTCAAAACATGATACTCACTAATCATATACTAACGATAACCAGCATTGCAATAATTGCATATGAACGATGCCTCAAACTAAGCTCATATCATCATATCTAGCGGGTAATCCAACTTAAGAGACTTCCACCATACTTCAGTCATCTTCTGCAAATAGAAGGTTGCAAACCCAACTTAATACTCCAATGAAACTCTAATAGTGGTCAAATTCTTTTGTATCACCCTTAACCAATTTTCAATACTTAGAGGCTAAGCTCCGTCCACAAACACTAGCCTATAAATGCTTTATAATCTCATCCTATGTGGTTTTAATACAAATCACTTTCAGATAACTTTCTATTGATGTCATCATTCCACTTGAACAACTCAATCTCTCGTCCAAATATTCCCAACTACCTACGCATAAACCTACACTAATGTCGAATTGTACAATACAATGACTAATTGGAAGTCTTTACCAACAATTTTCAAATCAAAGTCTTTAAACTCATGGTTCCAACTTAGACTAATAGATTCCAAATATGAAAGAGTAAGCATTGGGCTTTTGAAGGAAACTGAGGCTTTGGATTTCTTTTTATGATAGGTTTCTTAAGTTTAAACTTCACGGCTCACTCACATAACCCAGAAGAGTTTGTAGACTCTTGTATTCAGAGATGTTGTTTCTAATCATTCACAAGGCGTACTCCATATTACCACTAACAAAATCCAAGTCATTCCAAATTACCCATGTTCGATTAGAGTAATGCCTTCATCCACAAGATGACTATCTAGCAGTACCTCAACGCAAATTATTTTTATACTTTGTTCTTAGGCACAATATTTGTAAATCCTTGTATATTGCTATACTATCTATCTTATAGGTATCACTTTTTAAGATGAATCTGGCTCTAATACCAAAAATTCTGTCACAACCTGCTAGGAACCCGAGACAGAATGATGAATGACCCAGCCCAAAATAACTGAATCACCCAACCTTTTTTCTCTTAAAATTATTAATTATCAGTGGAAGACTTAAGATATTAATTATAAGTCAGGGCCCAACAAACATGGGCTTAACAAGTGCAACAGTTATATCATATAACATAGTAATATAATCCAAAATAAAATAAAGTAAAGTATTCTGCTGAAAGTAAATAAAGGATTATAGTTATCCAACCAAAGTATACCTCACAAAATATCTCTGAAGGAAGAATACTAAAGTAAAAATAAAACTTCGTCAAATCTAAACTTGACTTGACAATAGGAAATCCGGCTGATAAAATCCTAAAAGGTGTCATTGGGGTTAGTTAACTAAACTCAATAAGAATTATCTTTTAATAAATTTAATTAAAATGATGTTTAAGCATGCATGAATTTAAAACTCATATTTTATAAAATTCCTTTTAGAAAAATGTACACAAAAGGGCATGTGTTTGAAACCAACTACTAATATGTGGTACGTAATTTAAAATAAGCCATTTTGTACTAAGTAAAAATCACAGTAAAAATGGAGCAACTCACGGACTCCGAGCATAAAATGCCATAGGCATACAATGTCATAGGCATATAATAAAATAAAAGCGACATTTGGCGATCACGAAAATCAAATAAATACCCTAATCAGGTTTATAGATTCAAAACCCAATGACAGGGCACATACAGCTGTCCTATTACGCATTTTAACAACAACAAACACATTCTAACACATCGAATGTGCGTAAAATAAAACAACTCCCAACCCGGGTCGATCAAACACGGTTCACACGACTAAATTGATCCAAAATATAATATGCATGTTTAATTTATACATGTATAGTGAAAATAAATATAATATAAAACTCTAACGGTCATAAAATGGACGTATCATTTTAATATGAAACAAGTCTCAAAATATTCACTTTATAAAAATTATGCAATGTAGTGCATAAAATAAATCTCTACCTCGAAGTTGGCTTACACTGGTTAAAGCCCAAAATTTCAACAACCCATATCCAACGTCTTCAGATTTTTAATTAAGTATGAGTACCTATCCAAAAATAAGGTGTTAATTTTTGGGTCATATTTTATACCTTAAAATTTTTAGTTATTTTCTAAAATTAAAAATTACTAAAAATTTTGCCCAAAACAGAAGTGGATAATGACCAAATATATGACTTGACATATAATCTATATAAGCCCAACCCATGCCCCAAACACATTGATAAAAGGGATCCAAAAACAGGCCCAAAAATTATAGTGGAGCAAAGCCCACAGGTTTGGTTTGCAGTTTGTCGACCAGATTGAGCCCAAAATATTCCATTGGCCCACAACCAACATATGACTCAGGACTGTGGCCGACGCTCGCAAGCGCTGTATCCCTTCACTGACGATTTTGTCCTGAATGCACACATCAGAGTTTCATCGTGAACAAGCCTAAATTTGGCCGAGACTCCCTGTCTCGGCCAGTAGCCCAAACAACCAAAGCTGGAGGCTCCATACATTGTGCACCATAGTTCAGCCCTTACTGAGATGCTTCCTGGCGATTCAGTGCGGATGTAAGTGATTCAACCTCTAGATTTGTAATACCCGTGTTCCTCCATTTTCCTCGTTATTGTAAATTGGATCCATTTTTGGTCATCAATGACATTTTTGGAGTTGGTTATGTTTAATTTAAGTGTTGGAATAAGTGGTTATAAATTAGAGTAAGTGTGGAAGTAGTTTGTTAGGTTTTTATTGTGATTTCTCGGGTTGGGGACGCAGAGGACGCAGTTCTGCGTCCTCACTTGCCTCTTTTGCGGACGCCGCGGACGAGGAGGACGGCATTTCTTGCGTCCGGTTCGCCTCTGGACTATCCTGTTTGATGCGGACGGTTCAAGCGGACGATGCGGACGCCATCTTTAGCGTCCGATTTGCCTCTGTTTTGCCTTATGCGGACGCTGAGTGAGGACGATGATTGGCGTCCGCAAGATCGCAGAATCGCGGGATTGAGTGGGTCAACCACTCCATCTCCATGCCATCCCTTATGCACTGACCCTCAATCGTCCCCCTAAGATGGACTAGACCTTAGGCACCTAAATTGAGGGTTTTAATTGCCTAGGGAGGGTTAGGGTATGGGGAAGGGGATGGGTTGATGACTTTTACCCCATTTATTTGAGTAAAATATGCAATTAATGGCACCTTGCAATAAAAGCCCTCCTCCCACGAAAATTGGAGTTCATTTTGGATAAAAAAAACCTGCTGGAGAGTGTGTGGTGGTGAAGTGTGCTTTGGTAGAGGAGAAAGTGTGAGGAAAAAGCTTGGAGTCAAGGTTTTTGCACAAGAATTGTAAAGGATTTCTACACCTCCGAGTTTCCACAAGAAAACCAAAGTAAGGAATAGGTCTTGGCATTCCAAATGCCCTACACCACAAGTAATGGCCTCTTGTTTAGGTCCAAAAGTAGGAATATATGTTGGTTGTTTAGGTTTCCTTCATTTTGTTGCATAAATGCTAGTTTCCACTTTGTCAATGCTAAAGTTTAAGTCAAATGCATGTCTTTGGATTATTGAATTAGCATAGCATGAAATCTTGGATTGATTAGCATCCTATTGTGCTCGTTTTATGCATGCAACTCCGTTCGGAGTTTGGGACTGGTTAGGATTAGAAAGGCACCTAAATTGCCTAAGATTTTCCATGCTTTTAAGTTTGGTTAATTGAAAATGTAGGATGCACGTATGCTAGATTTAATCGAGTAATCCCGTTTATATATTTCATGCTAGGTTTGAGTTCCTTGTTTCATAATGCCTATTAATTATGTTTTCATTGAATTGCCCTATAAATGTGAATTGTTAGAGTTTAAGGATGAAGTTCATGGTCTTAGCAACCTTAGGAAATACCACCACTTGGGAGGTATTCATGATGTGAGCGAAATGAATTAATAAAGTATGTAAAAGGGAGATAGAGACCGGGTTAATGGGTCGGAATTTAATCGGTGGACAAAATGAAAGATGTTCCCGCCCATGGGATTTATGTGAAACGAAACGAAACAAAACGAAACGAAACAAAATGAATGATGGTCCACTCTAGGGTATTGGATTCCGAAACTCACCCCCATTGCCCGCTAGGGTTCCCTAATCTCCCCACTCGATCCTTTTCGAGTAAAAGATGACGATAAGTAAAGACGGTTGGTTGAAACCCTTCCGATTGCATATGAGTGAGAGGCATTTGATGTGTTATTGTATTGTTTGTTTTCATTCCTTACTAAGCCTGTTTTTGGGCTTACAGTGTCTACTTGTGGTGTAGGTAACTATGAGTCAATCTATCCAGAGGTTGACGAAGGGGAGTTTCCCGTGGAGGAGGCGAGTTATCCGGCGAGGTAGACTTGTGGTTGTGGCCCTCCTAAGTAAAAATGGTTGTTTTAATTAAGTCCATTTGAGGTCAAATGTTTTGATTTAGTTGTCCTATTTTGGCTTGTACAACCTAATGTTTAAATTCCGCTTAAGAACTCTGATTTGGTTTTATGAATGAATGCTCTAGTTTTAAAAAGGAAAATTTTATTTCCGCTATGTTTTTATTTATGAAAAAGGGGTTTTAAAAGACGGGTCGTTACAAGATTTTCGTCTAAACAGATGTATCAACAACGCAAAGAAATCTAACAATTTCCAAATCAACATCAGTGAACAGAGGAGCAATTTGAGGTAAAAGATTGGATTTTTACCTTTGATGTTCTTTGGCTTTTCTGATTGTGAGTGTTCTGGTTATTACCGATAAATCCAACCTATTTCCTTCTCCAAAATCCAACCTAGATTTTAGAATTTCAATCTATAACTTGAAATTTATAGAATTGAGGAAAATGGAATTACCGTGGTGACAAGGAACTCAACCACGAAGTCTTAAGCTTCATCCAAATTGGCAGTCTCAACTTTGTCCAAATTGGCCAGAAACAATGTTACCCTGAAGGAAAAGTTTCACTGCGAGAGAAGATGGAAGTGAGAGGTTGAGGGTGTTGGTGATTTGAATAGGGAAGGAGAGGATTTGAATAAAGAAACTTCTCCCCGACCATTAATCAATCATGGCACAAGGAGAGGCGTTTCCAAACGTTCTCCCCCAATTTCCAAATATGTCTTATTCATTTTTTTAAAAATTAATTAAATTAAGTTAGCAGATATTACAGGTTCTTTGGGAATCTTGACAAAGTTCAAGTTGGGTTTTGTTATCTACAAAAGTATCTAGCTATAGTTGACAACTGTAATAAAAATTGTGTTTTTCCATATGAAGTATGGGCGAGTTATTGTTTACCTTGGAGTTTTTGGTATTATAGGATTGCTCTAGCCAAACTTGAGGAGATGGGAATTAGCTACATGAGCTGCTAGAAAAAGGATTCATTTTGAACAACAAATCCCTATGATGAGTGATAACTCTAGAAATATGGGTGAAAGTATTGCAATCTATCACTCTCACTTGGTCAACACAACTCCATCTTCGATCTCTCCTTGTTCTCCTTTGTGTTCTTTTCTCTTTGCACTTTTCCAACCTCTATCTACTGCCAAAATTTTTTTTTTTTCATAAATACTGCACCCTCCAACCAATTTTATTTTGAGCCTTAAAACTGAGCTATTATTATCTTCAATTTAAATTTTCAATTAAAAAGAAATCTTCATTATCCATTCATATAGATGAACCCTTCAGGGATTTTCATATTTATTTACTATGTTTCACTTGCACATATATGTAATAAATTGTCATGGTCAAATTGATACGTTATATATACATTTTATTACTTAAGGATCATACTATAGATGTTTTGTGAGCATTATCTTTATGAAAAAAAAAGGGAGAAATATGACTTCTAGATGAGAGAGGCCATTGTTTTTGGCCACATCATCTCTCACGTAACTATTTTTGGGGAGCTCTATACGATCAAGGTAGTGATACAATAAGACCCACAAAAAATGTTATAGAAATTCACAACTTCTTGAGATTAAGAAGCTATTATTGTCTCATTGTGAAGAAATTTTAAACATGGCACTAACAAGTTTACTAAGGAAGGATGTCTAGTGAGAATCAAATCGGTAATTTATGACAACTTTTAAGGAACAGAATATAAGATTGGCAAGTAATCCACTAGTGATCATGTACTACCCCAATTTTTCATAATGGAATTAAGTAAAGGATAATTAGAGAATTAATTGGGGGTAATTGAATTAGGTGGATAATCATTAAAGAGCAAACATTGGGGAGGGGTACCAACAAGAAATCTCCCCCTTTGTCATAACATGTTTACATGTATTTAAAAGTTAAATATATTGCATAGACTAAGGGGAAGAAATCATATTATGCAATAACATATGCACATGCTTAGATTTAGGAATAAACAACTTATAATATTTCGTCATCATAAAGAAGGGGGAGATTGTTAGTCTAACTAGTGTTAGGCTTAATTGTTTTGATAATGAATGTTTTGATTGAAATTATAAGTTGTTTATTGATAATTATGCTTAATTGTATAATCATTATATTTATTTTTATATTCATTGGAAATACCTTCAATACAGGTATTAAGTTGTACTAACATGTTTATCTAAGTCCATGTAGTGAACATATATCGTATCGAGACTTAGAAATATTAAGGATGACATTTGGGAGGCAAGAGGTTGAGCAAAATGCAATTCTAGACGACCAAAAATAGCTCCCAAGTGTTGCAGTCAAAGCCGCAATCAACTATGCAATTGAGTGGTTCATCTAAAAATGTATTCAGATTGCTCCTAGAGTTTTTGGTCGAGCTGTGGTCAAGCTTGTAGTTGAGCAAGTCGACCTAAAATGTATACAGATTGCTTCTAGACATTTTTGGTCGCGCAGGCGGTCGAGGAAGGATTTTTGGTTGACCAAAAAGTAGCACAGAACATGAAAAACCAATCTATGAAAGGAGCAATTGACTACCAGGAAGGACCAGATGATCGTTTAAGTCTGACATGCACTTGGAAGACTGTTTTTAAGAGCAACGGTAAACTGCAGCCTAGGACCAGTCGACAGCTGCCGAGAAGTTTTGCCCAGTAACTTTTAATGGTTAGATTTTCCAATGGCTACATTTCCAACAGCTAGAAGCGGTCAACCGAAAAGGAATTGGTCGGCCAAAAATGAAGACTTCTATAAATACAAGACACTTCAATGCCCTTTCTAACGAACCAGGAATGGAGGTGAAGCCCTATCAAATTCTATACTCACTTTCGTATCAATTAGTGAGCTTGTAACCTAGCTCTCCTCACCCCTAAACTTGAGAATTGCTTTAGGGAGAGTCACGATTTAGTTTGTGTTTGCACGTTCCAATTATACTCCAATGAAAAGGGTGACACTCTACGAATTAGTCACCCCGAAATAGTCAAAGAGGAAAGGGTGAGGCCCTAAGAAAAAGTCAATTTGTAACGATTTGATTGACACTCAAAAGTCAAACTTTGCCCATCGGGGAGGATTGGGATAGTAAGGATCTCCAAGTGGAATGCTTGGAGTGCAAACGTATGTTAGGGTTGTCGAACTGCGTGAACAATCGAGTTTGAATTTCTAACCCTTACTCTTTACTTTTATTCATTGTTTGTTTATTTACATGCATTAAATCACTTAGGGTTTAGAAAATTGAATATCACAATAAAAGGTTTTAAAATGGCCCGACGACTTTTATGGACTTGATAAACTTAGGTTATTTTCGATCATACAAGTGTTTCGAACGAGGTATGGACACTATGAATTCCTTGTGATGTCATTCGGATTAAACAATGGCCCGACGACTTTTATGGACTTGATAAACTTAGGTTATTTTCGATCATACAAGTGTTTCGAACGAGGTATGGACACTATGAATTCCTTGTGATGTCATTCGGATTAAACAATGGCCCGACGACTTTTATGGACTTGATAAACCGAATTTTTAGAGATTATCTTGACAAGTTTATTATCGTCTTCATTAATGATATTCTTGTATATTCTCAGTCGGAGGAAGAGCACAACGAACACCTTAAGATTTCCCTATATGTTCTGAAACAGCACCAACTATATGCTAAATTTTTCAAGTGTGAATTCTAGCTAAGTGAAGAAAGCTTCCTCGACCATGTGATTTCTAAAAATGGCATCGCAATGGATCCAGCAAAAATATAGGCGATTGTGGATTGGGCACAACCAAAGAATGTGGGTGATGTGAGAATCTTCCTCGAACTGGCAGCATATTATAGATGCTTTATAAATGGATTCTCCAAGATTGCTTTGCCCCTCACTAATTTAACGAAGAAGAATGTAAGATTCTGGTAGTTCAGTGAATGGGAAGAGAGCTTTCAAGAGTTGAAATACATGTTGACATCAACACCTGTATTGGACTTGCCTGAAGAAAATGGAAATTTTTGTATTTATTGCAATGCATCCAAGACGGACTTGGTGTGCTATTGATGTAGAGCGGGAAAGTGATTGTGTATGCTTCAAGGCAGCTCAAACCGCACAAAGTTAATTATCCTTCTCATGATCTAGAACTCGCTACAGTGGTATTTATGCTCAAGATCTGGAGGCATTATTTATATGGGCAACGGTGTGAAATTTACGTGGACCACAAAAGCCTAAAGTACATTTTTTACCCAGAAAAGAGTTGAACATGAGGCAACGGCGATGTTTAGAATTTGTAAAAGATTATGACTGTGAGATCAAATACCATCCCAGAAAGGCCAATGTAGTAGCCGAATCTTTTAGCCAAAAGGTTGCCATCATGAGTATAATATGTGAAGAAATGCTTGTGGGACTCCAGAAAGACGTTCGAGAGTTGGACGTGTAAATGGTTCCTACACAGTTGGCTGTTGCTTTGTCTGCATTGACCCTGAAGCCTTCCATACTAGAAAGAATTAAAGAAGCCCAACAGAATGACAACCAATGTGAAGACTTCAAGTTGAATCCGACTCTGGTAGAATATTAGGACTATTCTATTTTTGTGGATAGAATTGTGAAATTTAAAAACAGATGGTATGTGTTAGCTGACTCACTGTTGCGGTTGGCGATCTTAAGAGAAGCCCATTCTTCACATTTTTCCATCCATCTCGGGTGCAACAAGATGTACAGAAATCTTAAGGTGCACTATTATTGGTCGGTGATGAAGTTTGACATTGCTTAGTATGTAGCATTAAGCTACGTATGTCAACAAGTAAACGCCGAACATCAAAAACTAATTGGAATGCTTTAACTATTTCCAATACCAGAGTGGAAGTGGGAGGCCATCACAATGGATTTTGTTACTGGGTTACCCCGAATGCTAGAGGGCAAGAAACGAACTGGGTGATTGTTGACAGGCTAACTAAGGTTGCCCACTTATTGCCAGTAAAGATGACCTACAAGATTAATCAATTTGCAAACCTGTATGTTCGAGAAATTGTGTGATTGCATGGTGTTCTGGTCTCCATTGTATCTGATCGAGATCCATGATTTACCTCAGCATTCTAGAAGAGTCAAAATAAGGTCATGAGCATGGAGTTGAAGTTCAATACTGCATTTCATCCTCAGATAGATGGCCAAAGCGAGTGAACAATCAAGATACTAAAGGATATGTTGCATGCTTATGTGCTATAATTCCAAATTGGATGGGGTAAAATACTGCTATTGGTTGAGTTTGGCTACAATAACAGTTTCCAAACCACGATTAGAATGGCACCTTACGAGGTGTTGTACGACAAAAAGTGCAGATCTCCATTATATTTGGGCGAGGCTGGTGAAGCTGAGTTTTATGGCCCAAACATGATACAGCAAACTGCCGAATCTGTTGCAATCATCCGACAAAGAATGTTGGCTGCTCAAAGTCGCTAGAAAAGTTATGCCGATCACCATCGATAGGACTTAGAATTTAATGAAGGAGACTTAGTTTTTCTAAAATTATCGCCTTTCAATGGAGTTATGCGCTTTGGAAAGAAAGAGAAGTTGAGTCTGGGATATATTGGTCTCTTTGCAATTATGAAAAAGATCGAGAAAGTGCCATATCAATTGTAGTTACCAATTTCCACGAAGGGTGTACACAATGTATTTCACATGTTTATGCTGAGAAAGTGCCTCAATGATCCAACTCAAGTGGTACCTCCTAACAATGTGGAAGTCCAAACGAACCTGAACTACGAAGAATGACTCATTCAGATTTTGGAGTCGAGAGTAAAGGAACTACGACATAAACAAATCTCACTCGTCAAGGTCCTATGGCAAAATCATTCGGCAGAAGAAGCCACATGGGAAAGAAATGAAGATATGGAAGCCAAGTATCCAGAACAATTTAGTTAGCTAAATTTTGGTGACAAAAGTTTGTTAAGGAGAGTAGAATGTAATACTCAGATAAATCCTTCTATGTACAATTTACAAAATAAATATTTTGATAAAAGAAAATATGTTCCGTAATTGTGTATTGTACACTTGGTATAATGCAATGAAAATTAAGGTACAAACATTGTTGGATTTATGAAAGTATAAAATTAATTTTGAAGTAGTGGGAATTAAGTGGATTAATTGAGAAAGGAAAGTATTAAAATTAACTAAGAAAAGAAATGAGGAGTGAGTTAAGGAAACATTGACGTTTTGAGCAAAGACAAAATCGCGTGGGATCGATTGACTGTGCGTGTCAACTGGCATGTCAACCGGGATGCAACCGCTCCCACGCATTCTGCGAAAAAACTGCTTTCTTTCCCACGGCCATTTTATGTTTCTCCCGACGATTTTCACATGATTCTCTCGAAACGATAAGGAACTTTCCTTGTGGCATGGTCATGTTGGACCTCCTTCTTTGATATGGGTGATTGTCCATCAACAAGGCTTCTCCGGGAAGTCTCTCTCAGTTTATAAATGGTGAAGACCGATGAATGTGAAGCAATTTTGCTTGGGGTAGTTGAGTTTTATAGAGAGCCAAGGAGAGTGTAAGAGTGAGACGAGGAAAGGGAAGCATTTTGTTATTACAGAGAGTGTGTGAGAGTGAAAGTGAAGCAGTGAAGGGCTGTCTCCTTGGAATGTCTTGCTGCTGTTGGCTGTGGGTGAGGAGGTTGTGCCTTGGGTTTTCTAGAGTTCCACAGAGTGAAATTCTGTATAAGGTAAGAAGTAATTGTGGGTCATGGCCAGTGGAGGCCTACACCACAAGTAGAGTCTACTTTACTCTAAATGTTAATCTGTTGAATGATTGAATGGCAAACCCTAATCCATGAACTGTTATTTGGATTCTCTGCATCGTTTTATTCCCTGCTACGTGATGATCACTCTATTAGTTTAAGGTTCAACTCATTGCTTGGTTATGTTGGGTATTGCCTCTATCTGATTGCTCTCTGCTATATGTTGGTCACCTTATTGCTATAAACTAAACTATTGACTCTCTATTTGGATATGTACAAAATGATTCTCTGTGGGTTGTTAGTTACTCTGTTGCCCTATTAACTTAGCATTTAGTTCTTTACTTGATTCTACCGATATACCTATTGCACATATTACTCTATGGATATGCTAATTGTTCTGGAATTTGAGAGTGCTCAATGGGTATATACTATGTGAGTTGTTGGTTACTCTGTTGCCCTGTTAACTTAGCATTTGGTTCTTTACTTGATTCTGCCGATATACCTGTTGGTCAAATTTGGAAAGTAGGACAGCTTGCACTCCCTTTTGATGACTTTGCGGATGGAGACTTGATGGATGGTTGGACACCACTTCACACAACATTTTCCTAAAGAGTAGGGCTGCAGATGGCACTAAGAAAACTCACTTAAGCCTAAGTGAGATCTCACCTTATGATATTACTCACACAAGAAGAACTTTGGATGTAACTCACTAAAGTGTTTGAAAAAGGAATCACTCCAATTTCTAAATTAGCAAAAGCTATTTTGTATTCCAACTCAAGTTATCAAAACATAAGCATTAGGTGGCTTTATATAGCCTTTTACAAAACATAAAATAGGAAACAATAACCCTCAACGGCTCATAAAATAAGTTGTCCGTTTTTCTTCTTAATAGAAACTAGGTTAATTAACTAAAAGATTATTTAATTAATATCTTCCTTTCTTCTTCTCCAAATCTATAGGTCTTTTGGTAGCTATTCCTTGTTGAAATCGTCAACTTGGATGGTTTCCATATCTTGATTTTCCTTGCTCTTCAAGTTTGGACAATTGGACTTTCTTTAACTTTTTCTCTCTGTTCCATGGGCCTTTGACAAAACAAACGAACTCTGAATTTAGTGATCCAACTTGTTCTAGACAGCGTAGGAAGTCAGATACAATCTTTATGAAGCACTCTTTTTGAAATAACTTCGTTTTGAATGCCAAAAATAGTTAAGTACTCATTGGAGGTCAAAAGGAAGACAGTTTTTGAAAAGTCTTTCCATTTCTCTTTCATTCCTCTTGAACTTCCACCTATGCTTGACCTTGAATAACTCCATGATATTCTTTAAGGCTTGATCAATAATAGAATGGACCTGTAGTCCATCATCCTCTCGGGGTTGAAAAGGATTCGACCTTGAATCATGTCTTGTGTCACCATATTCTTTATTACCATAAAAAGAAGAATCATCTGGGCTATCTTCTTTGCAATATTTTCAATCTTTCCATGGTTGCAATATAGGATCAAATAATGATTGTTGCAGTAGGCGAAAAATATTTCCATAAATCTCTTCTCATGCTTGAATAATAATACGGAAATTAGATTCTCATTCTTTGCCTTTGAATTAGAAATAGTGCATGCCACAATAATAGTTACCATAAATAAAAGTTTGAGAACTCCTTTAAGTAAATGTGGCCAAAGAATAATATCTTCATAATATTCCTTAATCGAATAAGGAGATGTGTCTTGAGCCTTGAAATTCGCCTCGGCTATAAAATCTCCATGAATAAAATAAGGAAATAATTCTTGCATAATGTGGTAGGCCAATAATAGAAAGATATTCATAAACCACCTTCCATATTTGAATAATAACTTAGAAATGTCGTGTATGCCCCTTTGTAATTCAATGATTTCCATAAAAATAGTTTTGAGAATACATTTGAGTATATGTGGCCAAAGAACAATGTCTTCATAAAATTTTGAATTGTTTTTTCCTTGACTTGACGTGACTTGACTTATTAGGAACCCCACAAATTGTAACACCCCGAATGACGTATTCGTAAGAATTCCATTTAGTGAGATTAAATGGAATTTATTGTAATTAAAATAAATATATTCTTTGGATAAATCAAAGTATAATGTTTGGAATTACTTATAAGCGTTTTAAATTAAGGATTTATTGAATAAAAATAAGAGAGAGATTAAACCATTATGGGTTAAATTGTAAATAGATTTATTAAAATTAAGATATAAAGTATGATGGTTGCATTGGATGTATTATTATGGGGATAACAATAACTGTTATTATTTATGACAAGTATTTATGGAAATAAGTTGAAATTTAAATTAACGAATTTAAATTATTGAGTTAGGGATAAATTATTAGAGGTAATAAATAAATTATATTATATTTTAAATAAGGAATGAATTAATTGGTGGGATTTAGGCATAAAAGTAGAGAATATTAAATGGGAATTAGTATTTAACTTAATAGGTTTTGTTTTAATTAGGGATTTATTAGGGAGTGATTAGAATGGATTAAAAATGTATAAGGGGAGGATTTATTTTCTTGCAATCTGCCGAGAAGAGAGAAAACAAGAGAGGGAGAGAGGCGATGAACGATCGGACCAGGCGACGAACGAAACGACGAACAATGACTGACGAAGGGCCAACGGCGGCAAGCGAACGAGACCGGCGACGGCGTGCGGCTGCTAGCAAACGAAGAGGCGAGCGACGCGGTGCAGCGATCTCGGACTCGGGAGGTGCGGCTTCTCGGGTTCGATTCGGAATTTCGGGCGATGATCGGCGACGGCTTGGTGATCGGAGGTGGTAGTTGGCAGTGGCGATTTGCGATGAAGGACTCGAGCAAGGGATTCGATCCAGCTGGAGTTGCTGCCAAAAAATCAGGTTGTGGCCGGATCTTCCGTGAGTGCTTCGGCTAAAATCGTAGGATAGGTCGGTTTGCATTTCAAATTTCCTTCTGTTTATTTATTCAGCGTGAGATTAGAGTCTTGCTGTGGATGGAGATGAATGTTGAGTTGATTTTTCTATTGGGTGTCTTGGAGCTGCCGTGGACTGCTCCGTGATCGGGAGCTGCTGATGTGTGGAAGGGAGATGCTATCCCAGTTCTTGGTTCGTCAAAAGGGTAAGGATTGGTGTGTCTGGCCGTCTAAGCCCTACCCACGAGTATGTGTGCGTGCATTGTGTATGGTTTGGTGATTTCTATTCTCTGTTTGTGAACTCTCTATTGGATCAACCTGTTAGTAATTTCTTGTTGATAAATTGTGTGTTACTTCTATGAATTCTCGTATGATAATTGCTCAGTATGCTACCTATGCATAAATGCTATGTATTTAGGTTATTTTAATGCTTTGTATTAGTAGAATTGTATTACTGATGTAGAATTGCTGTTGAATCCTTGTTGTTAGCTCTGTTATTAGTAATGTAGCCTGCCTTGTTGATTGCTGTATATTAGTTTTAGGATCTGATGATGGTTGCTTGTTAATAGCTCTTCTTGTTTCCTTAACAATTGTACTTAAATTCTTTCTATTAATTCTCTGTGTTAGTTAATTGTAGAATTGTTTTTGTTATTTAAATTATGTTTTATCATTAACCCTTTTCTTACTAAGCCTTTTTAGGCTTACAGTTTACTTGTGATGTAGGTATCCGTAGGAGAAGATAGCGTATAGATTCAACACAGTTGATGAGGGATTTTGCATGCGAGCGGGCTTGTGGTTAGCCAGGCTACGAGAAGTTAAATATATATTGAGTTGTAACATAATTTAAATTAAGTTTTCTCTTCTTAATTTGTAATTTAATGCCTAGTTCATTTTCTTTAATTATTTACGCTTCCGCAGATGATTACTTCCACAACATTTTAAGTAACTATTTGTTTTTAACACTTCCTCATTTTTATTAAATACGACTTTTATGATGAGTTTTAAAGAAAGGTTGGTAGCGGTCCGGATTAGGCACACTCTAACACGTTTTCTCGTATTTTAATGCATTTTTAAAAAGAGACGAAAATTCGGGTCATTACACAAATACTTTACTCTAATTTATTTTGCAACCATATTTTGAAATTGTTAACAATTTTCACTTTATTTACTCTTATTTATTTTCCTCTAGTATGTTTTAAATGAATTAAAGAAAAATTTTATATGGTAAAGGAAAAGAAAATGTTTTAAAAACGCAGGTCGCTACATGCCAGCCAGTTATTATTGGGGAGGCTATGGCAATTTGATAGAAGAGTATCACATCAAGGCTACACAAATTATTACTCTTTTAAGATGAATGGAAGAGTTGTTAATCTAGCCCTTCTCCGACCCGATCAAGTGGCAAAAGACTATGGAAGCATGAAGAGAAATAGAATCTATATCCAAGGAGCTGAAGAAATCTATATTGAAAAGATGCCCTATGGTATTGATCATGTTTAGAGAAAGATTGGAAGAATTGGGAGTTATACCTGATTCCATTGAACATCTAATTCAAGAATTTCAAGAGTTGTTTCCTAAAGAACTTCCTCAAGGCCTCCCTCCCCTACAAGGAATTGAACATCAAATTGACCTAATGTTGGGAGCTACTTTACCAAACAGACCATCTTATAGACTCAATCCGGAAGAAGCCAAGGAGTTGCACAAGCAAATCAATGAACTCCTTGAGAAGGGGTATATCGGAGAATCCCTTAGTCTATATGTCGTGCCATCCTTGCTAGCGCCCAAGAAAGATGGTTCCATGCAAATGTGCATTGATAGTAGAACAATAAATTAAATTACCATCAAGTATAGGTTTTTGATACCTAGACTTGAGGAAGTCAGCAGCTGAAGATGTGACATAACAATTTTATGTTTTACTTTCTTAATTAGTGACTGATGGTATGCTTGCATATATTTCCTTTTTGGGATTGAATTATTTTTGATTTGGATAATGGTGTTGATTGATGTTCTCGGCTATGTGTGTTAGCTGATGACTTATTTTTGTTTTGTTTCTTTTGAATGATATTTTTGTAATTTTCTCTTTAGGGCAAACCATGTGAGGTATTTTTTCCCTCAACCTTGTGAGGTATTTATTCCCTCACTAAGGTTTGTCTGAAGGTAATTGGAATTTTATACAGCTAAAGCTCATCTCTTGTATTTGAGTCATCTTTTGCACTCGGCCTCCATCTCCTAGGTTTACCCGAGTGATTGTGTGAGCCATTTGCGAGTCTACTTTTCCTTGAATTGTCTTAGAGTGGATTTTAAATACTGACATTCCCATAAGCTCTTTCCAGAGGTGATATCCAGGGTAGAAGATCGGAAGATTTGTCGTGAAGCAAGGTGGAGCGATTCTTTTCAACAAAGGATCCATAGAAATCAAGGGTTGCCAATATAGCATCCCTTGGACCAGCTTGTAAGGTTCGATTGTGATTTTCTTTGTTGAATGAATTGGATTTTGGAATTCGGAGGATTGTTTATTCACTTGCCAAGGATTGTGTGAGTCAATTTTTGTGTCATTTAGACAAGAGACACGAAAGTTTTGAGTTTTCCAGTTTAGTTCAAAACTATTCTTTGGTACCTTTCCGGGCAGGTCCTTTATGTTTGCATAACTTCCGTTATTTTTCAAATTTGGATGTGATTTTTGGAATGGACATTTTAAACTGGTAATATTGATTGCTTTCCAAATTTGGCAGTGATTGAAGTTCTTGAGAGAAAGTTACGTTGCTGAAAAATTAGTGTTCTGTTTTGGCATACCCGACAACCACTCTCCCCTTGTTTGTCAAAGGTTGCACCTCTTGGTGCATCAGGTTTTTTGATAAAAATTGGTAAAAACAAGTTTTTCACACGCTTTGCGGTGAGTATAAGTGTTCGAATGAGTTAATCACTCACCCAAGGACCTCTTCCCTCCAAGTAGAAACAGGAGTGTATAAGACCATGGACATTTGACTCGAGGAGTCCGTTGACTATTTATTTCCCATTTATTTATACTTTCACTCGGTATGGACTGTAATCTTAGTGATAATATACTTTTGTTAAAATTTTGGATATATGAACATGAATGCACAATTTATTTTGGATTTAATTTATATTACTGCACTATAACTCTTGCAATCACTATGTGGACCGTGACTTATCACAAGTGGGTTACGGCTAGAAAAGTTCATAAAAGTCTTCTGTTAATTTGACAAGTATTAGGTTGGGCTACCGGGTCCTCTCCAAGAATATGATCTTTTGGCCCAACGTTTCTGTCTAGCCCGTCTCCGGGTTGTGACAAAAGCCACGGTAATTTGAAGAGGAATGATGGATCTATCTTCTACCTGCATGGCTACCAAACTAAACTCACCAATTAGATTACCATAAAAAGGATAGAAGTGATGCTATAATGATGTTAATAAGATAGCATGGAGTATAAGAAAAGAAAAAGTCCACTAGCCATGTTCAACAAAGGGAAGACCAAGAGAGATGCTAATAAGATATGGGAGGACAACCATAAAGTCTCCCTAAAGATGATCGACAAGTGCTTGAGAGGTACTTGTTGTCCAAACTTGACCAAATTGAGCCGGTTTTGGAGCTGTATTGATGTTTTTGATTTTGCTTGAATCGGTCTTAGTTCAATTTTGGATTTGGCTGGATATTTATTTCAATTTTAGACAGTTTGTGGTTGGTTTGGACTTTTTCGATTGTAAGACCCTGATATTTTTAAGTTGGACAATTATCGGGATATTACAGAACGTGTTCTGAGTGTTAAGTCTATGGGTAATTTCCGCCCGTACATGCGATGTAATTGAGAGAATAGGGTTAGCTAGGATATTACATTCCGCATGATTACATGTTATTTTACGACATGTAATAAGGGTAAGTGTTACAGGATAGGAGTTAGCGAGAAAAACATGAGAAGAGCTGTCCATGGTGTTTTCGGACACTGCGGACGACTCTATGGACGAGTCATGTCATCCGCAAACGTGTGAAGCGTCATCCCGAGAGCTTCAGACGACTTGGGGACGCGATGTCTCGTCCTGACTTCACTGTATTGTGAAGTTGCAGACGACACTGTGGACGACACGTATCGTTCTCAAATACGTTGTGAACGCGGGGGAAGAGTTTAGGATGACACTCAGGACGTGATTCAGCGTCCTGAGTACACTGTGTCGCAGTGTTGCGAACGAGGTCCCAGACAATGCAGACGTGAGCTGCTTCGTCCACATCGACTCTGTCCAAGTCTGTAGACTTTTAGACTACTCGAGACGACTGTGGACAGGATGAAACCTCGTCCAAATTGACTCTATCCGATTTTAGGACACTTTCGGACGACACGTGGACGTCAAATGTCGTCCGAAACTCGCCTGCGGACGGTACAGACAAGACGGGGATGCCTTTTCCTGTCCGAAGCCTCGGTTTAGCCTAAGGATTTTAGCCTTGCAGATGAGACCTATGTGTCCGCACTCGTCCAAAATAGCCCAGAACCTACGATTAAAATAACGATAAAATGATGGAAAATCGTAGTAAATCGATAGAGTAGCCCGATTTTCTCCAGACAGAATCGACCCTCTAGTTAGGTCGCCGACCTCCTCCCTGCCTCTAGCCATGATTTTGTCCCTCCACCAAGGTAATATCTCCCTCTTCCCCTCCCATTTAGTCTTTAGCCTCCCTTTTTCCTTTCCTGAGTAGAGAGTGACTCCAGAGAGAAAGAGGGTGACCGTGAGAGTGAGAAGAGTGTGTGTTGTATGGTGAGCTAGTGAATGGGTGAGCTGCTGAAGGAGCTGAACGTGTTGTGGGCTGGAGCTGGGGGTTGAGTTTGGAGCTGTTGTCCGTTGGAGGAGCTGCTGTCCGTGAGCTGCTATGGAATGTTGTCCCTGCTTGTGTCTTCAGTGATGGTAAGACTTGGGTGTGTCTTGGCTTGAGGAAACCCTACACCGCAAGTAACATGTGCATGAGTGGTAGAGTATGTCTGTTTTCTGTGCTTTAATACTCTGTATGTTTTATGTTATGGTTGGATGCTTTTGTGTGTTGGATTTATATGTTAGTTTTTTGTGCTTTGCTTTCGCTGTAGGTTCATGTATATTCCTCTTGTTGTTGCTGTGTGTTTGATAATGTTAGTTCTAGAGCTTGTTGGTTGATTTGTTGAATTCTCTGCTCTTTGTTTTGTACATATCTCTTTGTTTGTACATATAAATTGGTGAGTGGAAATTGTTGTGAAGTATAGAGTGGTTGTTTGTGATTAGCATGTCGACTAGAGTAACGAATTGATAATTAGAACTTAAGCATGCTTAGGTTAATTTAATTAACAAGCATGATAATTAATAACTTAGCTAGTTTACTAGTTATCGATTTAGTTGTTAATCCATTAAAAGTTGTTAATCAATCGAGTGCATTAACCTAATCGATTTAGTTAACCTAAGTAAATTAATAAAAGCATGTGAATAAACTTAGGTTGTAAACTTTTCAAGCATGTTATCGTTTTTTAACCTTGTCGTGCATTGTATGTCCATTATGATTGTTATATGAATTCTCTTCTGTAAGTTGTATGTAGTTTTAGTCTTAAACATCATAACGATAAAAACAGTTAGGAAAAACCACCACGAGGGTGGCCACACGCCTTGAGTGAGGAAAAGAACTAATATTTCACTTATCGGGATTACAAGGCTAAATAACATAATTAATTCGAAACCAATAGGCTATCCTCAGCTCCATGTACGAGCTATTCCGTTCCTAAAATACGTAACTAAAAGATTAGTTTGAGGCAGACCATTCCAAAGAATTAAAGAGAGACATCTCATATGCATAAACTCATACTCTTATTGGGCTTTTAAGGCACATGTCTTACTTGTGGTGTAGGTACACGACGCGCGGAATTAACAAGTAATGAAGAAGCAGTCAATGAGGGATTTGCACGCGCGAACTTGTGGTTGGTCAAGCTACGAGCAGTAAAAGATAGCTTGACGAGCAGTAAAAGATAATTGAGTTGTAATTTAATTAAATTAAGTTTTCTTTTCTTAAATTGTAATTTAATGTTTATTTTATTTCCTTTAATTATTTACGCTTCCGCAAATGCTTTATTTCCGCAGCGTTTTAAGTAGTCCTACCTGCTCGACTTGCACTCTAATATTCTTCAAAAAAGATTTTTAAACAAAATCTTTGAATTTTATTCATTTTCAACGAATTACGAAAATCTAGGTCATTACATTGACAGTTTAAATTAGTTCACTTTTTTGTGAAAGTTTAAAAAAGACTTGCATAAATATATAGTGCCATTTACGTCAAATTTCGACCAAAAATAGAAGCATAACATTAGGGGTGTGCAAAGTGAACCGGAACCGACGGATCGAACCGAAACCGGAAGATTTTGGTCGGACCGGTTCGGTTTTTTTTGCAAAATATGGAAAATTCGAATTCAATGGATAAAAACCGACCCGGGCCGGTTTGGGCTCGGTTTTGATTTTTCAAAACCGAGAAAACCGAATCCGTCAGGTCAAAATTCAAATTAGGGTTGCTTCTTCTCAGATTTCGTTCTCACTCAGCCTCTCCGCCTTCGCCTCTCCCGACTCCCATCTCGATTCCCTGGCCTCAAGTCCTCGACAGTCGACAGCTCGCACGCCACTCAGTCTGACCTCTCCCTCGACAGCTCGCTCCACTCTCGCGGCCTCGCCTCCTCTCTGAACCTCTCCCTCGACAGCTCGCTCTCACCTCTCCCTCGACACTCGACAGTTCGCTCGCTCAACCCTCACGGCCTCGCCTCCTCTCTGAACCTCTCCCTCGACAACTCGCTCTCAGTGTTCAGTGTTCAGTGTCCTGTTTCGCCTGCTCAGTGCTCGGCTGCTCAGTGCTCGGCTGCTCGCCTGCTCAGTGCTCGGCTGCTCGCCTTCCTAGCAGTCCAGAGACTCCAGACTCCAGCGACAGGTAAAATCCGATCTCAGTAGTCAGTAATCGCTTAAATTTATGATTGTTGTGTTGTGTAGTCAGTAGAGAGTGGGAAAGTGTTGTTGTGTTGTGTTGCTTCTCGCTGCTCGGTTTTGGGAAGTGTTGTCTTGCTGCTTCATATGTTTGATTACTTTCAACAACTTGATAAACAAACGGAATAAATTTATGCCGTCTGAATTTTTTTGGGAAGTGTTGTCTTGCTGCTTCATAGTTCTCAATCTGTTCTGAACATGTTATGCCGTCTGAATTTGCTATGGATTTTGATATGATGTCGTCTGAATACTTTGATTATTTGTGGTGAATTAAATAACATTATGATAATCTGATTTTCTATTGGGTAAATTCTCTATTTTCTTACTTCAATTTGAGTGTGTTTATGCTTGATGTTTTCTTTTGTTTATTTTTGAATGGACGATTCTTATTAAAATTGATTCTAAAGTGGTTTAAATTGTTGAAATTGTAGAGGATGGAAAGTGGTAATGAAACTGCAGGGAGTTCTACTATTAATTCTATTACTGGTCAAAAAAAGAGAAAAACCTCAGAAGTTTGGAATTATTTTACTATGATTGAAAACACTTGTCATAACAATCCTAGAGCGAAATGTAACTATTGCTCACAGACATATGCATGTGATTCATCAAAAAATGGTACATCAAATTTGAAAAAACACATGAGTAGTTGCAAAAAATTGTTGGCAACTATGGATGTGAAGCAAAAAACTTTAAGCTTCCAAAATATGGACAATCCCAATCTATCATGTTTTAGTGTTGCAACTTGCCGAGAACTATTGGCAAAAATGATTATTATTGATGAATTGCCTTTTAAGTTTGTTGAAGGAGAAGGTTTTAGAGCGTTATTCCAATATGTGCTACCGAAATTTGTTATTCCCTGTAGAACTACAATTGCACGTGATATTATTGGAATTTATGAGAAAGAAAAAATGAGATTGAAAGAATATTTTAGAAACACATGTCAAAGAGTATGTTTAACTACCGATACATGGACATCAATTCAAAATTTGAATTACATGGTTTTAACATTACACTATGTTGATAGTGATTGGACATTGCATAAGAAAATTATTAATTTTTGTTTGATTGCGAACCATAAAGGAGAAACTATTGGTAGAGAAATAGAAAAATGTTTATTTGAATGGGGAATTGAAAATGTGGTGACAATTACAGTTGATAATGCTTCTTCAAATGATGTGGCCATTTCATATTTGGTTAAAAGTATTCGCAATTGGAATGGATTACTTTTGAATGGGGAATACATGCATGTCAGATGTTTTGCACATATTTTGAATTTGATTGTATGTGATGGTTTAAAAGACCATCACGAATCGATCACAAGAGTACGTAGAGCTGTAAAGTACATTCGATCTTCTCCTACAAGGCTACAAAATTTTAAGAAATGTGTTGAAAATGTTAAGATTACGTGCAAAAAAAGTATTTCTCTAGATGTGCCCACCAGATGGAATTCTACATATTTAATGTTAGAAAGTGCCGAAAAATTTGAAAAAGCTTTTGAAAAGTTAAAGGAAAGTGATATTCGATATATTGATGATTTGAGTTTTGGTGGAGAAAGACCTCCCACTACAGAAGATTGGAGTAATATTCGAGAACTTATCAAGTTTTTGAAAATTTTTTACGATACGACTGTAAAAGTATCAGGTTCCTTGCATGTTACTTCGAATATGTATTTGACTGAAGTGTGTAACTTGAAAATTGTTATCCAAGAGTATGCTGAGTCAAATAATCCTATATTAAGGAAAATGGCTATTGGAATGCAAGGAAAGTTTGAGAAATATTGGGGAAACTGCAATAAAATGAATATGTTAATGTATGTGGCTATTGTATTAGATCCCAGATGTAAAACAAAGTTTTTGCAACATTGTCTTACGATGTTAATTGATGATGATAAGGCAAATGATTTGATGAGACAAGTACAACTTGTGATTGAAAGATTACATAGCGAGTATAGATGTAATTTGGGGATTGAAACTTTAGAAGAAAATTGTAGTATTACAAGTGTTGCAACAATGCCTAAAGTGTCGAGAGAGAACAGTTTCACCCACAATAAGGTATTTGAGATATTCTATAATCGCCACAAAGAGAAAAATGTTTTGAATACTCGTACTGAAGTTGATCAATATCTATATGAAGAGTTGGAGAATTTATCCGACGATCAAGACATTCTTATATGGTGGAAATTGAATTCGTTGAAATTTCCAATTTTAAGTCAATTGGCAAGAGACATATTGGTTATTCCTATTTCAACGGTTGCATCTGAATCAGCTTTTAGTAGTGGAGGACGGGTACTTGATGCATTTCGCAGTTCTTTGTCCCCGAAGACGGTCGAAGCACTTATCTGCACTCAAAGTTGGATTCGATTATCAAAACATCAATCTGTCAACTTCAATGATTCAGTGGATGATATTGACAAATTTGAACAAGGTATATCTGTCAACTTTTATTTTTAATAGTATACGTTCGTTATATATCTTTTATTACTACTATATTTTATATAATTGTTTTCACTTTGTCTTTTTCAGAGATTGTATTAATTAATTAAGATAATGAAGCGAACTAGTCCAAAGTTAATAGTGATGACAACATCGAACAAGGTATTATTTTTATTTATTTTATTTTTATTTTTGTAATTACTTGCTCTCACAAATTGCATCAATTTTTTATTTCTTTTGCAGATGATAATTTGAAGTCGGAAGACAATGAAATTATGAAATGCAACTGAACTTACAAGGATAATCAATATTTTATTTAGTTATTACAATTTTAAATCTTTTTAGTAGTTGATCTAGTTTATAAAACTAATGATGCAATGATGCTGAATTTATCAACTAGGTTTTGAAAGATGTGAGGAAGGAAGAGGAAGCAGAAAATTGTGACAGCTTATTTGCCTCTTTATTTTGTTAATTATCTGCTACTTTTTAGTTTTTATATAGCATCATTGTCTTACTTTTATTTTTTGATGCTAAGCAGATGTTATGACATGGTTTTGGTAAAACAACATATTTTATGACACAAAGACATAACCGAAACCGAACCGAAACCGAACCGGATTTTTTGGTTCGGATTTGGTTCGGTTCCTTAAACTTCAAATAGTGGTGTTGGTTTAAGAATTTGCAAACCGAAACCGACTGGTTCGGTTCCATTTCTTACCAAAACCGAACCGAACCGGTATTTGCACACCCCAACATAACATAAAAAGCAATTCAAATCAGTTCAGTTGCAAAGTCGGGTTTTTATAAGTTTAAACCAAACCAAACTAAACCAAACCTGATGAAAATTCTACCAGTCTTCCTCCCAGGAAGCCCTTTTGGTTAGCTTCAATTGTATGAGGAACATCCTCGAAGACAAAAAAAATAAAAAAAACAAGCATATACCAACTAAAGCTGCAGCTATTTCCAACTTGATCGACAGTTCTCTTTTTGGGGAGTCCCACTTGTTCCATTTCCCACAACTGGTCAATTTTGGCACACATTATGATCAAAAAATAAATTAAAACTCTTTCGTTTTTATAAGATCAAAAGAAAACTCCACTGCGCAAGCTCAAAAAACCTCAACCACAATAAATAAAACATGCAATCAATAACGAACTTCCAAGCATCGTTCACATGTCTTTAAATAATTCAATCAAACCAATTCATGGTTTTAAATTCCTGGAGAAAATGTCTGCAAACAAACCCATCTAAGTCATTTAGAAAGATCCACTTTCTCAAATGAATACTAAAACAACGATATCAGAGGCCAGAAAATGAGGCAATTATCATATTCCACAAACATAAACAGCCATAAGAAGATAAGAAAAGTGTCTGCAATGGTAGCACAAAATCAGGAGACAGAAACGAAGGTTCTACGCAGAAATGAAAAAGAGTCGCCATTATTCTAAACATTCCAGGCCGGAGAAAAAGGAAAAATAAATTAGTGTAACAGATAATCGTACCATAGCTGGAAGTATTCTTTCAATCTTCAAACCCAAGTTTCTGAACTTCCATTTTAAGAGACTTGAGGTACTTGACAGCTTCGTCTAGAACATCCACAGTATTCATTTGGTCACCACCAGGCACAGTCCTTCTCAATGCTTTAACCATCTTCTTCACTTTCTTTCCTCTCATGTTACCATTACAGCTCCTGGTAGACGACCTCTGGCTAGAAGATGCCATCTTATTTGGTTTTAGAGATTCCGAACAATATTCAAGAGACACCCTCTCGTCGATCCAATGAGAATTCCCTGTGCTGACCTCTTCCTCATCATATTCTTCTTGTTCTTCCTCAGAGCTCAGTAATGCATTAATATCGTCGGAATCCTCCTTCATAGACAGTTTTTCTGTTTCATCATCATTTTCCTCTTTAATCACAAAATTTTCTTGGATGTATTCAGCATAGATGTTTGCAGCAGGTCCTGTGAATTTGTGGACCATCGTGGGATGAAACATTATCTGGCTCCGATTATCAGTTTGATCGAAGATGATGAAATTTCTAGGACAAACATCGGAGGGTTGAAATTCGACACTATTCAATGGCCCCAAGTTCTTTGTGCCAGGTGATAAAACTGAAGTATAAGCAGACGTAACTGGAAACTTCGAATGATTATTAGCCCCTTGATTTGCAAGATGGGGCATTTCCCTTTTGTGGTACCAGTGTTGATCACTCTGCATTGGAAATCCTAACCAAAATAACAAAGAAAAGACAGGCCACTGGATTTTGAGTTGGCTATTACTCACTTTCAAAACTAACTGCAAGTTAAAGAACTGATGAGACAAAATATCAAGGTATCGCCATTTAGGAGACACTAGATTTTAAAATCAACCACAGCTAAGTAGAAATACTTTCATTTCTTCCTTCTTGTCTTTATGTCAAGATGTGAAATGGAGGGCAGTCCAGTCTGAATCTCGATATCCAAAAGCTTTAACCAAATCCCCCAAGTGTTCAGAAACGTTTCATAACTCTACGTAACGGGTTTAAGCAACTGACGGAAGTACTCAGCCTGCATAACCAAGCCAAAAAGACATTAACTGCAATTCACAGGCCAGCAAAAATTGAAAATGAAAAAAAAAAAACTAAATTCACATTGCAAACTCACAAACAGAAACTAAATTTTACCTGACAAACTTGGATCACTTGATAGAAGGCAAAGACTCCAACGCTCATCTTAATTTTCCCAAATTCCTGGACAGCTCTGTATCCCCCTGCTGTTGCCCCAATGTACATTCTCAAATTGCCAATCAGATTTGTAAAATACCCCCAAACAGAAAAGATTCCTCCCCAAATCAGTGTCTTAACTTCTACCTTCAGCACAAAGTGAAAAAAAAAATTAATATTATTGCTACAATCATGGACAAAATACAATTCCTTTTAGTGACCCAAAATTCAAATATACGTTCAAGACTTGGCTTAATGTGATTATCATAAGACAACTTCTGACACCTGACTATTGAAACAGCATAAAGAGCTAATAGAAAAATCTAACAGTTAGTAGCTATCTCAAAAGTTTCACAGGCTGAAGAATAGGGGAATTCATATGTGAGAATTTAATTTAATGGATCAATTACCGATTCAGAGTTTGATTAACCTGACCAAAAATATCAAATTACAGGATGACATGGAAGAACACGACCAAGCGAACACATTTGCAGCTGTAATGGGATGTCCACGGCATCTTGTTCGTCTCCAATTGCAAGTTATAGGAATGGCAAAACTAAAGTTCCACTGCAAAAGAACATACAAAAAATGCAGATAGAAATATATGTTGCACTAAATCATATAAAAAGCCAACTATCAAATGAAAACAAGTCCCTTGAGCCCTAATCATACAGTAAAGAACATATTTTATAGAATACATCTAAGTAAAAAGACAGTAGATATGTTGAAGTAAAAAACTCAATACACATCAAGGTTCGATCTGAAATCATCCTTTAGAAATAAATATGACATATGGAGTAAAGTTCGAGTACAAGAATCATGAAACCAAATCATCTAAGTATACTACTAAGCTTCCATATCATTCACAGAGAAGGAAAAAAAAAAGTAGCTAGTGGAGAAGCCCTAGGAATGCTTAGAACATGATAGATCAACAGTATTAAAGAAATTGTAATTATAATTTCACACCAGATGAGAAACATCAAAGATGATAAGTACATACACCGACTACCAAAATAAGAGGAAGCCTACGAGATACTCAGAAACAGCATGAATTAAGTATTACTTGTCAAAATCCAGCAACAAAAAAAAGAAGAAAACCCGAATTTCCATAAAAAAAACTAACAAAAAAGAAACTCGCATAAAAATCTCACCAGACCAAAAAAAACAAGGGTTCCACAGACAAAACTTCACAGTTCAGATCAGCGAAACGCAGAATGAAGAAGATCGGAAGCTCAAATTCTCAAAGCAGAGTAAACAAATCCCTAGATTTGTAGCTGCAGCGGAAGATCCAAATTCCAATCCAATGCTCCTAGAGAGAGGGAAAGTAGAGGGAGAGAGAGTTGGTGGGTGAGTGATGGTGTTTTCTCCTTTTCTTTTTCTGTTTTGGGAGTATGTTTGTGCTCATGGTTTGAGACATGGAGGGGAGAGAGATCGAGGTCAAACTAAGAGAATCGACAGCCGTTGGATCGAAACACTTTCCGTGTTTGACGGGATGAGATTTTAGCCGTCCGATTAAGCACGCGTGACATGAATTGGATAGATGGGTTCCACAAGTTTGATTAATTGCCTATGAACCAAACATTAAATATATGCCTTCCAATTATATAATTTGACTTAGGGGTGGAATTGGTTCGATTCTATTCTATTTTGACTAAAATATAACCAAATTGAATCGGTTTAGTTTTTTGTTTTGAAAAATTGAAACGGAACCGATGATAATGACAGACTGGACCGAAAACCAAACCTCGATTTCGATTTTCATCGGTTCAGTTTTGATTTTTTTGTGTCTTCAATTATTTATTTTTTAATTTGATTTTTCGGTTTTGTAGTCGGTTTTCTCAGTTTGATTTTCTCAATTTGTGTTGGTCTTTTGGTACTCTCTCTTTTTTCTTTTTGGCATGAATTAGTCTGCGCATGATCTTTGTATTTTAATCATTAGATTTATGAACTCTCTATAGTACACGCTAGTCTGTGTATTGTGGGAACGATTTCCTACTTCCAATGCTTGAAGAAATGGCCAAATAAGTTTTTTTTTAATAATCTGTTCATGTGAGTGTTCACAAACTCTTTATTTGGTTTGATGTCTTATTCTCTTATTTTTTAGGAGATGTTAAAATATCTCCTCAAATTTATGATTCGTTCGTTGGTATTAATCTATATGAATAATGAAAAAAGGTTATATGAAATTTCTTCGTCTTGCTCTCTGGGTTTTATTTTTTATTTTTTAGTTGCAGGTTTTTTGACGAATTAGGTTTTCAGGATCTTAGAATAATCCTTTTATCTCATTAAAAAGTTTATTTTGATTATTTAATCTACGTGATTGAATGCTCTTCATCTTGGAGGTGAAATTCTTTTCAAGGTCTTAATATCCTGAAGCAGCTCTATTACGAGATAGTGGTGTAGCAGGTGAGGTTCAAGCACAGTTTTGTTTTGTCTTTTTTATTTTTATATTGTCAGTTCGGAATCGATTTTCTAGGTTTATTTCCCTTCAAACCGAACTGAGGACAATGACAAAGCGGACCTAAATCAAAAACCAAATCGAACGGACCAAAAATACCCGATTCAGTTCGGTTTCCCTGTTCGACCCAAACTGATTTCCACCCCTAATTTGACTTGTTTTTATTACTTATATTAATCAATAAAGGGAAATTAATAATAAAAAAACTCTATAGTTTGAGATTAGTAACATCGCAAACTTTGAAGAAAAATTACAAACAATTAAAATTATAAACTATAGGAAAAGAATGATGTCAACTTCGCAGTCACGTTTTCCATTAAAATATGTCAACATTAATGTCGCAGTTTCATTAACGTCAAGGACTGTCGAATGGAGATGTCCAAGGCAGCAACAATGCACAATCCTCAATGAAAAGGGATTGATTCAACGAGCGGATGAATGATGTAAATAATTGGGGGACGTTTGTCTTGCCCGTTAGATCGAGGGACGGAAGTCCCACAATGCGAATGGGCGGCTAGGATGGAGTTAGGTCATCCCCCTAAGGCGCTCACAAACGATGATTCATGGCTGTTGGATTGAGGAATAGACATCCCTCGATCGGAATGGACGGCCAGGATAGAGTTAGGACATTCCCCAAAGGCGCTTGCGGAAGATCGTTCATGGTTGCTGGATTAAGGAACGAACGTCCCTCAATGAGAATGGATGGCTAGGATAAACTCCAAACATGTTAACATTGAAGGGGGTCTCATACAAGACACCCCCTTTTTTAAATGGTGCAGACTCCCTCCACCTAAGACGGACATCCCTCATTCCACAACAAATGTCCTGTAACGCCCCGCGTTAAATTCTGAAACCTTTTTCCTTTAAATTTTTTATGTAAAAAATTTTCTTTTTATTTATTTAAAACGTACGAAAGGAAATAAATTAAAGTGAGCAAAATAAATCAGAGCGCGTAAAATAAATCAGAGTAAAAAGCAGAAAGCACTAATAAATTCAAAATACGATTTGACAATTAATTTTGGAGTAATTAATATTTCTCCAAAATGATCACAAAATATTTATCTGTAATACCCCGTAATATTTCCCTGTGTAGGCAAGGTAATTAATTTTGGAGTAATTAATATATTATGTTGCAGGGCGATATGTTGTTGATTAATGCCGTATAAATATGGAAAAATATTCATGTAGTGATTAAAGTATGAAGTTTTGATGGAAAAAGGTGTAATTGGAGTTTTCGGACAAATGCGGTCGAATGCGGACAGGGAGAGTTTGAATCTATCCAAATTATTGGACGTCTCGGATGCATGCGGACGAGACACAGATGCCTTCCTTCGTCCAAAATCGCAATTCCAAAGGGAAGAATATGGACTAAACCAGTTTGGTCCGACTCGGTCCGTAAGCAATTAAGTGGCTCAGTTTTTATTTAAATGAAGAAGATGGAAATGAGATTAATTATAGTTGTTTTGAATTTAATGATTAATTGAATAAATAAAGTGAGAGATTAAATTAAGAGGGAATTAGAATTTCAAATGGATAAAATGGAATGAAGGGTTAATGGGTGAAAGGAAGGCATGAACCGATTCAGCCGAACCGGTTCACGCAGTATGAGTTCGGGTCTGAAAATAAAGAAATGGAGAAGGGGATCTCATTTGGCCTCTGGCCATTCGCAAAAGAAGAGAATCGAGAGGGAGAAGAGAGTGCGATGGAGAGTGTGGGAGCGAGATCGGGAAATGTCAAGCTTGGGTGTCTCCTTCGCGGTGTGCGATGCTGTCTGGCGGGTGTCGTGGGTCGTGATTGTGGGCTTGGATGTCGGGCTTCGCTGGTTGATGCGGTGCAAAGGCTCGGGTCGTCGAGTTGGCTTCGGGTCATGGTGAGCTGTGATGCTTTGCCATTTTTGGGGGTCCAATGATGCTTGGCGTTCATAGGATGGCGATGCGAGGAGGATTGGCGACGTCAGAATGGCGATGGCGGAGGAATGGCCAGCGTCGGGATGGCAGGGAACTGCAGTTCACGAAGAAAGGCTCGAAGGCCTATGGTCCGGTTCGCAATTTAGTTTGAAACGGTCTATCCTACTCTGATGGAAACGGCAGCGTGAAAGTACGTGGAGTGGTGGTAACAGGGTATGGCTGGGTATGGCCGTGGCAGGGAATGGTGAGTTGTGCCTCCAGAAGACGTAGAAATGCAGAAGAGGGAGGGGAGGCTAGTAGGAAAGCTCTCAGATGAGCTTCTGCGAGAAGGAGAGGAGAGAAAATTGGAGAAGGAGCTGATAGCTCTCTGGAGTGGATGAGTGTTCTAGAGAAAGGAGAAACGAGGTGAAGAGTGAAGTTCAGAGGGGGGAACAGAGTGTAAAGGATGAGCTCCCTGTTCTCGGGTCCTCACTTTCTCGGCTCTCCCTGGTGAGTGAAGTTCTTCACTTTTACTCTGGAGTTTTATGGATTTTATGTTAGATAAATGTAGGAGATAAAGAATTAAATTGATGTTGGGAATTGCTGTTGTTCAATTTGGCTTCTGTTTGGTTGTGATACATATACCCGATGGTGCCTCCTACTTTGTATAGATTGTATGTGAAGATTTATATTAAAGAGAAGATGTAGGATGGAGAATAGATTATGTTTCCCTGTGTTGAGCTCTGTTAGTAGATTATTAATTGGACGTAAGGTTATGGATTGCTCTCTGATGTTGTTTGTGGGGTTTAGGGGTGTGCATGGTCCGGTTCAGTTCGATTTTGATGTGGAACCGAACCTGTAACACCCCATTATCGTTTTTCCCATTTTTTCGATGTAATCAATTTGGAATAATTAACATAGTCCATTTTGTGTCAATACATATTATTTTATGATGTATAAATTGTGGATTATTTTACGGGACAAAATTTAAGTTAAGAAAAATTGGAAAAAAACTGTCCGGGGTCATTTTAGACGAATGCGAACACCATGAGGACGAGATTTGGCGTCCGCACCATCATAAAACACTTGGGGACAAAAGGTTGGGATGAGTCCTCGCGTCCTGAAGCTGACCTTGTCTTTGCGGAAGAGTGCGGATGAAGGCGGACGAGATGAAGACGCATCTGATTTGAATATGTTTGAATTTTGGGTACATTCGAACGAGATGCGGACGATTGCAGACGAGATTAGGAGGCGTCCGAATTGAATCTATACAAAATTCGGATACTTTCGGACATAGTACGGACGACGTGCGGATGCAAAGTCACATTCGAAAGTTCCTAGTTCTGCAAGATTTAAATTTAAAAATAACAAGATTTGGGGATTTAAAATCGGGATGGTAGCCACGAACTTGACTTGGAGATACAATTACTCCCCTCAACGATCCACGTCGCCCAATTTTCGCTCATCCCTCTCTTCTGATTGGTGCCCATTGATTCCCACAGGTAACCTCTCATCCTTTTAAACGATGTTGGAGCTACCTTCGAAAAGGTGAGACTCCATTTCTCCTCTTTTACTCTGATTGTTCCTTCCAGCGAGAGAGAGAAAGAGTGAAAGGGAAAAGGGTGATTTCTTTAGGGTTGTAAGGTTCAAGACATTAAGTCCATTCTAGAAAGACTCCCGGAAGTGGATGATTTCGTACTCCCTGTTGGTGGTGGAAATTTCCAAATTCTGTCATTGTTGTCCATGTTAGTTTTCTTCAACACTAGGTAAGAAATTGGGTATGTCGTGGTCATGTGGAGGCCCTACACCACAAGTGGTGTGCGTGTGTTGTGCTAGATGTATTGTTGTCAATTCCTTGCGAAATTTCTTTGATTTAATCTTGCTGCTGTGTTGTTTAATTTTTTGTATATATATCCTTATTATGAACGTTGAAATGAGATGCATAAGAATGGAATGAACGATGAATGGAAAATTTGCAGGATAATGTGATAAGCATGAATACGTTATGAACTGCATAAACCATGATTCAGTTTTGTGAAATGTTTTACTGCTGTGATTACTTCTTAGTACTTATAATGGTAGGTTTGCTTTCTGTATATCTCTTAATTTCAAGCATGTCTAGACTAATTCAGTTATCAACTCGTTTCAATTTATTACTTATGTCTATGCTCTGTTTTATTGATAAGTGTGTGTAGATAGAACTAGTTTAATATCCGAATTCTAGCATATTACATTGTTGACTCTTGGTTCTGGTTAGGAAATATACACATCCTTGGCTTGATTAGTACTAAATTGTTCAGTGTGTTTCCTGCAAATTACAAATTTGGAGATCATGTTTCCAACTAATCATTCGTTTTGTGGATCTTATAAATGATTTATTCAGCATGTTGTGTAGCTAAATTACTGAACAAACCTTCAAGCATGTGTAGTTAAATGGCTCGCTGTATATTCCCTCGTAAATCGTTGTTCTATATTATAAAGAATAAAGCATGTTATTCATGTCTTCTGTTTGTATAAATCCAATGAATATGTCAGGAATAACACGTAAATTATTTAACAAGTTATTAACTGTTCCTAGATTTGAGCATTTTTAATTTCGTAATAACTGTTCGTATCGATACACTTGACTAGCATTGCTAAATTGAATTGTGGTAGGATTTTCTAAGTACGTTCGGTTATTAGTTGTTTTCAAATTATTGGCACGTTTCTCCGGTTATTAGATTTGTTGATCATTTGTTGTCCTTCAATTATCAAGCATGCTTGTTTAAGAAATTAATTACCAAGTATGTTTTAACTTGTTGTTAGTACATATTTTCGTTTAATTGTAGTATGTTCAGTAGGTACTAATAATTGGTTGTCATAAACTTCAATTTCTATTGTTGTTCTCGTGGACGTGTAATCAAGTAGGTTTTTCACTGTGTTGAATAGTCATTCTCATTGTCTTCTTTACTTGATCATAAATGTAGTTATTCACTATATATGTTGTATGTATAGTTAGCTGTTTTAATTCCTTTCATTTCATTATACTGCTATTCATTCCCGTTGCTTTTATTCCGTTGTAGTAGTATGTCTCATGCATCATGCTAATAGAAACAAATAGGGAGTGCCATTTCAGTTGGTACTCACATGCATGAGTGAGGAAAATGAAATGAACGAATGCAATGAACGAATGATGTAATGGAAAGTTGAAGGGCGGGTGGATAGTTCGGATCTAGTCCACGGACTAGAAGCCGATCAAACTATACCATCTATTATGTGTTCGTTCAACTTCCAGCTCAAAATACGAGTTATGAATGAATGATGAACGTAATGAAAGATTGGATTGGGGAGGACTCATTCCAAGTAAACGAAAGAGAGGCATGACATATGCATATTCCCTTTCCTTACTAAGCCTTTAGGCGTACGTATTACTTGTGGTGTAGATAATGAAATGATAACGCCTGGAGTGGAAGAGGATGCATTTTTCGTGGAACTGGAGGTGTATCCGGATGAATCACGACCTGAGTAGAATGACATAAGAAAAAGACAAACGTTTAGTTTAAATTTTAAGGATTTAAATAAGGGCAAGATTTGCCTAAGCCTGATTTCAATGTTATTTTGCATGATTTTATTCTAAATCCTAAACTTATTTAAAGTTTTTAAAAGTGTTTTTCTGCATACTCTGGTTTCATTATCATTCTTCAAATTTTATGATTAATTTTTACATGTGAAAATTTTACTAGTTAAGTAGATAAAGAAAAAGAAAAATTTTCTCGTAAATTATTTAAAGAAGATATTTAAGAAAGAATGAAATTTGACATGGGGCATCACAGAACCGAACCGGTTGGTTTCTGTTTTGAAATTACAAAACTGAAACCGGTTGTAGGAAAAATCATAACCGAACCAAAACTGAACCAAAAATTCGGTTCCAATTCTGGTTTTTCCCACTTTATTCTTTTAAAAAAAATTTCCTCAACTATCAAAACAATTGAGGGCCTCAATCCAAATTGAGGACCTTAACACTGCCAGATCCATTCGGAAAAAGTTCTTTCCAAACAAGCTTGAGAGAGCAGATGGAACAAAAAACGATAAGAACAAAAAAAAAAATTTATTACCTTCAGAGTTCAGACAAAAAAAGCCATACCAATTGATTTTGAAACTTCAATTTGTTTCAATGATTCTGAAACTTCAAACACATAAAAAAAAAAATCAGAGCAACGACAAAAATCATCCAAACCGAACCTGAAAAAAAAATATCATCCAAATCATCCAATGATTATGAAACTTCAAACACATCAAAATATCAAGAACAACCAAAAAAATAAAAATAAAAAAACCTAAATAAAAAATTAGAGCAGTAAAGAGATGAGAAGAAGAGTATAGCAGCGACAAAAAAAAAACCCTAAATCAAAAAATCATAGCACAGCAGGAACGAGGAGCCGCAACTGCATCGCACTTGTAGAAGATGAAACAATGAACGAAGAGACGAGGAGCCAAGAGCGAGGACATGAGATCTAAAAGACGAAGAACATTGAACACTTCCAGCGATGACAAGCGGGACACAAGAACTGGAAGTCTGGAAGACTAAATAGCAGAATGAATCGGCCACCGCGAAGAGGCGAGAGGTTCTAACCAGGGATGGAGTCTGACTATCTGAGCATCTGCCACTGAGCTGCTTGCGCGAGTGAAACTGGATGGAGCTTGGAGCAAGCGATTGGTCTTTGACTCAAGTTCGCGAGTCGGGTAGCGCAGTAGGGTTTGCGAGTCAGACTTCACCTTCAGGTTTGTTTATTAATTTGAAAAAAATGTCGGTTCGGTTCGATTTGGTTTTATTAGTTTTGCAAAATATAAACCGAAACCGAATCGAAATTTTTGATTTTTAGCAAACAGGAACCGAAACACGGTTCTATAGTATTTGCAATGAATGATGGTCACTACAATTTACAGTGAATAATTGTAGTGAACATCATTCACTGCAATTTAGAGCTTATTAATTTTAAGAAATTGCAGTGAATGATGTTCACTCTAAATTGCAGTTCGGTTCATTCACTGAAATTATTTGCAGTGAATGATGTTCATTGTAAATTGCAGTGGACATAAAATTATTAGCAGTGAACATGATCACATATGTTGATGATTATTTTCTCACTGAATGAATTCTCTCTGCTCACTGAATTCTCTTAAACTGAATAAAGAACATTCTAAACGTAAATTGCTCAATAAATTGCTGAATTCTTTGTTGAATAGTTTCTTTTTTGCTTCATTTGTTTTAATGGTGCTAACTGTATATTGCTTTAGTTTCAATAATTTCAATGGTGATTAGTGATTACTAAATTTCATTGTTTTTGAATCTTTTGAGTTTTGATGGATGTTTCTGTTTGATTCTGAAATTGTTCAAATTGTTGAAACTGTAGATGATGGAAAGCGTTAATGAAACTGTAGAGGGTACTACTATTAAGCCTATTACTGGTCAAAACTAGAGATAAACATCAGAAGTTTGGAATCATTTTACTATGATTGAAAGCACTGATCATAACAATTCTAAAGTGAAATGTAATTATTGTTCACAGACATATCCATGTCATACATCGAAGAATGGTACATCAAACTTGAAAAAACACATAAGTAGTTGTAAAAAATTGTTGGCAAGTGTGGATGTGAAGCAAAAGACTTTAAGCTTTCAAAATATGGATAGATTGGGATTGGATCCCAATCTCACATGTTTTAGTGTTGCAACTTGCCAAGAACTAGTGGCAAAAATGATTATTAATGATGAATTGCCTTTGAAGTTTGTTGAAGGAGAGGGTTTTAGAGTGTTGTACCAATACGTGCAACCAAAATTTGTTGAACCCTCTAGAACTACGATTGCACGAGATATTGTTGGAATGTATGAGAAAGAAAAAATGAAGTTGAAAGAATACTTTAGAAACACATCTCAACGAGTATGCTTGACAACCGATACATGGACTTCAATTCAAAATTTGAATTACATGGTTTTAATTGCACATTATGTTGATAGTGATTGGACATTGCATAAGAAGATTATTAATTTTTGTTTGATTGCTAATCATAAAGGGGAAACGATTGGTAGAGAATTAGAAAAAGGCTTATTTGAATGGGGAATTGAAAATGTTTTGACAACTACAGTTGATAACACTTCTTCAAATGATGTGGCCATTTCATATTTGATTAAAAGTGTTCAAAATTGGAATGGATTAGTTTTGAATGGGGAATACATGCATATGCAATGTTTTGCACATATTTTGAATTTGATTGTATGTGATGGTTTAAAAGACCAACACGAATCTATCTCGAGAGTACGTAGAGCTATGAAGTACGTTCGATCTTCTCCTGCAAGACTGCAAATTTTTAAGAAATGTGTTGAAAATGTTAAGATTATGTACAAAAGTAGTATTTCTCTTGATGTGCCTACGAAATGGAAAACATACTTGATGTTAGAAAGCGTCGAAAAATTTGAAAAATCTTTTGAGAAGTTAAAGGAAATTGATACTCAATATATTGATTATTTTGGTTGAGAAAGACCTCCCACGACAAAAGATTGGAGTAATATTCGGAACTTATCAAGTTTTTGAAGATTTTTTATGATACGACTGTAAATGTATCAGGCTCCTTACATGTTACTTTGAATATGTATTTAAGTGAAGTATGTAATTTAAAAATGGTTATCCAAGAGTACGCTGAGTGTAATAATCAATTATTAAGAAAAATAGCTATTGGAATGCAAGGAAAGTTTGATAAATATTGAGGAAACTGCAATAAAATGAATTTTTTGATGTATGTGGCAATTGTAATAGATTCCAGATGTAAAAAAAAGTTTTTGAAAAATTGTCTTACCATGTTAGTTGATAATGATAAGACAAATGATTTGATGAGCCAAGTACAACTTGTGATTGAAAGATTATATCTCGAGTATAGAGGTGATTTAGTGTTTGAAAATTTAGAAGAAAATTGTAGTACTACAAGTGTTGCAACAACGTCTACCGTGTTGAGACAAAGAAGCAGTTTAACCCACAGTAAGGTATTTAAGATATTCTATAGTCGTCATGAAGAGCAAGATGTTTTAAATACTCGGACAGAAGTTGATCAATATCTATATGAAGGGTTGGAAAAATTTTCAGACAACCAAGACAATCTAATATGGTAGAAATTGAATTCGTTGAAATTTCCAATTTTCAGCAAATTGGCAAGAGATGTATTGGTTATTCCTATTTCAACTGTTGCATCGGAGTCAGCTTTTAGTAGTAGAGAACGAGTACTTTATTCATTTCACAATTCTTTGTCCCCAAAGATTGTTGAAGCGCTTATTTGCACTCAAAGCTGAATTCGATCATCAAAACATCAATATTTCAACTTTAATGATGTAGTGAATGATATTGACAAATTCGAATAAGGTATATGTCAACTTTTAATTTTAATAGTGTTTTTTCTTTATATTTCTTTTATTAATTACTATATTTTTTATATTTGTTTTGAATTTATATTTTAGATATTATATCAATTAATGAAGATGATGAAGAACTAGTCAAAACTTAATAATGATGACAACTTAGAACAAGGTATTTATATTTTTATTAATTTTATTTTTACTTTTGTAATTACTTTCCTTCAAAAATTGTATCTATTCTTTTGTAGTTTATAAACTGAAGTCTGAAGACACTTGGACATTACGAAATGTGAGGATAATTAAAATTTTATTTAGTTATTACAATTTTTTTATTAGTTGATGTAGTTCATAGAGTTAATGATGCATTTTTTTGTATTTTTATTGGATTTGACACTGGCATAGTTGATGTAGGTTATAAAGTTAATGATGTATTTTTTTTTTGTATTTTTATTGCTATATTCTTACTTGCAGCGTACTTGCAAATGTCATAGTGGATGAAATATTGCAGTTTCAGAATGGATGAAATATTGCTACAGCAGTGCTACTAGTGCACCCTGGACGCCAGTCTTTGGTTTTTGTTTCTTACTAATATTTGCTGCATAGTGCATATGTACACCTGGTTTTTGAATAAAAAAAATAAATAACATAAGGCAAAACACTGGAGTCTGGAGGTGGGGTCTAGAAGTCAGTCGTTGTTTGGTTTTGAAATTTACATATGTTTTTTGAAGAAAAAAAACCATAAGATAAAATCAGAATGGGAACAAAAAATTCTGATTCGGTTCAGGTTCGGTTCCCCAAAACCAAAACCGACTGGTTCAGTTCAGTTTCGTATTAAAAATGAATTGAACTAGGATTTGAACACCCCTAACAATTATAAAGGGGGAGAAAAATTAAATTGTGTTATTATTGCTCTAAGGGACAGAGCAAATATTTTAAATTGTGATATATCCCTAATAGTTTGTTTTAATGATTAACATAGAGGGAGAGATATTTAGATTGATACTTTGATTTTAAACCTTGGTATCTCTCTTCGAAATTTGTTTTGAATTTCTTTGTGCATTAACATGTGGTATCATTCTTTGAAAAATTGATTGGATTTTAACTTTGGATTTACAATTGGTATTATTCTTTGAAAATTTTGTTTTGGTTTGAATTGTGAATCTTCAAGTGGTATCCTTAGTTAATTTCTTATTACTTCAAGTGGTATCCTTAGTTAATTCCGTCCAATGAGTTTATATGCTTAATGACAAAAAGGGAGAGAATATTTTTGAATAAACCTTGAATGTGGTTGTATAAATTTGGTATTTTATTTTTTTTACCACAAATTGAATTTGAATGTCGACATTCCCTCCATTGTTTGCCTTGGATAAAGATTTTTTAAAGGGGGAGAATAATTTGTTTAGTATGATTTTTACTCTCTTGATTGTATTTTTTAGACTCCCCTTCCCATGAATTGCTTTTTGATTATGACAAAAAGAGGGAGAGAAATATATAAGTTGATTATGGGGGAGTGACAATTATTATGAAATAAGAATTGGTATAGCATGGTTGCATGAAATTAATACTTGATATATTGCATGAATTAAGGGGGAGAAATCTTATATGCAATAATATATGCACATGCTTAGTTTTTAGGATAACCAACTTATTGGATTTTTTCATCATAAAAAAATGGGAGATTGTTAGCTTTTTTGTCAGACTTAGTTTTATTTTGATAATGACTAAATGATGTTTAATTTAATGAAATCAATAAGTTGTTATTATACTTTACTAGATAATATTCTTAATGTTTTTATCATTACATTTATTATATTCATATTTATTGGAAATACCCTCAAAACGAGTATTATTAATATGCTAACATGTTTATCTAAGTCCATGTAGTGAATACATATCGTTTCGAGACTTAGTAAATTAAAAGAAAAGAAGAAGGATTTGTTGAGGTCGAGCTGCGGATGCGAGAGAGAAGACCAAACTGGGTACCCTCAAAACGAGTATTATTAATGTTCTAGCATGTTTATCTAAGTCCATGTAGTGAATACATATTGTTTCGGGACTTAGAAAATTAAAAGAAAAGAAGAAGGATTGTTGAGGTCAAGCTGCGGACACGAGAGAGGCGACCAAACTGGGTTTTGGTCTTTCTGTCGCACTGTGGTCGAAGGATCCGTTGAAGGATGTGACCGAATTTGAAGAGTCTGCTTCTGGAGCTTCAACGTGACTTTTTTGGACACAATGTGGTCGAGGTGTCAGAAGAGGTTTGCGACAGAAAAATTTCAAGCTTCGAATCTGCCATTTTTGAGCATTTTGTAGACGAGACGCAGTTGAGGTTTTCAAAGTAGGCACGCAACTGAAAAACCAGAATAGTGAGCTCTGAGTGCTTTAGGACGCAATGCGGTCGAGTCAGCAGTCGAGGCATGTGACCAGAAATGCACAGCAAACACAACGAGCAGATTTCCAAAGGTTAAATTTTTAACGGCTCAATGTGCAACAGCTATATGTGGTCGACCGAAATGGTTCGGGCGACCAAAAATGGGCACCTCTATATAAAGAGAGAAGCACACCATTTGCTCAACAACAAAAATCGAGAATTAAGGTGAAACCCTACAAAATTTAAGACTCAATTCTAATACACTTGTGGGCATTGTAATTCAACTCTCCCTATCCCAAACTTGAGATTTAATTTGGGAGATTTCAGAATAATTTTTGAGATTTATATTTTCAAATCCAATTGTGCTCAATTGTAAAGGATGACTCCTTACGAATTAGTCATATAAGGGTGATACCCTAGAATAGTCAACGACTTGATTGAATGCCCGTAAGTTCAATCAAAGGGTGACTCTCCAGTAATAGTCAAATTTATGGTGACGCCCCGTAATAGTCAAAGGTTGACGACCTGGAATGGTCAAAGGGTGACACCCCGTTAATAGTTATTGTGTAACGGTTTAATTGGCACTCGTAAGTCAATTGGTTAGTGGATCTCCAAATGGAATCTTGGAGCGTGAAAATAGGCGGGTTTGCCAAATCACATAAACAAACCTTTGTGCATACTCTCTATCTCTTACTCTTTACTTTATACTTTTAATTGTATTATTTATATGTGATAAATCACTTAGGAATAGTAAATCAATTATTACACGAGAAAGATTAGGACGCTATATTCACCCCCCTTTATAGTCGTGCATAGGGACCAACACCTTCGTCCACCACAATCCTCCATCCCGAAGGAAATTTCCTGCAGAACCATTCCACGAACGCCTGAGCCCCAGCCTGTAACTTGTTGCCCTGCTATGTTGTCACTTGCTGCTCACTCACACGCTCGCCAGACCCGTCACGTCGCAGCGAAGAAGCACCGTTCGAATCCGTGCCCTCTCGAGCTCACTCTCCCTCGTCTCTCTCGTCGATCTCAACCTCTTTGTCCCTATCCCCTTCTCTTTTCTTTAGCAAACCGCGGGCAAAATGAAATTCTTTCCCCCATTTTGTTTTTCAATTGAAACAACCAAACCAACATGAACCGATTCACAAGCTAAACTGGTTCAGCCCCTTCTCTCCCCCCTTTAATTACATTTTCTTTTCTTTTTGAATTCCTTCCTCCCATTATTTAATTTAATTATTTCAATTCATTTCATTTCTTCTTTTTATTTAATAATTCCCTCTCATTCATTTAATTAAATTCTTCTTTTAATTCTGAATATTGCTTGACAGTGATTATCGGTCCAACTTAAATTCTTTGATTCGGTTTCCTAAATTAATTTTCCATCAAATAAATCCTTAATAATTATTCAAAGAATTCCACTACACCCAATTAATTTTCCAATTATCTTTACTTAATTTTGTTACAGGAAATCGTGGTATTACACGTCCCTTGTCCCAAAACGGACGTCCCTGGTCCCAGATTAGACGTCTCGCGTCTCAGATCGGACGTTTCTCCTCCCCAAACGGACATCCCTCCACTTGGGACTATGTCATTCGACTCACAACGGACGTCCCTAGTCTCACAACGGATGTCTCTTAACTTAAGACTACGTCATTCAGGCAACAACGAACGTCCATATTTCGTCAAGGGACATCCATTTTATTTTCCAGTGACATCTCTAAATGTTAAATGATATTGTTTCTCATCTTGAGGGACATCCCTCATATGTATAGTGAACTTCAATAGTTCAATTTCGCTTATATAATCGCGAAGGACGTCCTTTGCGATCTCAAGCAATCCTAAATCCTTGAACACAATCGAACAACGAAGTTTTTGAATGTTGCACATCCAATGACGTCAAGGATTATTGCACAATCCATTGTTGAAGAATCCATTAATTGCGAAATGGAGATCTATTTCGGGAGTTCAGGCCAATGAGCAACGTGCATTCTACGAAGAAGCTAGTATAGAAGTGCATTCAATTTCGGCATCTCTAGACTTGGAGCTTCATTCAATTTGGGACTCAAAAGATGATTATTGGGCAGAGAGTATGCATCTTCAATTAGAATGTTCATCCTCGGAGTTTTGTTTGGAGAAAAAGTATTGCTCGTTTAACGAAATTAGAGAAAAAGTGGTTGATTATGCATTGTAGAATGGGCATGGGATAAAGTTCATCAAAAGTGAATGTCATCGGTTGACTGTCTGTGCAAGAACGCCGATTGACCAGCTTCATGATAGACCGCACTTTGCTCACCAGCCTTGACTGTTGAAATAGGATCCACCTCCATTTCGCAATTAATGAACTTCACCACTCCTCGACGCCATTTGTTGTGTAACACTCAAAAACTTCGATGTTTGATTGTGTTCAAGGATTTAGGGTTGCTTACGCTCGCAGAGGACTTCCTTCATGACTATATAGGCTGAATTGGACTGTTGAAGTTCACTGTACATATGAGGGACGTCCTTCAAGATGAGAAACAATGTCGTTTAGCATTCAGAGACGTCCCTCGACCAAATACGAATGTATGTTGTGGCCTAAATGGCGTAGTCTTAAGTCGAGGGATGTCCGTTGTGAGACTAGGGACGTCCATTGTGGGTAGAACGACTTAGTCTCAAGTCGAGGGACGTTCATTTGAGGACGAGGGACATCCGATCTGGGACAAATGATGGTTGTTTTGGGACGAAGGACCTCCGTCTTGGGACGAGGGTTGTCCATTGTGGAACGAGGGATGCCTGTCTTAAGTGGAGGGTGTAATACCCCGATAATATTTCCTCGTGTAAGTGACGTAATTAATTTTTGGAATGATTAATATATTATGTTGTGGGGCGGTACGTGTTGATTAATGTCGTGTAATTATGAGAAAAAATATTATGAAGTAATTAAAGTATAAAATTTTGATGGAAAAAGGTGTAATTGGAGTTTTCGGACTCATGCGGTCGATGGGAGGATTTGGAGTTGCGTCCAAAATGTGTCTTGGGTCATCCCTCTCATTTTGGGACGAGGCGGGGACAACATCTCGGGTCTGAAATCGCTCCTCCATCTATAATGTGAGTTTTTGGACGAATGCAGTCGGATGCGATCAGGGAAAGTTCAAATCTGTCTAATTTGGCAGACTTTCAGATGAATGCGGTGGAGGCGCAGACGCCTTCCCTCGTCCGAAATCGCAATTCTAAAGAAGAGAAATATGGACTGAACCGGTTTGGTTTGGCTCAGTTCGAAAGCAGTTAGGTTGCTCGGTTTTAGTTAAAAAGAAGGAAGAAAAAAAATTGAAGGATCAATTAGAATGAAAATGTAAATTATTAGTTAGAGGGATAACTAAATGGAATTAAAATTTTAAGGGATAAAATAGAAAAAAAAGGAAATTTAATGGAGATGGGGAGAGGAGAATTGGTTCTGCAAGAGAACCGATTTATGTTAGCTGGCGGTCTGGAAGTCAAATGAAAAGGAGAAGGAAATCTCATTTGGCCCACAGCCATTTGCGAAGAGAGATCAGAGTGAGGGAGAAGGAGAACGACAGAGAGAGGGGGGAGAGGATCGGGTGAACGGGGGGAGTGCGTGGGGATGGCAACGGTGAGCTCGGGCTTGGTCTAGAAGCTCCTTTGCGGTGTGCGATGTTGGCCAACAAGCGTCGCGGGTCATGGCTAGGACTCGAGTGTCAGGCTTTGAGGGACGGTGCAGCGCAAAGCTTAGGGTCATCGGTGCTGTTTTGGGTAGCTGGTGGTGCTTGGGGACGGAGGCAACGAAATGGCGACGTCGGAATGGTGATGGCGGAGGAATGGCCGAGGCATCGGGATGGCTGGGAGCTGGCGGTTTGCGAAGAAACAGCTGGGAAGACTTGGGGTCCAATTTGTGGTTCGGTTTGAACAGGTCTGTCCTGCTCTGATGGAAGTGACAGCATGGACGTGCGTGAGGGATGGTGGAGCCAAGGTATGTTTTTAATTATGAAAGTATTGAAAAGGAGAAGAAGGATAAAGATTAAGTGCTAATACGCGTTAACGCTTCGAGGTAAAAAATGGGTAGAGTCGTTGGCCAGTGGAGGCCCTACACCATAAGCAGTGTCTTTTCCGTGATGGTTTGTTAGCATTTCTACTATGCTGCTTTATTTATTATGCCTATGCTGTTTGCACATTATTAATTTAATCTCTAAGTATGTTTAGGATGTTAGCATAGTGTTATTGTTTTCTTTAAACTACTAAGCATGTCTATATTGTTATTATTTTCTTTAAACTGTCAAGCATGTCTATGTTGTTATTGCTTTCTTTAAATTACCAAGCATGCCTATATTATTATTGGTTTCTTTTAAATTACCAAGCATACCTATATTGTTATTGTTTCTTTTAAATTACCAAGCATGTTTTAGAGTATATTACCATGTATAGTATGTTAGTGGTGTAGGTTCGATATACGCCTA